>LQNS02278091.1:38264654-38282767 GCA_001587735.2 Parhyale hawaiensis | reverse complement strand
ATAATGCATCACACATCGAGTCGCAGTGTTGAAGAACAAGTGTGGTGTCTCCATGCTACAATATGAAAGTTTCACGGGTCTCTCTGAAAGGCCTTGCAAAGCCGTGAAAGTTTCACGGGTCCAGCTCGTAGCTTTATAACACTCTGATAACCTTGTTTCTTCGTTTGCTTGGATATCACCTTGGATATCACACAATTTTCGGTATCATATATACCGTAGGACATAAACTGAGAGGGTTCGTAGATTTAAGAATAATATTTATGCTTCAATTTGTTATTTTAATTCATCCATCATCAATATGGAAAAGCTCTGTGACACTACATCCTAAATACAGCTCAGCAGTACTTATGTGTTAGAAAGATATTCGTCTCTCTGTAATAGGTCCTTGAAAAAATCTGACAACATATGTGATGCAATTATATATCTTGCTATGTCTTGCCCAGAAAGTTATGTTTAACTTCTAGTGGGCATTCAGATACCTCATTGTCAAAGTGTAACTTTATCATGTCCCATATGTAGTTCGAAATGTAGCAAATATATCTGTAATCGATGAAAATAAAGGACATCCAGGTTCCATGTATTTAATTAACATAAATAATACTTCATCTGGAAGTATCATTTAATATTGATTAAAAATATCTGTGTGTTATAAGCCAATCAAATTTATCCGCGTCTACGAATCGAGCAGAAGCAAATGGAACACATAGGATAGCTTTGTAGTGACCCAACGAGTTACAAGCAGTCTAGCTATCTTCATGACTGAATGCTCGTCTTGCGATCCCGATACTGAAATCTAAACTAAAAAGATATTTACAATTTCTTTTACCGCTGTCAAGAAATTTAATGTTTATTTTCCTTGCATCGTAAGTTAACTTGCTCTTAGTTCAAGATATGCATATTGAGTAGATGAGCAACAAGGCACATGAGCAGCGATCTTTCAGGGTACGTCAACGCAGTTTATAAGTCCTTTTTCCATCTTGCATTTTTCCTGTGATGAAGCAGTTTCTCATTGATCACAAAAATTTTCGATATACTGAAATCATATCATTATATACACAGGATACGCGACGGGAATTAGTTGTTTGAATGCTAATTTTTTCGCATGCCGCTCAATTAAATTGATGCAACAAGCACTCAACTATTTTGATCATTTAAGCTGGTCGTTTTATAGTGCATTCTTCATAAGCACTTCCGCATTGAAAATACTATTAATGAAGAAGTGCGATAACAAATTTAGTGCCTGAAAACTTATTACTACAACACTCGACATTTAGCAAAAATTTTGTCTCACCACTTTTATTCGTTCGGAAGAGCATAAGCCACTCCTGCGGGTTTTTTCAGACACTGAAAGCTATATGATTTTTTTTTTTTTCTGTGACGTTGTCTAGTATCACTTGCAATTCTTCTTCAATTTCGTCAACAGTAACGGTATCATGTCTTTGGGCTTTAGGTAGATTTTCATTTTGGGAATAAGAAAAAGTCATACGATGCCAAGTCGGGTGGCAACTGTGCATGAGGAACTGTCATTTATTTTTCGCCCGAATGTCGTGATCGATGACGGCAGCGTAGGGCAATCTGCTTCAGTTTGTTTGGACAAAATCCTCTGCCACGTCCAAACGACCGCCTCACAATATTGCACATGTCCTTAATGGTCAGCCTACAATCTTCCAGGACAGTCTTCCGAAGAGCAGTGACATCGTCAGGTGTTATGCCGATGAATGGCGTCTTCAACAGGGATTCCCGCCAGCCGCTGTCCTGCTCTCCGGAAACGCTTAGGTCATTCATACGTCTGACTGGGCATACAGCATCTTCCTCAAAAGCTCACTTGAGCATCTAATGCGCTTCTCTTTACGTAATTCCGCGCTTGAAGTGAGAGTTTATGCAGACACGTGGCTCTCTTACCTGCTTTACCTTATGTGGCGTAAATCAAAACACGCAATTATTTCCCAAATCCCCAAAAATGGAAATAGTACAATCCACGTAACGAAGCCGCCTAGCACAAAGCCAACTAAGGCACTGACTCACAAGACTGTATAATTTACAAGCTTGAGGCATTTCATCGTAGCACCTCGTAGTGAAGTAACTATCTCGTGAAAGAATTTTACGACGGATAAATAATTAATATTATGTATTTTCAGTAGTTATTTTTTATCACTGACAATACATATCACGTGCTACAACCGTGTCCAAGACATATTTGCCGATGCCATAGAGATACTTAGGAACTTTTTCTCTCATTGACAATAAAATATTCATTTTCAAAAGCACTGCATTACACAGTCAGGTCTCTCAAATATTAGGCAAAACTAAGGATACGGTGCATGCACCAACCATCAGAAGAAAGGTTCATAGTTTTCTTCTTGTTTTTCATATTCTATATTTAACTCTGTCAGTTAGCTTCATAACTTAAAAAGTTGTAGATGGATCTTCACGAAATTAACTGGAACTGTTGGGGCGAGTTCAAACGTCCTTTATATCAACGCGTTCACACATCCACTCGTTCGTATGCTTTACAGCGTCGTTGTCAGCACAACTTTGTGTACGCCACAAAAAGTCATTAAAATATTGACATTTGCTTCGCCTTTATTCAATCTTATAACAATGCGTTGCTTAGAGAAAAGTTTATGCACTGGTTACCGGTTAAAACAATTTTTTGCTGATTTTGTCAACTTCATTATGACGAAGAGACAGGATCCGAGCCCCAATAGCTGGACATCTCAAGCAACTGTGTATGTTTAGTTCCGTTTACTTTACGGAAAGTTTATGAAAACAACCCTTAACATAAATGTTTCAAGAATAATAGAAACTGGCCATATAATGATAACGATAAACAGTTCAACGGTTAATACACAAGTGCATTTATAAGAGTGCACTGATGGTTAATATTTCTACTGTATAGCTGAGGACTCTATTAGCATGAGAAACAAACTAAACTGCTCACATAACCGGCGCTTTTTCCCTTCGATGTTTGGAATGAAATTTAAAAACATGCTAGCGAGTATTGTATACTTACACTTTTCCGTCGAATTCGAGTGACGATGTGAGTCGATTCGTTCATATTTTCGGGGCTATTTTCACCACGTTTGAAGTTCATAACAATTGTCGTAACTGGTGTTATTATCACTCTGGTGAGACATATTGGTTGCATTGTATTCAAGTAATAATAGTGATTCTACTGCGGAATCAACGCCATAGGCGGACTCTTAGAGGAACTGTCAGGGCAGTTTTTTCAATGTCAACTTTTGTTTTAAGTATAGAGTGCAGTACATTTCTCCGGCCACGCTGCTCTTTCTGTCTATATAAAAGAAGTAAAAGAAAACCAGAAGCACCAAAATGTGTGAGTAAAAGAATCGCTCTCCTTTGAATCTTCAACATAGGCAGCAGCCAAAAGCTAAACCTCACGAGTTATCGACGCTTCAAAGCAGTACATCTTGCTAATCAACTGGGAGGAAGTATAGGAGCAGACGAGAGAAGGGACCTAAATCTCTTAAACCAGCGGCCCACATTTTGTTGTAAGAGCTGGCAGCCTGAAATGGGTCATATGGTTGTATGTTACTATTTATTTTAGCTTTAAAAAAAGCTGGCTCAAGTTGGTTCATGCTGTTCTTCAACTGGCTGTGCTGTAGAACTTGTCCACTAGTACTGAATTGTACATTTTCAATTCCTTAGTAGACTCGACGTATATAGCATTCGGTATCTAATTTCCTTTCAACCTTAATTTTCCGTCGTATCCTGAATCTTAAATTTTCTACCAGTAGGTTCCGTCAGCCAACTCGTGCTTCGTATTAAGAGAATGATTTGTTGCCAGTAGCTTAATTGCATCTCATAACTATAGTGACCACGAACTGAGTTCATCAGGAAGCACCTCAAAAACTCACAGTGAAAAGCCACCGCCAAGCGTTTGATCCCACTGCAGAGTGCTCAAGTCGTCTCCCCTATGCTTCCTCCGATTTAATCAGTTCCTTGCTGGTGCAGGGCTCTTACAGCATATGGTATCTTGACTACGTCTGAGACAAGAGGGTATTTATTGCTAATAATCTCTATGTACATTTCTGTATAATCGGTTGAAGCCACGCTCTGGCTGAACTACAAGCGGAAACGATGTAGGGTGCTGTTGAAATATAGTACGTCTTCGCTCACATATTCGTCATCCGAGTACGCTATTTTATGAAACAGTAGTATAGGTGCAGTGCATCCCCCCTCTCCTTGCCGTAGAATCATGAGCACCGAAGGGGTACCAATGCAAATTCGTTTCAACGTTCTCACACGGCAGCAGCAGCCTTGCGTGGTGAACTGATGATACTGGAGGTTGGGGGATCGTATATCAAGCCAGGTAAGCGAGCTTTGTGGCGCTTGGTATTCTTAGTGAGTAGTTGCTGAGAATGCACAGCTCCCGTAGGGGCACTTGCCTTATTCAGAATTAGTGAGTGAGATGGTAAGGGGGGGGGTCGTTGCATACAAACTTTCCGTCAATGGCAGCCATACTCACTCCTCTGGGGCCAGTGGACCTGTATCAGCAGCACGAACCAGTGCGTGTGGGTTTCCCAGTGGAGGGTGCGGTCAAGTTGACTTTAAAGTACATTTATTATTTTGGACAATAGGGTTCAACAACATCAACATCATTATAAAAAACACTAGCATTTGTTCAGATGCTTATATCATCCACTATATAATAAATATTACATACCTAGTTTGTGAGTTGCTTGCTTTGTTGGTTGGATGGTCTCTCTCCTACAGTGCGTTACCTTTGATTATGCAAATACAATTTTCTGACTTATTTTTCATGATAAGTGTCAAACACATAAAATGTGAAGAGTAAGTTAGTGCACAAGTATGCTGTAACTGCAAAAACCACTAGAGAAAAAGAAAACGGAACAATATCCACGTTTTGGTGACATTTGCTTATCGCACGGGGTTCTGCTGTTACCCCAGATTATGCAACATCACTCTCTAGTCAACTTGGGCAAGAAATGCGGTTTAAAAAGTGAAGAAAAGATCAAAGTGATCTTGTTATTGGCTTCTGGTAAGACAACACTCAAAAAAGTTTCCAAGGAATTAGAGCGTGATCACCGAGCAATTTAGGCTTATGCAATTGAAGGTGAAGTCAACAGGAAAACTCCGGATAGAGCCTCTACGAGGAAATTGACTGCTCAGGATATGCGACATTTGAAGGTTTCTATCGCTAGAAAACAACTTTCTATAAGTGGGGCGATATTTGAAGACGCTGGAGCCCCAATACTAAGCAAAAAATAAAATGTGAGGTTCTACAGAAGCTATCGAAAATGAAAAAGGCAATTAAACGACCACTTTTAACAAAAACTCATAAAGAAAATAGGGTCAAATGGGCTGAGGAGAACATAAAAACTGGTTTCTCCAATGTCATATTTGCTGACGAATGCAGAGCCACTCTTGATGGACCAGATGGATGGGCGTCTGGATGGGTCCTCTATGACCGACGTCAACAAACACGGCTTAAACGTCAACAAGGTGGTGAAGGTATAATGTTTTGGGCCGAGATAGTAGGGGCCACCCTTATTGGTCCATTTGAAGTGGCAGAAGCAGTTGAACTGAATGCAGAAAAGTACTACCAGTCTCTTGAAGCCAACATGATTCCATGGCTTGATGAGCAAACTATCGCACGCAGATCCAAATTAGTATTTCAGCACGATAACGCTCCCTGCCACCAAGCACGGTACACTGCTAACTGTCTTGCGGATGGAGGATTCAAATCAAAGAGGATTATGACCTGGCAAGCGAATAGCCCCGATTTAAATCCCATTGAGAACCTCTGGGCAATGATCAAAAGGAAGGTCTATGAATGTGGTCGGCAGTTTTCGAGCAAAGTAAGCCTGTAGAATGCAGTAAAAACAGCAGCAGATTCTATTCCACCCTCTGAAATATCAAGTATGACAAAGTCTGTTGATAATCGCCTTAAAAAATCATGAAAATGGAGGTTGCCATGTTCAAAATTAACTTGTTATGTTTACTACTACTGAACACTTATTTCAGTGTTTATTGAATTGCTTTGGTTATGATTTCTTGGTTTTGGACGTTTAATAACAATATTCCTGTTTATTGTATTTATTTCTTCTTTATGTCGTATTTATTAGCTTGTTGCATAATCTGAGGTAACAGCTGAAAACTCGTAAATAAGCAAATTGTATGATAAACTTAACCAATGGCTAAATATTTATTTTACAAGTGCTGTTTATATTGGCAACATAGCCATACATTTAGTTAACATTGATATTTGAAATTCAAAATTAGACACTCATCTTGAAAAATTAAGAAAAAAAATAGTATTTACATAATAAAAGGTAACGCACTGTAATTACGATGTTAAGTATTTAGATAGAAAAAGTTATCTACCGAATAAGAAGAAGAGGTGGCTAGAAATTGAGCCCCAAATTACTTGTGTAGATACAGTTTCTGGAATATGCTCGAGCAAAGTCTCAATATTACTGAATAAAATTCTTCGTGCAATCCTCAAAGTAAAAACTATCAACTTTGTACTTGAACTTCACACGACCGAAATGTATAAAACAATGGATTTATTACAATTTGATGATATATATATAGGTATTTTTTAATCAAGTTAGCGCATAAGTTTTTGTATAGCGATGCTCCCTCTTATAACAAATATCTTTTACCCCTTCAACCTTTGAACTTTTGAATAACTGAATAACTATCAATTGCGTAGATTCAGTTTCAGGATGCCTGCAGTGAGACTGGAGGTTGTGAAACAGGGTACCATTTGTCAGATGGTCCAGCTAATCAATGAAATTGATGAGGATTTACTTCTGCCTATGCCTGTGCAGAGTTTGAAAACTTCTTTCAAGAGAGCCATAATAAGTCATTACTAGTACTGCATTCCTGCATTCGCTTTCCTCTTTCCCACTGTGCATCACCAATCGAAATGCTACATAGCTCTTTCTAATACTTAATTTACAATTCACCAATTCACTTGGCTTAGTTCTATAAAACTTTTTTACAATTTTGAGCTTTTTAATATTTTTATTTATTTTTCCTCGCTCGACAATGACCATCTTGATTGTGACGTTTACTGTTTTACTTAGCTACTGTATCTTAAAGAAATATGTTTGTGCCCTTCTACCAATTTACTTATTTCTCTTATTACTTATTCCTTCAATTGTTTTTTAGTATTCTAAGAAATATTGACTTTTTTTCTTACTACTTTGACTCAGCTCGCTTGCGAATTCATTGTGGTGACTTTGTTAGTTTATTTAGCTCTCTTGTAAATATATTGACATTCTGTTACTTTACGCAGCCCTCTTTCTGGAATATGGTTATGACTCTTGCTACTATCACTTGGTTGTTATATGCATATGTTGTTGTGTAGTTCTAATATTCTTAATCGGCCCGAGAAGCTATAATGCTTAGAGTGGCCTTTTGTCAACAATAATTGTGAATTTTTCTGAAGTTTTTGATTGTATCCCTCTCAATGCTCTAAGAGACAAAATAATTTCTATGGAGTTTGAATTTCATTTCCTATAGTCTTAGTCACTAAGAAAATATCTAGGTACTATATGACATCCTACAAATTGAGAGTAGTAGATGATAGACTCAATCTTAGATGAGTTTTCGGTCCTGCCGTGCACAAATCATTTCGCATGTGTTTCCCTGATAGTTGACTGTCTTCGTCGCTATTGAAACTTCTTGCTCAGCAGTAGCTAAAATATTTTCATTATATCTAGGCGCCAGATTTGGATTGTGACGGTTTTTCAGCTGCTATCCAACATACAGCAGGGACTGAGCTATTTCGGTTGAATTCTTTTGATTGAACTATATTTACCTGGCACTATTTGAGTTTCATGCATTTTATCACTAGTATTCGCTCTTTTACTGCAGGAGGGAAATTTCACTCTCTTAAGATTATGATGGTACAACTTTCGTTCATTTAATGAAAGATCAAGTCTACATGTATGAGGCTTATCTAGCATCAATTCCCTTACCACAAGCAAGAAGAATAAAAGGCTTCCTTATATAATAATTTGAGTTATTTTTGGCAGCTGGCTACTTTATTAGTTATACGAATGTATCTCTCGTGCCACGCTCTTTAATCGGTTAATAATATAGAAATTTAGGTGATCCTCTTCCATTCTCATGGAAGCCATAGACAAATATTAGACCAGGTTGCAGATGGTGGCCGAAATGGGAATCTCTATCCTTATGAAATTGAATGCTCTGCCAACGTTGAAATCCAAATAATGTAATTTGCTGCTTCTCTGAACGCTTTCATGAAGTAAGGTGTTATTACTTTCTCCCTATATCAATACTAGAGTTTTCAACCCGGGATTCCGGGATTGAATCAGTTATCTCGGCCGATTTTAGGTCAATGTTGAATTCCATAAATTTGGGATGATGCCCGAACACTTTTGAGAAATTTTGCTTATCGAAAAATGCCGCAGGAATTCGTTATGGAGTTTATGTTGCTTGTTATATAGCTGTTCATAGAAGATTAACTAGTCATGTAGTGTCAATTTGAGGCTACAATGTTGCTTTGTATTGAAGAAGTCGCTGTATGTGCGGTTTGTAACTATAATTTTATCGAGAAAGTATTCAGAAAATTATTGATGTTCAAAAATGCAGAAATTTCCAAAGTCGCTCTGGCGCAAAACACTTCCAGTGAAGGACCTGGAGCCGAGTGTCCCTTATTCTGCCCATTTTGTGTTATCTATTTCACAACAGAGAAATGTGCTAAGCAACAGCACATTATTTACTCCTAGTTTAATTAAAATTTTGATTATGAACGCACTAAATATCGATATTGTTAGGAAGCGAAAACACAAATACTTACGAAATGAACAGTACATTGTAGTAAAATTGCCATTTTGCCATTTTACCATTTGTTTCCAATCGATAATATATATCTTCCCAGAAAATAAATATGAACTACCGTTACGTCAATAATATATATAGCATTCGGTATCTAATTTTATTTCAACCTTAAATTTCCGTCATATCCTGAATCTTAAACGCACCGGTATTTCTTTCCGTCACACCGCATTGTTTCCATAGCTCTTAGCGTCACCCTTCTGTCACACCGATATTTCTTTCCGTCACACCGCATTGTTTCCATAGCTCTTAGCGTCACCCTTCTGTCACACCGGTATTTCTTTCCGTCACACCGCATTGTTTCCATAGCTCTTAGCGTCTAGCGTACACTAGAGAACATGATAATCACTCCTGCAATCGTGCCAGAGAATGATAGTTTCCTTTGCTAGGTGAAATATAAACAACTTTTTGAAATTCCCAGGATCCTTGGAATTTCCCTCATCAAATCTCTATCTGCTTGTACTTCACGATATCGATTTTCAGGATGCAATCAACGAAGCAGTTTTTTTTTTTTTTCAAGTAGCTTCTTTCATGCTACGAAGCAGTTTTCGCTTAGGCGCAAAAAACATGATGTACATAGTGAATTTGTATCATTAGGTTATACAGAATACGATACGGGAATTGAAATTCAGTGATGTCCAACTGCTTGCTAATGAAAACACGTTTTTCTCGTGTCATCACAGAGATGGAAGGAGTGTGCTGCTCAGGTGAAAAAAAAATAGCTAAGCACTCATCTCTTACGATAATTTGAATTTGCCGTTGTAGCGTAACCTTCATCAGCATATTAGTAATGAATGTATGATCAATGCAGAAGTGTAATCATAAATTCCTCGGTGTCATTGTCGCCGGAGGGTACTCAAGTATGTAAATAAAGACTGTATAGTATAGCATACAACCTACATAGCTCTCTTTATTGTCGTAGTTTTTTTTTTTTCGACTAGCCAGCACGGTAACGAATAGCTTTGTTATCTTCCACCATTAGACAGGAAATCTGTAAGCCACAGTCTCATCAGTCACACCGGTATTTCTTTCCGTCACACCGCATTGTTTCCATAGCTCTTAGCGTCACCCTTCTGTCACACCGGTATTTCTTTCCGTCACACCGCATTGTTTCCATAGCTCTTAGCGTCACCCTTCTGTCACACCGATATTTCTTTCCGTCACACCGCATTGTTTCCATAGCTCTTAGCGTCACCCTTCTGTCACACCGATATTTCTTTCCGTCACACCGCATTGTTTTCATAGCTCTTAGCGAAAAATTCGAACAGAGGCCGATTTGTTTCAGCTACCCTTCTGTACTTCAATAAAAACATGCCTGTCCCTCTCCAACAATCGACTTTTATTCGTTCTTTTGCAAGGCCACAAATATTAAGGGACCCTTGCTTCTTTATATGAGACGCTTCTGTTGTATCTCCGATATAAGAAACATCGACAGATTTTTGCAGAAAAGTTTTATCTGCGTCACCCGTCATAGAGGTACTGCAATCCAATAAATAGATATAGTTTTCGGATAAAGAACGATGTTGCACAAATATTGACATTTCCTGAAGGGCAAGCCGGCTGTCTTTCGATGCCATCCTTCGCGTATGTCGGTGATGCCTCCCACCTGCAGCATAAGGTTTTGTAGTGCGCTGCTATCAGTGTCCTAGAGTGAAATATACTAGTGTCAGCTCTAATAATAAGTCATCTAATGATGTTTTTGTCATTCACCTCTTAGGTTGATATAGCTTTAGGAACTGTTGAGTGGCTAGTGATGATGACGAGGCGGCAAAGAAATTGCGTTACCAGTTCTTTATCGTTCATATCCGCGCACCACGTATGTGATTCTGCATCGTTGGCTATAGCGCAATTGCCTCTTTTGATCGTCGATTTAAAATATTGCAAAGGACGAGAGTAGCCAATTCAACTTCAGCAAAGCATAAGCAGGCAGTACAAGCTAATCTCTTGAATTTGCTAGCAACTCTCGTCAAAAAGTGCTTCGTACCGTAGCCACAATTAATCTACGAACAGACATGTATTAATCATAAAAAAATAGTCTCCACAAAACTTCATAAGTGACAGGAAACATATAGATAAACAAATCAACTCACAGTTGCCTTCAATATAGTTCCTAACTTGGGTACCTGGCCGTTATTTAAAATGACCCTAAAGACCAAGCATTGGCACCTTTTTAGCATTTGTGCTGAGTCACACTTCTCATACTGTGAAGACCACATTACACCCGTGAGCTCTGCAGCTCGAGCACCGACATGACATATCATCAGAGGGAAGTACGGCCAATTGCACTTGAGAAAAACAATATTATCATCATTTTCCTTAGCAACCATGAATTACCTTAAAAACAATATCTTTTTTCTTGCAGGGATTAAGGAAAGCACTAGATGAGCAGTGGTTCTCACATACTACATTGCCTGCGGCGTGAACAGCATATACGGAACAGCGCGAATCTCAGGTAAGACAGAAATTGTGTTTCAACTTGCTTTACTTCGATCGACCTTAATTTAAGGCCTCGTTATCGCAAGCAGCCTAATTTTGCATGAGATTTAATTAAGAGCAATCGACTGCTCTCACGTTGTTTGCTTGTAAGAGACGCAAAGCAATTTTTTATGCAATAATGCGAATCCTGTGTCTGGCTTTGCATTTAATTTCTACTTTTCACTTGAGAGATAAGAATAAATTACTCACAAGTACAATTTTGGAGTGAGTATATAGGTTTGCAAAACGAAGGGGTTTGAGCCGATGAGTCATTTGATAAATACGAGGGACCCATGTACGGATGACCACTGAGCATAAAAACAGCATACGAAGACACTTAGGCAACTTTCTCTTTACAATAACAAAATTGATTTCGCTACGTGGTTACGTCAGAGTGTTGTCACATGACGATATGTTATGATGCGGGCCGAGAGCTTAATTGAGAACTCAAGTTTAATCTGTAACGAACGTCATAGTTGGTTATTGTAACTAAGCAAGAGTGTAGTTATACAGAGGAGAGAAAATGCAACAAATTCGTAGAATAAGAGAAGAAGAAATCAAGGAATGCACGGAGAGAAACAGAAATAGAGCGGAATGCTTCGATGTCCATATGCTCACAAGTTAAATGTATTTGCTGCTTCAGACTTGTTTTGTTACATTGGAAATCTTCGCCATTATTTCAGACAAACATTTCCTGTACTTCGCCATTATTTCAGACAAACATTTCCTGTACTTCGCCATTATTTCAGACAAACATTTCCTGTACTTCGCCATTATTTCAGACAAACATTTCCTGTACTTCGCCATTATTTCAGACAAACATTTCCTATACTTCGCCATTATTTCAGACAAACATTTCCTGTACTTCGCCATTATTTCAGACAAACATTTCCTATACTTCGCCATTATTTCAGACAAACATTTCCTGTACTTCTCCATTTACAGTTGCTTATTTGTGCCTTGAACAGTGACGCGCTTCTCCAGTTTTTTTTATCGCATCAAAGAATCTCAACTGCATTTAGATTATCACGAAGCGTAAATGGAAGTTGGCATTTGGAATGTTTTTAATTCGAACGAAGGCAGTTTGGCATCGATAGGCTCTCCTTGTGGCTTGTTTTCTTCAGCGCTGCTTGCTTTAGTGAGCAGTTGCGGCAATTTTGCACGCTATTTTACTGTTCTAGCGGCGTTCAAGATTGAAAACGTCTTGGAAACTACTTAATTATGGTCCAATTACCGAACACTGTTCATTTTACAAATTGGTTCAGACATAAATTTCGTTCGTTGTAATTTTGATCCTCAGTTTACTGCTCACGGGAAAACAAAATAATTAAATGCGTGCAATAATCTGACTATAGATGTTTCATTAACACTGGCGTCACGGCGGTGCTTACGGCCGTGCCACATATGCATTAGTACGCCTAACTGGTTGCTCCGCGAGCAGCTCGCCTGCCGTGTCTATGCATATATAAAATCGGTAACATAGATACGGTAGCGCAAATACTGTCCGACTCTAGCATACAGTATCAAGTTGTGTGTGTGAATGCATAATGTAGCCTCGGTATTACTCAGCAGCAGACGGAGTCGACTTAGTAGTACGCTATAATCAGATATCCCCGGTTCGAATCCTGATTCATCTGGTAGAATTTATATGCCCAGCTTTTTAATAAGAAGGAGCAGCTAGCTGTCATTCGTGATAAGTTCAAGCGTTGATGTGATCAGCAACATTCGTGTAGCTAGTTACTCAAGTGCAATTGTAGGCAAAATGGCTAGAGGATCGTCTTTAGGCTCATCCAACCTGTAATGATCGGGATCCAATTTCATCCTTTAAGCGAAAAGATCTTGTTTTATGTTTGAGGTAGAACTACTACGACTACAAATCTGTTCACCTGTAAATTCCTACCAAAACTGTGACTAGTAGAGATAGAACAAGATTATAGTGTAATGATAGTTTTGCATTATCGTTAAAAAAAGACCGTTCGGGATGAAAATATATAAGGAAACATTCACGAAATTCGCTACGCTGGTGAAATGATGCTTTTTTAGTAAAAGTTAAAGAAAAAGAAAGAACTAGAAGCAAGTAGGATAAATATACACAGGTGTAATTGCTCAAAAGATTTTAGGTCTCACAAAAAATATATATCCAGAGCCTATATAACATATCAAGGTATTCCCAAAATATAATAAATTTCCGTTTATTATTCTAGCAAAACTTTCAGTTTTTAGGCAGTATAAGAAATAACTCATTATCAAATGTCCAAATTTGATAAATTTTCTATTAATAGTTAAATTGAGTAAAGCGATAAATTTTTGTGTGGTGAACATACATCAAATGCAATGTCGACTAATGAAATAAAATTTGACGCTTCGGAAAAATTAAACTCTTATCATCAGAACACAAAAAGATTAAGAAATGTATGCTGGAAGTCTAAAAGTAGTCATTTAGTTCCAATGTAGAGGGGAGCCTGGGTGCTATCAGGGGGAAGTCTAAAACGCGGATGAACAAAGCTACTTGGAGGGGCCGGATGTGAGTGCCTGTACAGTCAGCGGATGTGGAACTAATAGTGGATTGTGTGACTCATAACTTGTAACATATAACTTTGCTAATTCTTAATAAAGCAATGTTTTGCTTATTATTCAAACAACTCTCAAATCTGCGTATTACTAACGTCAAAATATTGTGAAATGCATGACTCATCAATTGCTTCTCAAAACCTATCCTAATAAAGCCAAAAATTTCTATACGATTTAAAATATAAAAACAATGTTACATATTTAACCACCGTTGTGTTTGTGTCAATTTCGACCAAAGTTATTATTTTATTATTTTGGTTGCGTGCAAAGGACTCATTTCATGCTGATGAAGCTAAAAAGTAAGCAGCACTGCATCTTGTTCGCAATAGGACATTTGAGACCTGTATCCATGCCTTGAAGGAATATTGCATGTATCTAAAAGCTCAAAAGAAAGTTCTGCATAATCCTTCTAGACGTCGTAATACGCTGTAACTGCTGCTTTGCACCAGTAGAAGATATTAATGACCGTTCTCAAAACTGGCGAGTAATTTGATACGCACTCGTATATTTAGCATCAAAAAACAAAAAGAGTCTATTAAGCAAACAAAAGTTTCAATACTACCTAGAATGTGAAAACACTCTGATATTGCTTAAGACAAACCACAAATTGATCTCCAAGACTAGAACGCCTCGGTGACGTAAGACCAGCACTCGCCTTGAATTTTTTAAGGCCAGCTAATACTAGTTTCTCGCATGGGTCACATCGACGACAGCCCACCAGTCTCCCTGCAAAAAATCATGAAGATAGCCCAACTCCTTCTACCTGTTTTTGGGTAGGGAGCAATTTCATTGTCGTCGTCATTTTTTATGACCAGTTTATCCTATATTTAGTTTTTTTGTGCAGGGGTAACATTGAGGACAGCCCACCAGACTCTCTGCAAAAAAAAAATCATGGACATAGCTCAACTCCTTCTACCTGTTTTTGGGTGGAGAAAACAAATTTCAGCTCCGTCATCTTGTATGGCCAGCTATTCTCAGTTTTTTTGCATGGGTCACATCGAGAGCAACCCATCAGACTCCACGCAAAAAAATTATGAACACTGCTCAACTCCTTCGACCACTTATTGCATGGACAGACAAATATTTATATATATATACAAATATATATACTTAAATCTTCAACGAAAACATTATCACCTTTCTCACTTCGTTCGCGGGTGATAAAAATTGATCTTGCGATGAATGATGCCATCAACAGAGAACTAATGCTGCATTACATGGCATTCTCACGTTGTGCTTCAATCGTTTCTGCAAATTATTATTATCGAAGAAGGCCCACGAAGCTGACAAGAAAACCTGCTTTAAAAATAAGTTCACTCCAAATACTTGCATGTCTAATATCATAAAATGAAACGTGTGCTGCAGATGAAAAATATCAGTGACAGACTAAGTTCTTACCAAATTAAATACAGTTTAATGCTCGAGCATAACTACAGTTTCGCATGAACCCCAATTCTTAACATTACGACAATGTCACTGACCGCAGACATAATGCCGCATTACGTTGTAGTGTGGCGTTGTGCTAAAAAGGCCCCACAGCACGAGCATATATCAAAGGAGGCTCACACAGTTGACAATGCAAGCCTGGTTCAGAAAAATGAGTTCACTCCAAAGTGGGAACTGAAAAATTCAGCGGCGCCGTGCCGGATTAGTCTCTTATTTGTCGCCAGTTTGCGGCACCCGGACGAGGACTCCACGCTAGAGCAGCCAGAAAGAAATGCTTGCATCAGCAGTTTTTGGTTTGATGCTTTCAATGAATTAAAAGTTTCTGGAGATTTTGAGAGATCTTCGGGGCAACGATCGCACTTTTTTGTATTCTGCCAAAGGCCGCTGAGGAATTTCATCTGGAAACTCTGCTCAAATCTCAAACTTTGTTCGATTCACTCGGCCAATTATTTGAATGAAACCCAAAGTTGGAGTTCTCGGAACTGGTAACGCTTCTGAATGTCTCATTAACTTATATTCCCGTAAAAAATTATAAATCATGGAATAAGCGCTGGTAGCGGTAAGATGAATTAGCTCATAACGGATTACCAATTTTCAAGTCGAATCGACCATCTTGGCACAGTATCCTACGAAATTAAGTAAGGTCAATATAAGAAATTTTAAGCCTTTACGCCCAAGAAAGGGTGACAGAAAAAAATACTGAGTTGAAAATAGACACCCACAGCTCAAATAATAATAATAACTCACGCACCCTCGCAGAGAGTCGAGGTCTTTGCTTGGCAGGTGAAATATTGCCGTGCTTGGCTGGCTTAGTCGGCACTTCTTGCATTCAGGTACAAATGCGGAAGTACTGACCCTAACAAGAAATGGAGATGGTCGTAGGGTTGCAGTTGTCGTATGAATCTTCTGTGTCTGACGCCATAGCTCCGACAATCTATCATCGACTGCAGCCGTTCACTCCTCTGGGGCCAGTGGGAGTCTGTCAGTAGCACGAACAAGTGCATGTGGATTTCTGACTTGCGGTGTACGGTCAAGTTGACATTACTTTACCTTACTTTCGTCTGTTCTAAAAATACCCTGTTCTGGTTAAATCTTTCCATTATCAATATTAGAAATGAAACATAATGTGATCCATCTTTAATGTAACAAAGACCACACAATGATTACCCTGGTAGTTTACAGCAGGCGAAAAATCTTGCTGCACAGGGTATATGTTCAGAATCTTCATATTCTCCTAACCACTAAAAATCTATAAAGTAAAGCTATTTTACCATATCTTACTTTGGAAATTACAGTAACTGCATTACCGGCCGTTAGAACACGGTGGCCATTGAAAACTTGTTTCGAGGATCTGAAGTCAACTAAATTTGTATAATTTAGGGCTTTCTAGACCATAGAATATAGTTTAATGTGAGGAAGTTTGAGAGCAAATTAGATAAGAAATTTAGTTGTTTGGGAGGATCCTGTACACAAATTTGTTAGATTTGTTTAGATTAGATTGCATTATGTACCATTACGTGACGAAGATGCCCATATCCAGAGATAAGATGAAGCCTGGGTTTCTGGTCCTTAAAAATCTCTATCTGTCACTATGTTATTGCGTATTGAAATGCTTTGAGTGTGAAATGAAATACCGGAGCATATATGTATATAATAGCTTGATGTGGATGATATGTTTCACAATATTCAGATCACAGCTTGCTGCTCCTGCTACAAAATTCAGAGCACGGAGACGAACCTACGACAAGAAAATATTAACTGGAAATGATTGCTGTGCCGTTGCAGGTTAAAGCAGTTGTCGTAGATAGAATTTCTGCAAAGTGCTGCTTCTTAGAAAATTAATGCAAGAAGACAAGCCCAAGTTTCTTCCAAACAGCTTAACCCTATACTGTCCACTCTCTTTTGTGGTAGATTTTGGAGAGAATGCTTCTCTAACGAGAAACCAACATTTAGCTTGGCCACTTTAGCGCTACGAATGTCTTTTATTATTATTAATGCTGTCTAGTGCCCAATATGTGCAAATACATATGGCTGATGCGTGACGTGAGCTCTCTGTTAGTATCCCTGGCATTTGATTTGGTATCCAACTACCGGGATCTTCTTCCCTATTCACAAAGGTGCTNATTATTAATGCTGTCTAGTGCCCAATATGTGCAAATACATATGGCTGATGCGTGACGTGAGCTCTCTGTTAGTATCCCTGGCATTTGATTTGGTATCCAACTACCGGGATCTTCTTCCCTATTCACAAAGGTGCTTACTACTACGTACTTTGCAGATTCTGCAAAGCTTCAAATTAAGGAAGTACGACAGAAGCACGATTGTCAAAAAAATAGGCGTTTTGTGCAAAAGAATCCGCTAGTCCAAATCAAATATCAGAGCTGCGGTTTAAAATTAGTGGCCTGCTCATAGAAAACGGATGTGGTGGTGGAGGCTTCGGGCATCCAATTGGTGGAGGGCATCATTTGGAGAAAATGTCGAGGTTAATAAATATGGTCACTGTATATTTATCGATAAACAATGCACTTATTGAAAGCTGCGTCTGTTTTCCAGCTTTCAAAATATGTAGATTAATTTCTCAGTATGAGTGTTACGGGGTATGTATTTAAAATGTAAGACAAGATATTGATATAATAAAAGGATAAATCAATGAAGATTGTATGAAAGAATGTTCCTACTGTAAATGCATGTTTAATTACGAACGATCCAGTTGATCATTCACGGAAAGTAGCACATGATAGAATTATACCTATGAAAACAATATA
>LQNS02278091.1:38223917-38246240 GCA_001587735.2 Parhyale hawaiensis | reverse complement strand
CTCTTCACTGAATTACACGCTACAGAGTAAGCTCGTAAGCATAGTACAATATTCGTAACTTAATAAAGTGTCGAATATTTTGCTCTTAAGTGCAGAAACAAAATTTGGTTTAACTTAGGAACAACATTGCTTGTAAGGTAAAAAATAGTTGATGCTGGTATCAAAAAGTACCCACTTGACTGCTGTTAAGTTACTTTTGAAACTCGTTATTGTCGAGCCACAGATGCACAATGGAACTTCGGAAAAAATGGCAAGAGAACATGATTATTGAACTGTTACATTAAAGGAAAAGGAAAAAATTGTTGCTATCGATAACTGAGAATATATGCAAACAGTGTTAAAATGCTGATGACGTAACGCCTCCAAGGCTATTAGAAACACTCGTCCAAGTCATGATGAAGAAAAACCTGCCTCCAACATTTCTTTTTGCTAATTGTCCAAATTCCAGCGAACAATGTGATTGTTTTGCAAAAACTCGAGGACAAAACATCGCTGTCGTAATCATACAAAGGGCTAGGCATTTGTTTTATCTTTCTTTTTGCCATTGTATTATTGGAATTCTCGGAATGTTGACGTTTAGTCCTATTGATCGATAGTGCAGAAGAGAAAGAAGACCTAAAGTGAGAGCTCGCATAATTCAAAGTGACAAGAGGTATACTGTGTGAGCATTGCCAGTGGTCGCTATGAAGTGATATACTTGAGTCAGCCATGTTGAGCTAAGCACAGGAAATTTTTTTTTTTTTTTTTCAAAATAATTATTACAGTAACAGCTCTGGCCCACAGCATGTCGTAAACACAGCAGCTGTAATCGAGCGAAATCGCGTGCCTGAGGGGCTCTAAGAATTCCTTTACATTAGCTTAAGTCATAAAATTGTTTTTCGTTGGTATATTTGGTAAATGATACTTACCTCTGCAGTGGAAATTATGTTTTTGTCGGATTTGTTGGTCTGCCTGTCTGCTTGTCTCTTTTTTCTGTCACCAAAAGAACTTGGAAATGGACGGGTTTTCATAAAATACACATGGTTTGTTAGTCGGGAGGGATGATCAAGTTTTGATGAGGACAGGTTGGCTTTTTTGCATACCTGGTTTTCTTGACCACCTGTATCAAAAAATTATTAGCGCATTTTCATAAAATTTACAGGAAATGTTAGTAACATTACTAGGCATAAATATCAAAATTTGGTGAAAATCTGTTACTCCGTGTGTCTGTTTTACTGCATGTATGTTTACTATTGGCAGCAAGGTAACCCAAAAAATCATAAAAACGGAGATTTATGAAATTTGCAGGGACTGTTAGGATGGCTAAGAGGCACAATGACCACAGTTTTGCGTTGGTCAAAAAGAAATTCTGGAGTCAGGACCAATTTATAGTTTTCACTAAGATTGCATAAACTGGCGGAGGTAAGCGCTCTCAAAGTGCTTCCAGAGTTTCTAATGTAATCACGTACGTACATATTGCTACAATAGTTGGAAACAATCCGATAAGACTGCAAATTAAGGTCGACTGAAGATGAATCGTAAAATGGTCAAGAAATATAATATTCCTCTGGTTTTACACAACAGTCGTTTGCTCAAAATACGCTTGTGGATGCTCGAATCTATTGCACGTTTTTTAGTCGTTTATCGTCCCTTGCCCTTGAGCTCACTGTACCATAAAATAGCAGATACCGTTTGGAGGCTCTCATGTACATCAAAACCAGCCAATCAGAGCAATCGACATTTCGTGGGAGTGATGATGTGATGGTATTGCCAAAGCGCTGGTGGCTGAGCAAATGGAATGCCTCACAAATGGTTTGTTTGATCACTTTTTCAATCATGTCGTTTGTATAAAGTACTATACTTCTGTCGATAAACTTTAACTATAACTTGAGTGGTTTCCTATAAGTTTCAACAAGGATTCTTTTAGTTGCCGCCCTCGCACTAACATCCCACACAATATCAATTTCTACGCCATTTATATATTCTGGGAATATGCATTAGTCGGTGTAGCGTTCAGGGTACCCAATTAACGGAACTCTTATCAGTGTATACAATGTTGCAAGCCTGCTCTGAATCCGTGCCATACGCTTATTTGGCTTCGTACTAATTGAAACCTCCAGAGAATTCCTAGAAGACAGCATTTTATGCACGTTGCGCTATTCTAGGAACGGTTATCAGTTACTGCACTACTTCGCTGAAGCCTTTGAATGCCTTCTCTGAGTCGTGTCATTGGAAACTCTTAGTGAAAACACTACAAGCTACACCGACAACAACATGTAGGTAATGGAAATTCAGAGCGACAACAGCCTACGCTGCCCAAGAGCGAGAATATGCAAGTACTTAATTGAAAATTTGAGCGGCAACACCACAAGCGGCACCGAGAACAAGACTGTGCAATTGCTCACTAGGTACTTGCAATTAACAGCAGATGATCCGCTAAAACTTTTCTATTTGTATGCTTGCAGAAGAAAATAGACTCAATCGACGATTTTGACTCTATAACTATAGTATATTTAGCATGTGTGAGCTCCATAATCTACTTCAACATCGCCTGTTAATCCAAATTATAGTCGCACTGTATCTGTAACTGCACCTCTATCTCTAGGCGTATCGACCAGGATAACTGCATTGCGCGGTTCGCTAAATTCTCTTATTAAAGTATATATGCAATACACTGGAAACGCGTCAATTTCTTGTGTTTTTTTTTTCAGGCACAAAGCTAACTTGCCCTGCGTTACAGCTTATGTTTTCAGAACTGAAAATAATTAGGCAGGGTTAACGCCGTCGCTGACCTGCTTTGTTTAGTACGGTGGTTCCCAAAGTTCAGTTTTCTACGGACCCCCTGTGAACTCGCCCTGAAGCACACGGACCCCCGCAATTAAAACGGCATCAACTTAGTACATTACTTACGTATCGAATGCGTATTGTAGATGTCGATGGTTTCCGAGCTATGGATTTTTCAGTTAATACAGAACGCAGAGGCATAACAACATTCGCCAATCATTCATGGCACAGTCACGTAACATACCAGCTCAGCCCATTATTCACATACAGCGAGTTTTTACCTTTAACTCTCTTGAATTTATTTTGACTCGCCTTACATGACTACTGTATTTGCAGTGAATTATGGTTAACATATGCTGTTCTCACTGTTTTTGAAAACGAAAAAGCTATGTTTTTGTGACCAAGCAAAAGCTTTAGGGGTAACTATGCCATTTTTAAAATTTCTCAATTTCAATAAATTGATGTAAAATATTATCATAGGCTATTTAAACTTACACTTATCGTCCTGTACCCTTAAAATATTCTGTGATTTTTATCATCTATGAGATAAAATTAATGTAATATTGCCACAGAAGCTTTAAACGTCATGAACCAGTAGGGGGTCCGTTCGTGAACCGCAGGGGTCCGTAGGTTCATATGCACCCCAAAGGGCAACCCTGGTTTAGTGTATCTGCGGATACTACTAGTCTGGGTAGTTATTAATTCAGTTTACCAGCTTATCATTCTACTTTATAATTCTACTCAATTGATTTAGATTGTTGATGTTATTAACTAAAAACCTGAAATCTGTATATAATAATATACGAGCAACAACTTTGCATTTGAACATTCACTTAAACCTCAACATTTTTTAATAATTACAAACTACCCAAGATTCTGTTGATTTATTACTAGCTACCTAAGTTTCCCTTTAACAATTAATTACCACCATAGTTTGCATTGAATTATTCAGTACTTGCCACCCATGGGCTTCCTTTTAGTTCGACTTACCACCCCAGTTTACAGTTAACAATTACTTGCCACCCAAACC
The DNA here is from genome assembly GCA_001587735.2 of Parhyale hawaiensis. Taxonomy (NCBI): domain Eukaryota; kingdom Metazoa; phylum Arthropoda; class Malacostraca; order Amphipoda; family Hyalidae; genus Parhyale; species Parhyale hawaiensis. The sequence continues at coordinate 38,242,447 of LQNS02278091.1, read as the reverse complement.
TCCATTTAACATTTACTTAGCACCCGAATTTGTATTCAATAACTAAGTACCCGCCGCGACCAAGACTAAAAGATTAAGTCTAATACATAAGGCGAGCACTCGCATTATTGCTCTCAGTATCGCGCAGCACACAGAACGGGGCCGTCGCTTTTCTAATCGCTTCCATCTGAGCCACTCTCAGCAGTGTGGGATTAGGGGGCTGATCGTGCAGCCTTAGTAGGCATGTATGGCAGTGGAGCAAACTTTCGGCAAGTGAGACACTGAACTTCTCGCACGGGTAGCATTTTAACTTAGTAAAAGCGTGATAAAACTTCAGTTTCTCTCAAGAATAACATTGTTTAAAGCGGCCTCTATGATGAAGACTGGGCGTCATAGGGTTAACACCCTCCGCTACGGGGTGACGGCTACAGCAACCAGCGAGGGTTATTTCCAATGACATACCCGTAACGAAAAGGTCAACTATCTACTCCCGGCTACTTGCCATTCGTGTTTGTTCTAGACCATTACGCCGGTGCCCCACGGACTCAACACGCGATGCAATACGACTTTTGTGGGAAACTTGGCGCCTGAGAGCGATAGTGTGCCGCGTGTTCTGGGTTGCGTCGGTGGGGACAGTAGATTGCTGTACTCGATGTTACGTTTTTTCTGAAACAAATTTGTCGCTTTGCACGTTGGTTGTCTCGCAGGTTGGGCCGCGGCCTCCAACACTCGCTGATGCGCACTAGAGTTACTGCGCTGCAGATTCGTGTACCCACATGGAGTTCGTTGTCGTTGCTCCAACTCCTTAGATAATTTAGACTGGAATTCAAGCAATCAGGCGCTCTGTCTCCTTCACTGTAGACTCTCAACGACGTGAAGGAATGATATAACGGTAACACTGTAAATAGGTTGCTATCGTTTCGAAAGCAGGGAAAGTCTGTCTTCTGCTCTCTATTTAAGCTATTAGCACGCTGCTGAGAAATTATTAACGATGATATTTACGTCGACGTTCAAGGGAATGACTATTAATTTATATCGCTGCCGTCAGAGCGTGACCTCTCTTCCTTACTTTGAATTTTTAAGTTCCTGAGCTCCGCAAAACGCAAATTACCATGAAGAAGGCGTTACGGATGCACAGGAGCGTCCCTCCTTCTTCCTACTTGTAGTTCGAGGTTTCCTCTGGTTCAGAGGACGTAAGGCACGGTGAAGAAAGCATAACACATACGCAGGAATACCCCAACTTACCTGCCACCGAGTACCAAACCCTTCCGAAATCCACAAGCCACGAAGTGATGAGGAAGCGTTTGTCATAGCCAATAACTGAATCTGGGAAGGAAGAGCGAGAGTGGATTGCTGTTCTACAGAACTTCGCTGAATTTTTTGCTAATGAACGTTTTAAACAGTTCGACTTTTCTAGGTCGCAATGTAAATATTCATCTAAGCTAACAATAAAGAATCTATTTTTGCTTATAAATAAATTACGTTTTCTTGGAATCAAGACAGGCGTGTTCACTAGTCATCATCTACCTTAAAAAAAGGAAGCCAAGAGGCTTATCGTCATTTTGCAGTATTATCAATACGTTACGTCCGGAAATATGTTCCATACTAGTGGACCCGCGCGTGAAATAATTCACGCAATAATAGATATATGTATATATATAGATATTCGCTTGATATAGGCCTGTGCGGAATCTTCTTTTCTTTGACTTACTTCTTCTTCATCTCAAGAAATTTGTGACGACACTTCTTCATTGATTGCACATTCCTTACTAAAATACATATAGAGGAAAACGCTACGACGGCCAACTGAAATTATCGTACGAGATGCGTGCTTTCTACATAACATTACACTTCAATTCGTCTTCAGCACACTCCTTCCTTTCCTTAGACCACATGCAAAAAAAAAAGAAAAGAACTGTATTAGTAATTAAGCGCTGAAACATCACTGAATTTCATTTCTGCTTCGTATCCAGAATACACAGTGCAATAGTTTCAGCATAACAAATTTTCGCGTCCAAGAAGTTGAAATAAATAATTATTAAGTCTACTGCACCGGTCAAAATGTGGTTCTTCTACACTTCGCTGGTTTTCTGCTAAATGTGTACATCGTAAACAAAACCAAAAGAAACTATAATTTCGATGTAGAGAAAAAAGTAATGAATATCAGACTCCACGGGAACGGCAAGAGAACCTAGAAGAGCAAGAACTGCATTCATTGCTACTAAAGATTAGCAATGTTTTTCTTGCACAGTCGATATTGCCTCTAATACATACGGCGATCTGTATCCAAAATACTCGAGGGTGGCATATAACTCGGACTCGGAGAAAACTTGTTCTGTAGAAAGAAGAACCCAAAATGGAACAATTTGCTGCCAAGAAATTTTCGTGATTTTTACGCTCGTACTGACCTCTGAAGAATATCTTACCATTTGCCTCTATCATTATTTAGTTAAAGTAAGACAATCAGTGTAAACTATGGGCAGCTGAATTTTGCATGAAGAAAAACTTCAGGAGAGAGTACACATCACGGCGATGGAAGAGATTGTTTAGGTACGCCAAGGAGCTTCTATAGAGCAAGGAGCTTCTATAGAGAAGGAGGGAGCCAGTAGCCTAGTCCGTTGAAGCTCAAGAGTCTCTTATGGCTGTCAGCCAGTTGTCCCATGCACCAATCGCATGTCAGTAAAGAGTCTCTTATGGCTGCAGCCAGTCACTTAAGCACCAATCGCATATCAGCAACTCGGTTCGTCTGCTGCTCCCCCGTCTTTTCCACCAATGAACGTCTCAGCCATAAGAGGTCTGGTTGACTCGCTGGCAGGTCTGTAACTGGGCCACAAAGCTCCCTCCTTCTCTATTGAAGCTCCTTGAGAGACGCTGCATGCATCTGCATCGAGTGGACTTCAACGATGTCAAAGAAAGACCGAAATCCTCAAATAAACTGTTCGAGTGCCATCATCAGCAACCTGGAATATTTTCTACCTATCAGTTTTCTACTGTATGAAATTTGGCAGGATCACCCCAGTCTTCAAGCAGTGAATACACTGATGAAACCAGGAAAGCCAGAGCTAATTTTCGCCTATCTATTTCTTTAAGAGCGTGACACGAAACATATAAATAAATATATATATTTTTAAACACACGACGGTCATTCTTAGTATTAGATTAGATTATGTTACCAGATTTTATGCTTTCAAAATTCAACGCACAATCAAGATACGTCGTGCAGGCGGCTTCTTTGAATAACGAGAATTTTATCTAAGAAAAACTTCATTGTTACCTTATAATAGTGAACATGACAGTTCTTCTGTACTTATACTAACACAAGGAATAATTTATGTGAAACTTAATGCTACGCAAAGGGTTACGGCAGTTACGCCAGTTCCACTCGCTAAACAGTTATTGTATTATTGTTGTATAAAATATAAACAAACTGACGTTAGTAAGAGTATATAGGTAATCACGGGACACTGCCCTTAATGCCACCATTCCACTAATGTAAATGATAATTATGCATATTAACTTTAACTAATAACGTTCGGGAGAGCAGTGGTAGATTCAAGTATGTTTTGTTATATAGTAGGACATCGACGAGATCTGGTGCCCTGCGGACCCACATGAATGTAGAGGAGTGTCGGGCCAACCTTCATCGTCATAAGATTCGCTCATACACGGTAGTTCAACGTCGACCTTGGATCGGCGTTCCCTGAGACTAGCAAGCATAACTGGGCACTTGCGACCACCTGAGACTCAGCCCTATGAATTAAAAGAGGCTTGAGGCCGCAGACCACGTGCCCGAAGTCCCCACTTCTGTTATAGCAAGGCGAGCGCCGGCCCGTCCATCATCGTCACAAAATTCACCCCAACACGGTTGTTCAGAGGCGGCCTTTGGCAGACCCTCGGAGCAGCAGGAGAGAGAGTGTCGGCAAACACAGGACTGTGTTTAGCAGCAAAGGCAGGCTGCTCTGCACAAACACCGTTAGACAAACACGTTAAGAAAATACTCAGAGATGCTCGCCCAATTCATGTTGGCAACGATGGACGGACGCAACGCGACGCGTACAAGCGAAGAAACTGAAAGGTTGCCGAGGCTCCGGTTCTGCTTTAAGTGCAGCGTAGGAGATGGCGTTGCATAAGAGATTGCATAAGGAGCGTGGGATGAAGGGAAGGGTTTAACGGCAGGCGCTGTTTAGTATCTCTGGCTCAGGTGTGCTTTGTGAATTGCTGGTCCTGGCAAAGACCTTGGGCTAGAGCTGGAGACTGTTTCCAAACCTGTTCTACCCGTTCTCTGTCAATGTTTATTATAAATTGTACTTTGGGCAGGAATGGTTGTCCTACACCAAATTAGTTGAAGTTGAGTTGACAGCATGCGACAATACCCATTAGAGAAAGCTCTCTAAAGCTTTATTCGATGCCTCTACTATTATATAACTTCACTTGAGAAATTTTACTTCCATAACACGCAGTATAACCTGAATATTACTTCAGTGCTGTAGTTGTAATATTAATTCCCCTCAGATTACCTTTCAAGTTCAGTCCAGCAGCCTCAGCACCAGTAGTGCTTGTTTCAGTACACCGATCGCTTCATGAATGGTCGGAATCTTCATTATCAGCCCCAGGCTGCTGTTCTAGCTTATGAACCTTATGCCGGGCTACGTATGCATTCGCACGCACAACTTCTTGCGAGAATGTGCAGCTCGTGCATCTTTCCGAGACATATTGGAAGTTGGTAGCATAGATACGGTAGCACGAACGACGCACGAGTTGTGCATCATTGCGTCAGGTTGTGTTTACGAATGCACAGTGTGGTGCCGGCACTGCAACACACTGAAAAAGTGGTCGCCCTGACGTGTAGCGGCATAAAAAAAATTGGAGCAGCTACTCGTCTGGTTTCCTCTAACATTTAATGAATTATTTCCTTCAAAGTGGTGACCAGCCATCATTATAAACATTATTGCCATTCCAGTCCTAGTTTAAGCCTACATAACTACAGCTTTATCTGTGATCCCTGAAGAGGACAAAGAAGAGACATGCTGTACGTTAACGGAAACATGGAGCCCATGCTCGACGGTGTTTTCCCACAGGATCAACGAGCATATGGGTTGAGGAAGTAAGAAATAAAGAGGAAAAACAGAACAAAGACTGTACATAGCAGCGGTCATGCTAAACACCGATATCGATCGAAATCCACAGAAATCGGCCGAAATCTACAGAATTACACCTAAAATATATTTATTTTTCACATTCCCACGCTAAACGACGCCTATTGCTGACAGGGTTGGTGATTTTTTGTATAAAAAAATCGATAATTTTTTATTTTGATTTATTTTATTTATTTTTTATTTATTTTTTTCATATTTTCTTAATGTGAAGAGAACAATAATTCTGCATATGTAGTTCTTCTACAGCGTTCAAAAGATAGTACTTATAAAACAAGTGCTCTCCTAATTTCCTCATGTTTAAAACTTTTAAAGCAGAGTGTAAAATCACAAAAAAGCATTTGCAAACAAGTCGAGTAGCTACGAAATCTAGTGCAGTAAATGGTGGAGTAATAATTAGCTATCAGCTATGCAATTCTTCAGAAAATAATGGTAAAATAGCTTTAAACTTGGAGATAACTCAGTAAAATATACATGCAGGTAGGTAAATGATTTTTTTCAGTTGTCTACCCAAATTTTCCCAAGCGTGGTGAACAAGTTCACGTTGCTTGATTGGGTGATAATGCAAAAATAAGACAAACCTAATAAAACATGAGACTCATTGCATCTCACTGTGCAGGTGTGAAGGCAACACTAGAAGGTAATGACTAATGACGCATAAATAAAACTTTTATAGAGATCTAATTAGGTATTTTCTAAACTTATACTATAAGTAACACAGTCTGCAGATGGCAGAAGCATCAGTAAATGGCTGGTGCGCACATTCGTTCGTGAAATTGACGCGAAATTTGGTGCGCATTACGTACTAGCTACAGAGCTGAGTAACTAATTTAGTAGCTACCTATTGTGTAAGCTTTATCTTATGATGTAGCCAAGCTTATAACTGAGTTTTAAACGTTTTTATATGGTCTCTGTTGATGATATTTTTATTCAAACATGATTTCTTCTCAAATAGTCACTCAATAAGCCTACTAATGAAAAAGTACTCAATTTAAATGAAAAACTTAAGTTAATATCTTTTCAGTTCAAGATAATTTCCGTTATGACCAATTTCATGATCTATGGTACAAGAGAAATATCTCAAGCCATAATTTAAGAGATTCATCGCAGGTATAATTGAGATTCAAAATACAAGACAATTGTATTACAATACAATACGGAGTATTCCTTTAGTATTTTTTATTACATACCTTTAATATTGACAACATCAATCTGCCTGGTAAAGCTGCAATTAAAACCTTAACATGTCACTTACAACTTAGAGGTGTAAATGTGTTGGGATGGGAGTTATTATTTATTTGGATTATAACTCAGGCTCTACCGTTGTTAAGCGGTTTACCTTTCGTATCCGATTCGGTTGATTTCGGCTGATTTTGGTAGATTTTGACCGATTTCGGTGGTTAGGGTGACCCGATTTCCGTAGAATTTGGCTGATTTCAGTAGATTTCGGCCGATTTCGGTGTATAGGGTGACCCCTTAGAAGCTCCATAAATTGAGGGAACACAGTAAGTACAAAAAAAAAACGAAAAAATAAGCAACCCTTTACAACATAGCGCTTAGATAATTATGAGTTATTCTTATCTAATAAAAAGCAAGCCACTTTTCAACATATTGTCGGTAGACTTCGTATGTACCAAAAATGTAGACGATATTCTAATACGCGATGAATATTGCAGTCCCGCCAAATACAGTACTTGATAATAATATTGTTACGCGCTCCTGCAATTTGTAAAAAAAAAATGCCATGGTAACAGTGGCACGTATACAACAGGTTATGCATGTAAACATTGTGCATGTAAATAAAGCTACTTTCGCTTATCTTTCATTTAATGATTATAAAATAACTATATCATGAGCAGAAAAAGAAAATGCGATAGGGGTATAGTGGTTCGATGTTAAAACCACTTATAATAGATAGATTGGAAATTCCATTGTTTTCTTCAGGTTCGAAGATATTTACACGATCGAGGATACTATATGCATGGTGCCTTGCCTCTGAACTTGTCTCGTATAACCAAGCTCTATATATATCGCCTGTACACGAAAGTATATGTATCTCTTCGTAGTTTACTTACTGCAATAAATTGGTCATTTTTTGCTAAACCTTCAAATTTGCATGCGAGTAGTGTGTGGCTAATTGGCCAATTTTTCTTATTAACTCCTCTCACCTTTCCATGAGAGAGTTAAATAACTTTCTAACACGTAGAACGTTGTCACCGTAGACCGTATATCTTTGTAATGCAATGCTGCATGGATGCGTCTCTTCCTCCTAGATCACGAGATGCTCTCCTTATTTTTGCAATATGAAAGGTACTCACGAAACAAGGTTCAGGAATGTGTTAATCATATTTAAAGACCTTAGAGAAGCAACTTGCCCCAATGTTTCGGGTGAATTTAGCCACCCACCACCGAGGTCGCCACTTCGTGCACCGCTTGCTGCTTCCACGCGCCACGACGTGCACTGACCTTGCATTTTTGTGCAACTTACATGTAAATACTAGCGTGCACAACGTCCATCACTAAGTCCCAAGCCCACGGTAGTAACAGCCTAGCGTGCTGACCTGGTGGCACTGGATATGGCGGAATCAAATGCCATGCCAATTCAGTGAGTTTTGCAGTGCTTCATTTCCTTCACCAAAATTTGCCCTATTGTTTGACACAGCTTCGAAATTTTGAAATAAAAGTATTAAACAACTTTTAGGCAATTAAGAAATTTCTACATCGACAACTACAATTATACCCGACCACCTTCTTTTCTTTCTTTTCTCTATGCAACGCACATTGTCCTGTTAGCATAACCCGTTAAGTTTTTTATAAGAAAATATTAAACGATCTTAAAACGCAGAGGATATATTTCCATCGAAAGCAAGATACGTGTTTGCCTTTCTTCCCTTCACTTCTTGCATGCAAAAGGGCTGTTTTTTGCATTCCAGATCTCACAGAGCCTTCTATAGCTTTCCAAAGATCTCGTACTGTTACGGGATTGTGTGCAGTGTGCAGTTCCTAAAAGCAGTGTCGATATTACGGCACGGACTTTGTCCCTCTTCTTAGCAGAATTGTCATCAAAATAATTTTAGCCTTTAAACAGTGTATAATGAATTGTAAATGAGGCTAAAATATTAAATCGAAGAGAAAAATTTGCAGATGCTAGCCGTTTTAATATTTCCGCAAGCTTAATCCTGTGATCTTAATTATATTTCTAACGAAACATTCTGCGCAATGGACAAATACCTATAATTATTATCTTTTCAGCTAATATTGGCAGAGTTGGCGGGTTAACACAATCTTCTACCCCATAAACTATCACTTATTTATCTATTTCTCAAAACAGTTGAATTCTCACGCTACTTTAATGATAAACAACTATTTATGGATTTCCTATTTTATTAACTACTCTTTTAAAATATTTTGACTAATTCTATCATTTTATAGAATATAAATTTTTTTCCCATGTCCCTGCAGTTCTCCGCACCTCGGGCACAGCAGCCCGGCCGGCCGCGTCTCTGCCACGCGGCGTAGCTCAAAAAGCCGTCGCCTCCCAGCAAGCGTGCGCTCAATGGTGGTAATTTAGGACGTCATTTGCAATGCAAACTCGGGTAATGGAAGGAAATTTCATAAATACGCACAACAGCCATCAAATGTCGGTGCATAATAAAATTAAGGGCTTATGAGAGGCCATCAAGGTCAAGATATTCGCATTTGCAGCGTATCAGGCAATGTATGCGAAACAGCAAAGATGGCGATGTTCGCTGGCAATGAAAGGACGGTGACAAGAAATATATTTTTAGCATAATTGGATGATATTATACACGTGACTGCATAGCATACTATAGGCATTGTTCCTGACGTCAATCAGCTTCAGATAACAAACAACAGAATTATTGGTTGTAGCGTAGCACCGCTTATAAGTGAGCGATATACCTTATAGCTAAATGTGAGGGATTTACCAAGTAAGAGTTACGCTTTCTACAATTACTAACCGTTGCATAGAGTGCCTATAGTAGTCAACACACGCAGGAAGACTTCAACAAAAACTTATAAGTTTAGAGAGTAACAAAGTGCATACGAATGAAAAGTCATCACACTGCATATAGATAGCATTTCTCAAGAGAAGGAATCACATTGCATCAAGTAAGAAACAGGTGGCACAATCACATTGCATCAAGCAAAAAGCTCCACCGTGTGAGAGTAACGTAGTTCATTTTTCGTCCACCGTGTGACTCATTTCATCAAGTAAAAAGTAGGTGGCACAATCACATTGCATCAGGTAGAAAGCAGGTGGCACAATCACATTGCATCAAGTAAAAAGCAGGTGGCACACTCACATTGCATCAAGTAAAAAACAGGTGGCACAATCACATTGCATCAGGTAGAAAGCAGGTGGCACACTCACATTGCATCAAGTAAAAAGCAGGTGGCACAATCACATTGCATCAAGTAAAAAGCAGGTGGCACACTCACATTGCATCAGGTAGAAAGCAGGTGGCACAATCACATTGCATCAAGTAGAAAGCAGGTGGCACAATCACATATTGCATGGCGTGTTCAGTTAGCGACAGATCACGCTGCAGGTGGCAGATTTATGCTGCAGAAAACGCAATGATACTGTGAAAGAAAGAAAATTGCACGGTTGAAAGCGCTTATCAAATGACAGAATCATACTGCACGCATGCGGTGTTTAACTAATAACAAATTCAGACTGCATGAAGCATTTAGCAAGTGAGAGAATCACACTGTGCAGTTTATGCCAATAGATCTTTTTATCTGTAGCATAAATAAACATCAAGCAATAGCATGTAATTCAAAAAATTCGCCTCATGTTTCATATATCTTATATGTTTCTTAAAAGCGCATATTGAAAGCAATAATATCATTATCTCTATTTGAAAATGTGTTCTGCTTGCATATGTTCCCATTACTGATTTAGTCATTAATTGAACATTTGATTTTTGTTACTATAGTATGAGGCTAGCATCGTGAATTATATCCTAAGCATTGAAACAAGACCATATTAGGTGGGGCGAACAGTAATGCATTGTAAAAAATTTTACAATAGGTCATCAACAGGTTTATGTAATATCAGGCACATGTTCCAAAGCAAAATATGGAGTTTCCTGCTTGACTATGGCAACGCAGAAATATTATAGCTTACAAGGCAAGGCATGATGGAAGAAATGTTTGCCGTATACATAGAGTACTGTAGGGCACATATTTCATAGATCACAGAAGAAAATAAGAAAGCTATATAGCTATTTCACACATCACCGTAAACAAATGTGTTTCACAGTAAGCTAAGTAGTAAGTGAAGTTATAATGCTTATTAAACCCTTTTACAAAATCTTTTTTTCTTGCTCGTTTCAAGTGGTTTAACTAATCTCTAAACACAAGACGACTGCTGGCCGAGTATACTAGTATTTGTCATTAAAGGGTTAAGCCAAAGAGAGAAGCAAGAAAGAGACGCATAAAGAGGACGTAAACAAAAAAGGCAAACTCAGGCACGACGCAACGGATGAAAAAGAAAAGGAAGAAGAGAATAAAGACCATAAGTAGAAGCATAGAATCTGAGTTCTGGTAAACAGCCCGCAGCACAGCACAATCTCACACGAGAATAGTGCAACAAGTGCTGAGCTCGAACAGACATTGCCCGAATGGCGCGGACACACAGGTAGAAACTACACTACAAGTCATCAATACATCCAAAATTTCGCCTCACTACAGCAAGCTGAAAAGGAAGGAAAACACAAGGCACGACAGAAAGATATTCAGAAAACCTAGCTAGGGCTAAAAATTATGAAGTCCCCAAAAGGCAAATTTACTTCACAAATTGCAGCAAAATTTCCAATTGTCTAGCAATTATAGTGTCTGTTCTATATGCCTAACCAATATAAAAACTTACGCCTTCATAAATAAATCTAAACTAATAATTGGGACATTTTTCAATTTCTGAAAGAAAATCACCGCTAGTTTTTCATTCCATAACAAAACTTAAGCATTCGCGAGCTGAAGGAAGGACTTATGAATAAGTGACTTCATTGCTCAGTGCCAGGAGCGGTAAGTTTATACGTTTTACAGCCATTTGTCTCACCGAGAATGTATGCGTTCGCAACCGCGACCAGGCTTTTTGTAGGAACAGACAATTTGTCATGTCTTGCTAACAATGCGCTGGTTTTGAATGAGAAATTGACCGCAGTATGTTTCGCTGCTGATGTATGACCTCGGCTATGTACTTAAGAAATATATCATCTTATGGCTCTACAGCTGGTGGGTTGGAATGTCAACAAAGAATGTTACTCTTAAATTGAGAGTAACGTTCTTAACGTATGAGTGAATTTGAAGATCTTGATCACAATCCATTTTTGGAGCATTATGATTGGCTGTATTACTAATGTCCGGCGGTTTTTTCTTTCTTTCTTTTTTTCCTTTTTTTTTTTGGTTGTGAGGCTGCGTCCCTACCCCCCAGCCGCTACACGTGGTGCGGCCTGCGCCTCTGCGCCCCAATTATCTCCACTTCCCCGTCGCGCCTGCGCCCTTGACCCAGCGCCATTACGTATCTGGTGCGCCCCTGATAATCTTACTGTGTCTACACTAAAAATAACTTCGACTATCTTAGTTGCTTTTAACAAAGCCAGCTTAGCATTAAAGCTGCAACCTAACAATGCTAAAAATGATAAGACCTTTGAATACTTATGCGCTTATTACCTACTAGTGTACCTGTGCCCAGAAAAAAAAATGAAAAAAATTATGGTACGCAAACATTAAAGGGAAACTCAGGCACGACGCAACGCACTCGAAAGAAAAGGCAGAACGATGTAACTGTAAAAGATGCATCATGTCTGCGTGCTAAATTCTCCATCTATTTAGCGAAAATTGTGGCGAGTGCCAATTAACGCGGATTATAAATCCGATTAGCAGTCAAGCAGCTGCAAAAAAATAGAGATTTTATTAAATTTTCCCGGAAACGTTCATGAGCGCATATGCTCAACAGGCAGCGTACACGTCAAAATAAAATATTCCGTTACAACGAAGAACCGAAAGTCTAGGAGCTCTGCTCGACTACAAGTTCCATTGGCGACGAATTAACTCAGGGAAAAATAACAAGCGTATGCTATATAATGAAAAGCAGAATTCGAAGCTCAGTCAATTTAATAACATGTGAACAAAAAAAAAAATGGTCAAACAGAGAAAAACTCCAAGGACTCGTTATATGCGAGGGCTACAGTCCCGAAAAAATATCCAAAAGGTGAATTTGCATATATCAATTGCAAATATTCGGTGCATTGTAAAAAAGAAACTACGTTCCATGGCCCATTGTTTATCCCTCCCCATGGTAAATATGGCACGCTTTCATAATGATACTCAACTAAAGCACAGACTGCACACTACAGTAGAGGCATATTGTAACGATCTATGTGAAAAAGTACTCGTGAGTACGAAAAGAAAAACATACATACTGTATCGAGGCACTGCATCTCCTGTACAACTCGCAACATCACATAAGAGTAAATTTTCTCCCATAAAGAATATTTACGACCACAATTCTGCAGTCGCAAGGAACGAATTTTGCATCTAACGAAGTTGTATATAACAGGAACTAGGTATATTCCAAATCTCTGTTGAACCATGGAAACCGCAAACACGACCTGAATTCCAAGGAATGCCCATCTCAACAGCAAATTGAAATTGATGAAACCGTTCTGGCGAGCTGAAGATAAATGCAAAGTGTACAGGCTCGTCACTGCCTGTATAACCTCTTCACAGGAGATACGGAAGTTAGCGACTTAAACTTTGAAAGTGTATCTGCTTCTACCGCCAGTTGTGTGTTTCACAAACACAATTAGGTGCAGACAGACATACGAACAGCATGAATTATCATATCGTGTAAACATATTTGCTGTATCAGTTTAATTTCTGCGACGTTTGAAGGATCTTCCTTCCTGGGCTGCACTTGTTTGAAATAGGAAATTTAAGAGTGAATGCCTAGTACAAGTAGTACGAACAGCTTTATGGCCCCTCTAACAGTGTCGTAGGATACGACTATGGTACGAGATTATGGCGGGTGCAAGTTGTCGGCTAGCTCGAATTCATTTTAAAACTTCAATATTTCGGGCTCATTTGGCTTCGTGTGCCGAATTGAGTTGATTTTAATAAGACTGTGGACGTTACGGTAGTTATTGTCGCGCTTGTTTACATCCATCGCAGAAGTCTTCATCAACAGTTCTGCTTCTTTAGCGTTGTGCAATTTGATGTTCATTTTTCTCTGAAGATAAAAGTTAATAAAGGCATCCATGATGCGATTGTCACTTTATCCACCATATAATACTGCACAGTTTGTTGATGGCTTATTTGATCTCTCTGTCCCTTTCTATGGAAAATATAAAAAACAGAGCACTCTGATAGCGCATACTCAGCCAACCAAGGCAACGGTTACGTAAAAATAAAATTGGTTCCGTGAACATGATTTTCTTTGTTCCGACACCAAAATCTAATCATTTGTGCCCTTCAACAGTGCTAACGGCTTCAGTCATGCTTTTTTTTCTTTTTGAAGATACGTTCATAATTTTTTTTTTTTAGTTATGCTACTAACAAACATTCTGACAAACATTAGTCAAACTCACAAACGAACCAACCTATCATCACCAAATTTTAATCCTTTATGTCTCTTAACATTACTAACAACTCTTAAATATCCATTCATACTTTTTTAGTTATTGTGCCAACAAGCATCATATCAAAAACGGTGCCAGACAAACGAACAAACAGATCATTACAAAAATTTGGTCATTGACTCATCGTAATATACCTAACAACTCATTAGAATTTCATAGAAATCCATCCATAATTTTTTCAGCTATAACATTGGGAATCATGAGGCAGACAAACAAACAGATGAGAGGATCTTCACCAAAAGTTAATCGATCATCTGTTCCTCCTAGCATACCTAGCAATCCCTGTAAATTTCGTCAAAATCCGTCCATATGTTTTTGAGTTATGTTGGTGACAGACATACAGAATAACAAACAATGAGACAGACAGACAAATCCGACGAAAACGAAACCTCCTTGGCGGAGGTAAAAATCAGCTGCTGAATGCCGAGGGGATGAAGCAGGGGGAAATTTGCGCCTCAATATTAAGATAGGAAAATACAGATTACTGGATCTTGAGATGTCTTATTTTCTGAAGTTGCTTCATTATTCCTCACTGCTGCAGAGAGAATATGAGGGCCCTATAACAATAGGGGCGTAAGCAACAGGTTCTTTAAAAGTAGTTTTATTTTGTTTGTTTTTTTATGCTCCATCGGATAGTACAGAACGACAGGTCTCAATCTGTACTATCTAACGGTGCAAAAAAACTACTTTTAAAAAAAATCTATTGCTTACGCCCCTATTGTTCTAGGGCCCTCATATAATTTCTGATGCCTAGTGCTTGATATGGAAACTCACAATCTTGATAAAGTAGTTACTACCTAAAATTTCACAGATTTTCAGTCCCGCTTGCACTTTCAGGGATATACTATGGATTGTTGGTACACGATGCATCCTATTATAATTATAGTGTAGATTATTATTATCAATTAAGTATGTAACATGTGCACGTCATGGAACTGGTAAACTCAAAGCATACTCCACACGACGTCAAACACATCACTAAGAAAAACAATTCGTAAATTACTTACACCCCACACGACCTAACACAGATCTCGACAGGGAATTTTATGCCAACACGTATCGGAGAATTAAACTCCACTGGAACTGCCAGTAGGGAGTTTTTCGACCAAAAGGAGTATTTCCGTTTTAGGACCTAACTCCACCTAATTTTGGTTTCCTGAGCTCCACCCACTTCCGGTTTCGCGCCTATCCCTGACCTTCGCTTTACTGGAAGTGCATAGGCCGTCGTAAAAACCGGAAGAGCACTAAACCGGAAGTCCTCCCGATTGGCGGAGGAACGCCCTACTATTGACAAGTCGCTGTTGAGAGCAATGCGCTCCAGCAAGTTACTCGGAACTAATCTCTGACACCGAAAAAACTGTGCTAGTTGCTGTGATTTCATATTTAAATAAAAAACAAATTCTGACCGCTTTGCTGAACAGAAGGGCCGCCACGCCAATACTTGTTTTGGACTAAATAACACTTGAGAACATATCGTTTCGTGTGATTTTTTCAAGTTCACCCTTTTACGCTGATTATTTTTTCGTAAAAGTGCATTTTTACCAGTTTTTCCTAAGCCACAGGGTACAACTGCAACGTTGCTATCAAGCACAACTCGGTCATCCGCCGCACAGAGCTTAACTTTCCGCAATGTGTTGTTTAAGTTTGCGGCAGAATTTCCTGTTGGGAGCGAGTTTTTTTATTATATGAGGCAAGATGAGGGAGAAAACGAACAACGTAACTTCATTTTGCTGCAAGTTTTCTGTTCGTTCCAAGACAACCTCTCCGGGCTGTAGAGGGAACGTATGCAGCACGAACTAGTGCATATAGGGATGCATTGACACCCACTCATTATTTATACTGAAGGTCGCTATTCTGGTAAGGAAGAAGCAGCTGGCTGCTTGATTTCCAATTTGCAATGTTGAAGGCGTTCGTTGCTGCCGAATGGAAACAAAATGAACATGAACTTCGTTTTCTCGCTGCTGTTGAACATCATGGACAAATATTAAGTTCACTTTTTTAATGAAAGATATCTACCAGTACTGTTAGAAATTCAACGTCGGTGTGTAAATTAGGTGTCCTGGATACCATCACTTGTTCATGGTATTACTTCGAAGAACAGCATTCCGATCTTTCGATCGTCAAAAAAGGAAACCGTTTCCAAACTACGAATTGACTCCTTATAAATATGGTCTCTGCCTATATTTAAAGCGCAATTGGAAATCCATCTGCAGAGAAGGAGCCCCAATTGAGAGATATTTTATCAAATTAGGCCAAAACTCTTGGGGAAGTGTATCATGTGATACTTCTGTATAGCCCTATGAATTCATCCCAATGCATCAACTTGAAGCCTAATAATTTATAGCTAGTTTGCATCATACGGATGAGTAACTTATTTTACCAATTTCTGCCTCTGTTATCCTGATACAAGAGTAGACCATGGGACACGAATGTAAAAATAAAAAACTATATCAAAATACTGTAATGAAGACTAGTGTGTGTATTTATGTATGTGCTATAGGGGCACCCAGCCGTCAAAAACGGCTGTCGCTAATGTGCCCGGACACTGATTCTATGTTCGTAAAAATGGTAAACCATGCATCAAATATTCAATAATCAAATCAGGCGAGAAAGGCTACTGGATATCCAGTACGTACTGTATTACAGTCCAAACCCTTCTGGCCAGAGTCAGTTCGAGAACGACACTCGTTTGGGCTTTTGCCAATAATAAAATCCAAATTCAAATTGTAGCAGACACTTAACCACTGCTCTATCTTGGGCGGAGACTGCTTATAAGATATAGACTTGAAATACAAGGGTAATTATAGCTGCGTGGTTTAAATATTAATTTATGAATATATTTCGGGTCCCTGGACGGAAACCTGAGACCGAATCAACAAATGTAGTCGCTGATAAAATGAGCTGACTAGGATCCGTGGCCCCGATGATGCGAGAGAACATCACTTCTAAATGGCAGCTAGAGCTTACCTCTTTCTTTCATGACTTCATTTGCCCCGCTTTTAGGAATAACTCTATTTGAAGTGTAACATATATGTAACGGTGGTAGGAAATACTTGGTTAACTGGCGCCTGAAACAAAGGTAGAAGACTCATACTTCCAAGAGCATTGGTTTAGTGCGTTGCAGATGTCTGTCTTATCCTGGACACCCCAGCTGAAGCAATATTTTGTTTACACCTTCTTCAAACCAAGTTTAGTTAGACATTGTTCGGGGGGCAAGTGGATAAATATACTTCTCTGTAACTTGCCCATCCCTCAAGCAGAAAATATATAATAATCACAATTTGTTTTTACTATTTTTTTTAAGCATTGATCCCATGCAGCTATTAAGCACTTTTGTGGTACTTAGGACTGCTGTGGAGAAGAAAAGAGGTGTGTTTAGCGAAGTAAAGCTGCTAGAGCTCGTCGGCATGATTGTCGAGGAAAACCAGGCTCCAACTCTAGGGAGTGCGATCAATCCTGCCTGTAAATTTACAAGAATCACGACCTCAAATATGAACTCAGAATCAATGCCAATGTGAATAATTTGCCGTTAGTTTGAACATGTAGAACTCTTATCAGAATTATGTACTCTATCTCTCAACAGAATGTATATTATCAGGTACCAAACATAATATTATATATGTATTTAGTTCTATTATAACCCCATTTCCAGCCATCTTGGTTAATAAGTAAAGCCAAGTACATCCAGGAAACAACTTACATTGAAAGCTACACCAGTGAATCATTTAGAACTCATCTAACTCGCTAGATATATGGCTTCCGAAATTGAAGAAGCTGCTTAACAAACCTTCTAGATTTTTTCTCAAAAGTTACTGATATTAAAGATGAAGAAAAGGGTGTTGTCCTAGTGTATCTAGACTTCCAAAAGGCTTTTGATAAAGTCCCACATCAACAGCTAATGAAAAAATTGGAAGCCCATGGTATCTAGGGAGACTATTTACGACGGATCGGGGCATGGCTTACGGGTCGGCAGCAGCGTGTGAAGCTTGAAGGAAAGACAAGCGACTGGACGCAGGTATCATCAGGGGTTCCCCAAGGTAGCGTGCTTGGCCCCCTTCTGTTCTCAATATACATCAATGATCTGGATCTTAACATCCGTAGTAAAATTAGTAAATTTGCGGATGATACAAAACTATTCCATCCTGCCACCAAAAGAGCCGAGCTCCAACAAGATCTTGACCACCTCATGGAATGGAGTACAACGTGGCAGATGAGCTTTAATGTTGGCAAATGCTCAGTGATGCACGTAGGGCTAGTGAACTCTTCAACTCCATTGGAAATGAATGGGACAGAATTGGCTCCTGTCACCCAACAACGTGACTTGGGAATCACTAGTACAAACAAACTACAGCAGAGTCAACAAGTTGACAAGAGTGTGAAAATGGCAAGCAGAGTACTCGGATTCATCACCAGAAATTTTGAACATAAGTCCAAGGACATCATCGTTCCCCTGTACAAGGCACTAGTGAGGCCACACTTAGAATTTGCTGTTCAATTCTGGTCGCCACATCTGTGCAACGATATCGATAACATGGAAAGAGTCCAACGCAGAGCAACGAAATTGATACCTCAGCTGCGAAACAAGCCTTATGAATGTCGCCTAAAGGAACTGGGTCTGATCTCTCTCGAGCAAAGACGACTCAGAGGGCAATTAATAGAAACATTCAAGTACTTGAATGGCTTCAACGACGTATCTACAACGGCACTCTTTGAAAGAGATCTAAATGATCGC
>LQNS02278091.1:38169634-38203415 GCA_001587735.2 Parhyale hawaiensis | reverse complement strand
CTCGTTTCTCCATTCCTCTACATCCTACTAACATAATGGCAATAGCTCATAGAGGGCCGGGGTGTAAGTCCTGGTGTCTTTTTGGGAATGGGCCTTTTGGTTCGTCTACTGCCGCCTATCTAATCTAATCTACTATAGGGGCACGCAGCCGTCAAAAACGCCTGTCGCTAATGTGCCCAAACACTGATTCTGTGTTCGTAAAAATAGTAAATCATGCATCAATTATTCAAAAATCAAATCAGGCGAGTAAGGCCACTCCATCTCTAGTACGCACTGTATTAGTCCCAACCCTTCTGGCCAGAGTCAGTTCGAGAATGACACTCGTTTGGGCTTTTGCCAACAATAAAATTCAAATTCAAGCTGTAGCAGATACTTAGCCACTGGTCTATCTTGGGTGGAGACTGTTTATAAGATATATACATGAAATACATAGGAACTTATAGCTGCGTGGTTTAAATATTAATTTATGGATATATTTCGTGTTCCTGGACGGAAACCTGAGCCCGAATCAACAAATGTAGACGCTGATAAAATGAGCTTGACTAGAATCAGTGGCCCTGATGATGCGAGAGCATATCACTTCTAGTGGCAGCTATAGCTTACCTCTTTCTTTCATGACTTAATTTGCCCCGCTTTTAGGAATAACTTTATTTGAAGTGTAACATATATGTAACGGTGGTAGGAAATACTTAGGTAACTGGCGCCTGAAGCGAAGAAGGTAGAAGACTCATGCTTCCAAGAGCTTTGGTTTAGTGCGTTGCAGATGTGTCATTAACCCGGACTCCCTAGCTGAGTAATATTTTGTTTACACCTTCTTCAAACCAAGTTTAGTTAGACATTGTCCGGGGGGCAAGTGGATGAATATAATTCTCTGTATCTTGCCCATCCCTCAAGCAGAAAATATATAATAATCACAATTTGTTTTTACTCTTTTTTTAAGCATTTTATTGATCCCACGAAGCTATTAAGCACTTCTGTGGTACTTGGGACTGCTGTGGAGAAGAAAAGAACTGTGTTTAGCGAAGTAGAGCTGCTAGAGCTCGTCGGCATAATTGTTTGGGAAAACAAGGCTGCAACTGTAGGGAGTGCGATCCATCCTGCCTGTAAATTTAGAAGAATCACGACCTCAAATATGAACTCAGAATCAATGCCAATGTGAATAATTTGCCGTTAGTTTGAACTTGTAGAATTCTTATCAGAATTATGTACTCAATCTCTCAACAGAATGTTTTTTATCAGGTACCAAACATATATATGTATTTAGTTCTATTATAACCCCATTTCCAGCCATCTTGGTTAATAATTAAAGCCAAGTGCATCCAGGAAACAACTTACATTGATAGCTACATCAGTGAATCATTTAGAACTCATCTAACTCGCTAGATATAAGTTTTTGTCTTATTTGCTGTTTTAAAAATGTTTGACAAAAAACTGGAAATTTGTACTTATCTGCTCTGGAGTAAAGTCTTGGTAGCTGGGTACAAGTGCATCGTGCACCTCTTGAAAGGTCTGTTCAGCCTTATTTGGTGAAAATACGCAGTAAAGGAATACACTTTGGCTAACTTGGTTTTAGGCGCATCATTCTGGCAACGAAGAGTGTTTGACCAGAAATTGCAATAAAGACTCCTGAATATATAGCAGAACTTAATAGGAAATTATCTTGCATCCACTCAATTCACCGGGCCTTGCTACAACAGACTTTTTCTTGTTTTTAGTTTGTCGATAAGCATAGGGAATCCCAACATGTTACAATGAAAATGATTTGGAAAGAGAAGTGTATGACTTTTTGCAAAGTAAATCGACTGTTTTTAGAAAACTAACGTTACTAACTTGTCTTACCGTTGGGAGAAGGTCAGAGAGAGTGACAGTAAATATCTTGATAAATAAATACATTTTAAAATCAATTTTAGTTATAAAGATCGTTATAAAAATCGGCTTGTTTTAGTATTGATGATAACTGCTTGACTGCCTTGATCTTGCTCTTTTAATTATGAAACTATGAATATATTTATGAATATATTTACGCACCTCCTGTATCGGACGTACGATCATACGTGATATCGTGCCGAAAGCTCAAACGGCTTACATACGATATAAACCACAAAATATCTCCTCCCTGTATAGCATAGGAACGTCCAGTGGGTAAACTAAGATTTAGATTCTGTCCCGAAATTTTCCACCGTCGAAAGCACAACATAAAGTGGTAATGATAAGGGAGCACAGAAGTAGCGCGTATGCTGCCAGGATGTGCACTTATCTCGCGCTCAGCACCAAAGCGCTGGCCGCCTTTTGCGTCGTACGCTCGATCGCTCGTCCTCTCGACCGATTGCTCGTCTTTGCAGGCGAATGTCGCTCTGCTCCTTTATTTTTCATTTTTGTTACTTAGTATTTTCCGACCTCAACAACTTCACAAGATTGAATACTTCCCGACAAATAAACAATAACACATTTTTAAAATCATATAATATCTCTTCTTGTACGAAGGATTTACTTACATTTTGATTTTATCAGACACTAAAAAAATATTTCTTGCGCTCAGAGCATCTTTTCCTTGAGAAAAGTACGCCTTATATTCCAGCATATCAATAACTGTACGCCTACAAAATATTTTCAGGCGAAGAGTTACACACGCGTTGTAAAGAAAAACATCTTTGCATCGCTTATTTTCACGAATGATTGATGCACATCTCGATGTCGTATGTCACGATGAAATATTTTCTGTTGCTGGGAGTATCTCTTCCCTTGACAATATATCTTTCCTTCGGGTAGCTTCCGCCCTTGTTTCATTAAAGGTCGCATTATGGCAAGAAATGTTCCAGGGGACGAGAGCGTTTGCTTTTGGGCTGCATTAGGGCAAGAAGGTCGTATTTCAAGGGAAGTACTGGCGGCCATCCTGCTGGGGCGAAGACGGCTGCCATTGTCACAAGAGCTTTTGTACAGAGCGGCATTATCTTCCCTTCTGTTTCTTGCCCAGCGTTCTTCCCTGGTCTTTCTTTCGCTTGTGTACACTGTTGTGCAAGTTGCCTAGGCTTGCTCCATGGCCTTTCTTTCGCTTGTGTATACTGTTGTGCAAGTTACCTAGGCTTCTTCCCTGGTCTTTCTTTCGCTTGTGTGCACTGTTGTGCAAGTTACCTAGGCTTCTTTCCTGGTCTTTCTTTCGCTTGTGTGCACTGTTGTGCAAGTTACCTCGGCTTCTTCCGTGTTTTTTTTTTCGCTTGTGTGCACTATTGTGCAAGTTACCTAAGCTTCTTCGGTGGTCTTTCTTTCGCTTGTGTGCACTACTGTGCAAGTTACCTAGGCTTCTTCCGTGGTCTTTCTTTCGCTTATGTGCACTGTTGTGCAAGTTACCTAGGCTTCTTCCATGGTCTTTCTTTCGCTTGTGTGCACTGTTGTGCAAGTTTATGAAATTGTTTTTTGCTTGTTTGATTTTTTCCATGCTGATGCATACTAGGCTTAGCATTTTTGCATTATCGGTTGCGTTTTTGTATCACCTTCAATGTTCTTCCTTTCGCTACTTTAAGCTCTGCTTAGCAAGTTGGTAATACCATTCGCTTTATGTTTCATCTGCTTGCGTGTTGTCCTATTTCTGTTCGCTACCAATTTTAGTAATCTTTTATTTTATTGCTTACGTAACATTCCTTCGTTTTATTTCTATCACTGACGCCTACTGGGTCTGACATCGTTGTTTTTTCTGCTCTTGTACACTAAAGTACGTAAGTAAACTAAGTATGTTCCTCTCTGGACTATCTATTTAGTACCTAAGTTCCTCTTTTTTTACTTATCTTTTCTGTAGAAATTCAATCTTAGTATTCCTTATTTATTCTAACTGTAGTTTCTTCCACAATCTACTATATATCGTAATTTCATTTTTTTTTTAGTTTCTTCTATTTATATCTTGTCTTGATCTAATGTCCAGTAACTTTAATTGATCAGTGTTCTTCCCTTACTAGAGGGCCCAGCCGTCAAAAATGACGGCAATAATTTCGTTATTAATTAAGCCGGTTCCCAGTATAGGTTTTGCTGTAAAATAGGTCTCATCCCTGCAGGCCTGACCTTCTCTTAATGAAACAAAAGTTGTACAGCCTTGAGTTTTGCGAGAGGTACCCAACTTTTTTTTTACATTTTAAAATCTGAATTTTCTCCTATCTTATTCCCATAGAGCGTGACAGGAAGGATATAAATATATAAATAAATAAATAAAAACACGACGTGAATTACTATATAGTAGATTATATAGCTAGTGGATGTTGCCTGTGTGGTACCTGATGCTCCTCTTTTAACTTTTAATGTTATGTTTACAATCTTTCTTCATTACTTCTTCGCTCAGTTATGTACTCGGCACAAATATAAACTGATGTTTTTGTGAACTGACATTACATTGTATTCTTATCAAGCTTTTGTTCGTTACTATAGATAGCATTGCTTAACTGGTTTGTCTCGCCTCAGCTACCTGGCCTTTGTCCCTGTTTCCCTCTGTCTTAACTTGGCGTGCTCGTATAACTGCCTCATATTATATTAGATTAGATAGGCGGCAGTAGACGAACCAATAGGCCCATTCCCAAAGAGACACCGGAACTTACGCCCCGGCCCTCTATGAGCTATTGCCATTATGGTAGTAGGATCTAGAGGACTGGAGAAAAGAGAATTTACCTGCTCTCACTTTGCAGTTTGTCCTGTTTTTTAGTGCCTAAAACTGATCTGACTGATTTTACCTGTTTTATTTTCCCTTTCTCTAACACTCATACAACGATTTTGCAAAGAGTCGTTTCGCTGCACCGCTGTTCACTTTGCCTTACATTACCTTAATCGTCAACTATGCATGACATTTCAAACCCTGTTATTGCTACGAAAAACCAAACTTTGGTTCGGTGTTTAAGGGTTAAGTTGGCGTGTTTTGCCTTGCCTAACGATGTTTTCAAATGCCCTGCACCGCCCAGAAAGCTGCTTGCTACTTTAGGAATCTAATTTGAATACGGCGGACGACAACACCAGCACGAATTAAACTGCGCACCTCGGTCGGGGGCAGAAACCCCCCGTCTTCTCATAAATCCGATTACCTCGCAGCGGCAAACAAACAGATTAGGATTTCTTTCTACCAATACACTGCAAGGTCTGGATAAACACGATGTTCAAGTCAATCAAATATTTTGCTCGGAGGCGTATGACGGGCACATGGTACAAAAGATGCTAGCGTGCGGTATTAATATATCCAATTTTAAAGAGCATGCTTGAAGATAAGAAAAAATCCTGCAAAGTCTACATATAACCAGTCAATCAAGGTACAAAGTAGGGAAACTAACAATGTGCTCGTAAATTTATTGTTTACCACTTGGGAATACTGCATACTGTCTTAAGCCCTACCCTCTGCTAACGCTGCTTTTTAGTTATTCACTCAAGCTATGAAGAGACGTCAATAAATTTAATAGCGTCACTTGTTAAACAAACATACCATATCTCTTGAAAACTAGCACTTTGGGAAAGCTTCTGCCAAACACACAGTGCATTTCTATGGACACCAAGAAACTTTCGAAAGCTATGAAGTGAAAACACAGAATAAAAGACTGTCGTCAGCAGCGGGCTTAGGAGGGAATTTGCCCTGGGGAGTGCCGACCTCAGAAGTGGCCAGCTCTGTGTTGTGTGGACCGCTGTATTGAGCTTGAGGCTGTCTCAAGGGTAATCGGCTTGGGACTGACACTTGAACTTCAACCCACAGCTAACGCTCATGACTCAAGTTCTAAAGAAGTTAAAACTGATTATATTACTCATCTCGTTGATACTGTTCCAGTTGGTGATGAATTATGACCGTGTAGAAAGGCACTCTGGTAAAAATATTGATCGGTACTCCTGAAAGTAATTATCACTGAAAATAATACCGTGTAAAGGACAATTTTCGGTACTACTCTGGTTTGGTTAAGCTAGAGTTCCTGTGAAGAGCTACAGCCAGTAGCATTGTACAATGTACAGCCTCCCGAAGCAAGAGCCTGACAAGCACTAACACCGAGAAGATACTGATCGTGGGTCGCGGACACACACACACACATATGCCGCACTGTTGCCCGTACAGCCTTGCACAAACTTCGCTAAGCAGGGTACATAGAGCATTGCACAAAGATACTAAACTATTCGTTAACTCAGCATCAAGTGACTATTATTGAAATAACAATCGAGATGGAGGGCTAATTTGTGAAGGTCAGTAAGACTCAATAGTGGAAGGTCGGTGCACGACGGAGCCGTCAGAGAGGCGGGCAGCTGTATCGCCAGAGTGGCCCAAATGGCGAGCGAAAGATCAATAGGGCAATAGCAGATAGGGCGAATAGCACGGTGACGGGAATTGAAGATGTTTGGTCACCAAAAATTTACAAGGAACTACGTACGTCTACCTTTCAGCGGAAGTCATAACAGAACTATAGTAAGGATGCAGTAAATGCTACGCAAGAATTGTGTGACCAATCGCATGATCCGCCTTATGACTCGGTAATTTATATTTTAAAGGCCCACTTTCTCCTCAATACTCTTAAGTCATTTCGCAAAAACACATAATATGTAATGTAACCGTCCATAATTATTTTTCACGTTCCTGCCTGAATTCTGCGAAATTCACTTAGTCCACGAAATCCACAATAAAGCAATGGTGCGGTGGTGCATGAATGATACCCTTCTTTCCTCCTATTTAATGTTAGGAAAGTAACGTCCAATGGCGTTTGGAAACACAGTTACCAGCAAACAAACTAACAGCAAAGGGTATAAGAATCCCACTTTTTATGTATAGATTACCCGATGAGGGAAGGAAAGTGGACTACAATTTTGAATAAAGACTTCTAACACCCTCGGTCTGCCGGGCGCCCTCATACGATGAGCGCGTCTATCTTGGTAGACAGCAAGTAAGAATAATTCCGTTTTACTATACCCTTTGCTTTTTGTTGGGCTGCCCTAGTCAATATACTAAACACAGCCCTGTGTTTATGTATTTATTAGTTTATATATCTGAATGTATTGTATCACGCTCTTGACGAAATAGGAAAAATAAGCTGGGTATCAGAATGTGTTGTTATTCCGCCTAAATGCAGATCGATAAGCAAAATTAAACCTGGTTGCAGAAAATAGCCAAGTTGCAATTCTTATCCCTTTATCTAAATGCAGATCTTTCTCAGGCAACGTTGTAGTTCAAACAAAGAATATATTTACAGCTTCTCTTAGCGCTGCATGGGAGTCTGAATTTATGGCTTCCTTCATTCTTGGAAACTAGATGTGCCTTCAGTTCACGACGTAGAAATTCAGTAGATGATCAACGAAGCACAGGCGAAGCGATGAAATTTCATAGTGCAGTAGACACAATAAACGTATTTTCTAGCCTAATTTCTTCCTTTGAAGAAGCAATTTTCGCTTCAGCACAAAAATTTCGATGTACTGAAGATGTAGCATACGGTAAATAGGATACGCGGTGTAGAATTTAATTGAACTCAGTAATGCTTTGCAACTTGATAATATCAGCTCATTCGTTCTGCATGTTACCTACGGTGGAGAACGAGTGTGCTGCTTTGATGAATTGAAAGGGATAGCACTTATATCTTATAAAATTTAAACTTCATCCTTCAGAAGCATTTTAGTAACAAAAATATGCTAAGTGAAAACGGGTCAACAAAAATTCATCCTTATCATTTTTGACAGGGCGAGTACTAGAATGTATATTAATGCACAGTTTGTAATTGCTTGACGATTTGGTCCATCTCTTCACCTGCTATGAATGTTTTGACTGAAGAAAATTATTCTGCTTCGAGGCAAAATAGTCGTTGCTTTCTCTGATTATTGAAATCTACGGTAGGTACTGAAGACGACAGGCGTACCTCCATGTAGCAGAACAGATACGAAATTGTACTTCCCTTTGTGCATTTTTATTATTGTTATTATTTCTCTGAGCTTGTAATGCCCAAATAGAGTGCTAGATCAGCGAAGACAGAGGGGAAGATATTTCTGAAAAAAGAACTACTATGACGAGGGAAGGATATAGGGGATTCGTAGCAGTAATAATTCTCTAACGCTATTTACTGACAGTGCATCCCCATAAGCTGTATTAATAGCCCTAAGATGTTCATTAAAACTTCACAGTACTGTTCCATCCGCAACGTAAATATATTACTTATATTACGAGGGAAGGTTATAGGGGATTCGTAGAAGTAATAATTCTCTACATAGTAACTTACACTAGATTGATTAAAGGCTTGTGTTCCCCTTAGGCGTTGATTACCTCCGCCAATGAGGTTATGTTTTCCTCGGGTCTGTTTGTCTCATTGTCTGTCACTAAGATAACGCAAAAAAATATGGACGGATTTTGACGAAATTTACAGGGATTGTTAGGTATGTTACGATGAACGGATAATTAACTTTTGGTTAAGATCCGTCCATCCGTTTGTTTTTCTGCCTCAATTTTCTCAATGTCATAACTCAAATAGTTATGGATGGATTTTTATGAAATTTACATGAATTGTTAGGTATATCATAGAGTAAATGACCAAATTTTTGTGACGATCTGTTCGTTTGTTTGTTCGTTTATTGCTGTGTTTGATTTTATGTTTGTTAGCGCAATAACTCAAAAAGTTTGAGTGAATCTTTATGAAATTTGCAGGAATTGTTAGCATTGTTAAAAGAAAGACATAAATTATTAAATTTTGGTGCAGATCGGCTGATTTGTTTCTATGTTTGAGTTGTGTTTTTCATAATGTTTGTTACGCAATAACTCAAAAGCTATCAAATTTATCTCTATGAAATTTACAAGAGTTGTTATAAATGTTAAAAGTTATAAATAATTAAATTTTGGAGCAGATCGGTTGGTTAGTTTGTATGTTTGGCTTATGTTTGTCGTAATGTTTGTCAGTAGAATAACTCAAACAGCTATGAAAGGATCTTAAAAAAAATTGCAGAAACTGTTAATACTATTAATAGGAACAAATTTTTGGATTTTGAAGTTGATAGAAAAGAAATCATGGTTTCAGAGCACATTGGAATTTTTCGTTACCGTTTCCTTGCTTGACGGAGGTATGCCCTCTCAGAATGCTCTAGTTTCATTTAAGTTCAGAATTATCCACAGAACTCGCACCATAATGCTTAGTTTGCATTCTCTCTATGGGATGTTAACTGGCCCAAATTTTGCCTTTGAAGTTAAGTTAATATTGGCACAGAAAATTAGATGATCGCCAAGTTAATCTAAAGCAGAAAATCGGGCGACGAAACTCATTAGGGCAGCCTGAACTTCTTTGCTTCTTATAACTTGTCGATGGTAGGAACTCAGAGTTTTACTTTATCTTTTGAAGATTATCATAAGCTCCCATGTCGGTATGATGTAGTCTTTCTCGCTAGAGATACACAAATGGAGATATCATAGCTTGGTATCTGCGATAGAAACATGAGCATATATCACAGCAATATGGTTATACCTCGGTATAGTGTGTTTCTTTCTACAATTTCGTATATTCGCATATATTTTTTTATTTAAGCACAGTTAACGATTGAAACAATCGAATAGGTTCAGCTTGATTTTAATAGTGTATATAGATACTAATAATGCTACTTTATTAAGTACACATGAAGTTCCTGCTTATGATAAATTTTAAGATAAATCACATGAAACAAATCTATTTCTTGATGTGAAAAAGGCCTTTGACACAATCAGCAAATTACTGTTGCTAAAAAAATCTTGACCAGTACGGCGTTCGTGGTACAGCTAATGCATTAATCGCAAGCTACGTAGCACAGACCATATTAGGGACTCTGTAATAATATCAACTCTCAAGTTTATCACCGTCGGGATTTCCCCGAGGTTGCTGAGACCATTGTCCTTCAACATTTTTAGTAATGATATAAGCTCACATGGCACAAAGTGTGTTCTGTTTTTGGTGATGCAACGTTTTCACTAGCAGATGCAACTTTCAATCAGCCATAACTGATAATCATATACTAAAAGTATGCTGTCGGAATGGTTAACTGACAATAGATTAAATGCTCATGAAGATAAAACTAAGTTAATGTCATTCATTCACTGCTCTCGCCTGGTTTGCCTTCTATTTTTTTCAGATGTAAAAAAAAATAGAATGGGTGTCTCAAAAACAATATCTTGGTTTAATTCTTGATGATAAACTGAGCTTCAAAGTCCACATTGAAGAAGTGGGTCGAAATCCCAGTAGAGTTCTTGCTAGAATATTATCAATGCCCAATTATGTAAATGGTGATTCCCAACAAATTCATAAAATGAGTCTCTCTATTCTCGTGCTCCCAGACGTGCGTGTTAGTAGAGTAACGGTCAATTATTTCTCAAACGGTGTCTCTTGTTGATAGAATACCAACGCCCTTATTAGGTCCGATATCTAATAACACCCAGTCGGAAATAATGATTGTGATTATAATAGAACAACTATGATTGTGGTCGAGATCTTCGGTTGTTTATTATCGAAATATTCTCCATACTAGTGGACCCGTGCGTGAAGAATTCACGCAATAACCTATACGTTTGCGTAATGCCTCTAGGCCGGTGCGGAATCTCCTCTTCTCTTATTTGCTTCTTATTTTTCTTCTGTTCTTCATTGNTCTGCCTATCACTTTCAATGGAGCTTGAGAGGAGCACCAGAGCCTCCAACCTGGGCTAATTTCCGCCTATCTATTTCGTTAAGAGCGTGACACCGAACATATAAATATATATATATATATTTATATATATATTTATTTATAAACACACGAAGGTTATTCTTAGTATTAGATTCAACCATTTGTATGGTGCATTATGGTAGATATATGTCACAATCTTCGATCATATTGCCAATTATAATTCCCAACCATATATATCCAATTACAACCATCAAGGTTATTGTTGCACAACCATGATCTACCACAGTGAACCGTAAGAAACACCATTCACGACCAAAATCGACTGTGTTCAGAGAATGATACAACTATATTCTACCAAGATCAACTTTTTCAACTGATGACATCTGGTGCACGCAGTGGATGCCTGGTTTACTTGCTGATAATTAATTGCTTATAAAAAATGTAATTTAAACGTGCGTGTTAGGCCTGCAGCTCAGAATGGTGAAAGGTTCTAAACTTTAGAACGACGCTATAGAGAAGGAGCTTGAACCAGTCTGCGCAGTTAACGCACGTCTGTTTACAACTTCTTTAACTCTAAGCCGGTATAGAGCTAAGCTACACAGTTCAGAGGAAATCGCATGTCCGTTGATGAATTTTGGTCGCACCCGTTGTCAGGGTACGAAAGACTATATTTATCATGAAACTTGACCTTGTTTGTCATAAAGCTAATGGGAATAATTTGTTGATGAAACTTTAAAGATATATACGGAATAAACATAAAAATAGATGACAATATTAAAGATCAAAGATTTCAATAATAGTTAACAAGGCATGCAACAAACAAATTAGGATAAGGGGTAAGTACGCTAAAGTGGTTAAGCGTAAAAAAAAATGGAAAACAATAGATAAAAATTGCGTCAAGGCGGTTAGCATCCATACATACCCTGCAATTTTTTGCAATTTATCGACATGAATGAAAAACTGAAACTGTGCGCAGATTTTGCACTATAATATGAATTTTTAGATGTTTCGCATTTGCCACCAGCGCTTCAGATCGTCTGGAGAATGGGGCGTTCTATTTTGTCCTATGTTATTATTGAAGAGCTAATCCACGGAAAGCATGCAGCTGTACCCTAGCCTCGTTCATCGAAAATGACTTCGTTTACTTTGCCCCATACTGCGGGTGATGGTCCTACGCCACCGAGGTGCTCTAGTTGTATGTATATTTGTCTGTCCACCCAAGAAGTGGTCAAAGGAGTTGAGCAATGTTCATAATTTTTAGTAGGGAGTTTGGTAGGTTGCCCTAGATGTAACCCATGGCAAGAACTATGCTTAGCTGGCCATAAAAAATGACGGCGTTGAATTTTCCTCCACCGGGTTGCATTTGCCTCCACCGCGGTAGATCGTCTCACGCCACGAGGTCTCCTATTTTTCCCGTGTTATGATTGAGAGATGTGCACGGGGCTGGCAGTGAGGCGCTAGCCTTGTTGGACACAGCATCCATATGAGAAACTAGGATAAGTTTGCCATCAAAAATGACTTCGTTGAATTTGCTCCCACCGCGGGTGATGGTCTTACGCCACAAGGCGTTCTAGTGAAAAGTAATTTTGAGCTTCAGGCGATGCGTCATGACATTTGGAAAGGAGATTATATTGATGAACTCTAATCTTTATTCCAATGCATTCGTGCTACCAGCTCTTTACATATCATGCCCTCGACACTCTGACCGCATTTCCAAATGATAGGTAATTGCATCCCTGCCACGCGATGTATCATTGCACTGCGTATCGCACGCTGAGGTCAAAGTGTTAACTTTGCGAAGCCTATGAGTAACCAGACCATGAAATTTACATAGCATCGCTCGCAATTTCTGTTTACTAAACAGAAGATCAAGCCCGGAAGTACGACGCATCCTTTGCAATAAAATCAGTACCGCCGCCAAGACCAATGAAAAAGTTTCATCATAAAGGGTATGTCGCCATTTGACGCTGCGGCCCACCAGTATTAAAAAAGGGAGTCCTGCAAAATTCAGGATATGAAGTTTTTTTTAATAACTTTACACCGCGAGCTACGTTCATACTCACAGAACCACACAGATCCTCTACTGGTCCATCCGATCCGTAAAGGAGCCGTACGCCTGGGATTGCATATTGACTTACAATGGATAATAGCTGGCCACGGCATGGCAACTACATAGGTCCAACAGGTATGTTCGACTGGATGAAAAAAATAAGCTTTCGAAGCTTGACTCGACCCAAGCTTCGCGCGGGTGCCCTGCCTTCGACGTGCTGAGCTGAGCTTGAGGCGTTCACCCTTTATGGGTTGTCCTTAACACTTCCAGAAACTCTACCGTGCTCCGACAAAAAGAGTTGTCAGCGGGCTGTACGGTGTCGAGCTGTTTCCAACTCTGCAACGCGATTCAAAGTTACAAAGCCAAAGCTTCTGTCTGAAGTTTCCAAGCCTCGAAGGCATAATTTCCACACCCAATCTGTACACTAACTCTTGAATTTTCCTGAATGAGAATGCAGTTTTTTTTTTCAAGCAATTTTGAAGCCTCGCTGCAGTAACGCTGTGATCTAAATAACCCGTGCTTGTCACTGACAGTGTAATGCGCAGTCTTGCTGTTGTTACGCAGCCTTGCTGCTATGAAACTCGCGCGCGCGGTTAGTCAAGTCCTCCAATAACATTCTACTGTGTTATCTTAAAATGCTTTGCTAAATCTGATTAATACTGAATAATAAAGCAATCACTTTATTAATAAATATTCCTTATTTTGATTTTGGGGATCGATTGGCAATGCTTAACGTAAGAGCACATTCTGCAATCTTGAATTTTAAAGTATTGTAGCTTTTGAGACGCAAAGATGCGCAGAAGCAGAATAAAATAAGCTGAAGCCTGACTATCAGTAATAACTTCAAATGAATGTGGTCTGAACTCCACGGACGAAAATTTCACCTGCTCTCTGCTCGGAAAGAATTTCATTAAGGCACGTATTTGTTAACCGATTCTCTTTTATGTATTAACAATGTTGAATATTGTAGCAGTAAGGACTGGTCTGATATCCGACCTAGAATGGCCTCCATTAGACTGCGGATCATGAATAACATGACTAAATAAAATTTCGCCCAGTACCTAATACTGTGACTGATGTCAGTCAGCGAGGCGGTACCGTAATGATATGCCGAGGTCATTCTTCTAAAGCTACAGGCAATAATTCTTCTAAAGCTACAGGCAATAATTCTTCACATCATCGAAGCAATGATGGATGGAGGCAAGTATCGACAGATATCGGTGACCCACATTTGCCTTTTAGCTGGAAATTAAAGCTGAAATGAGGACAAGTCTAGTTGTGAAACATGGGTGAATCTATACTATGCTGTTCTTGAAACGAGGTGCTGTGTTTGACGCTAATGGTATTCATCTTTTGCTACGATTGAAGAGATCAATGGTAGGCAGTTCTGTAAGAGCTGTAGGTTAATGCAGCTGTTTGCTTTGAAGTTACGTTAAGATTGCATTTGCATCATTCTGTTACAGGTGTCCAGTGAAATGTGTTTAAAATAAAATTTAAGGACGACGATGATTTTCCTAAAGTAGTGTAAGTTTTATCAGCTATTTTCTAACTATGTAACTCATTGCAATGTGCAGGAACTGTCTGTAAAAAATCGAGCTATCATTTGATAGTTCGACAAGACATCGAAGCACAACTTCTACTGAGTAATGGCATGTTTCGATTCCAAAGTGCACAAACAAAGGGTATATATTTGTTCGCTAACTCCTAGCTTAACATTTGCTACAAAAGTGGTTTTATCTAAGTAAAAACTTACATTTGCTACAAAAGTGGGTTTATCTAAGTAAAAACTTAACATTTGCTACAGAAGTGGTTTTATCTAAATAAAAATTTAACAGTAGCTACAAAAGTGGTTTTATCTAAGTAATAACTTAACATTTGCTACAAAAGTGGTTTTATCTCAGTAAAAACTTAACATTTGCTACAAAAGTCGTTTTATCTAAGTAAAAACTTCCGATATAGCAGTGTCATGTGCATCACTGAGATATGATAATTANCAAAAGTGGGTTTATCTAAGTAAAAACTTAACATTTGCTACAAAAGTGGTTTTATCTCAGTAAAAACTTAACATTTGCTACAAAAGTCGTTTTATCTAAGTAAAAACTTCCGATATAGCAGTGTCATGTGCATCACTGAGATATGGTAATTAATTTATACAACCAAGTGCTACAGTTAAACAGATTTTGTTTTTGAGAGTGAACAACATAGCTATGTGTGCTCAGTAAAGTACGTATGATTAAATTTTGTATTAAACATAAAGTAGTCTTCCAGAAAGAGTTTTAGAAAGCCTCTTGGATTTTTGTTAATTTGATCGCCAGCTTTCGGGCTATTAGGTAGCTACGTCATTTTGAATACATTTACCTTATCATTTTCCTTGTTTAAATTAAACAGATGTATCAAACTCTCTTCAGATCAGCCAACAATCAACAAGATATAGCGCCTCCTTCTACGTCATTAATGAAGAAAAAGTATTGATCTCTTACATAAGCAACAATTTAGACTAGGTATTCCTTTAATTTGTATGTGCAGAATGATATGAAAATGATGGATTACTCAAGTTCATATTACTGGCATAATAGAAAAAATATGGTACACTGCGCCTCTCCTAATCCACTTGGTTCAGCTCTGTCTTATAGCCTCGCTGTCTACCCGTGGAGCCGATACGGGCCTCCTGCTAACAACCTCTGCTTTAACGGAAATAATTAATACCCTGAAGCCAATATCTCAAGATTCTGCAGATGCATTGGGGCAACCATTATTAAAAGTCATGGAGAAATCTAGCAAATTCCATATGTGAATGGGACTTACATAATCCGGTAATATACTCATTGATAAACTGAACGACCTACAATATTGTTTATAGGTCTTATAGAAACGTTTTAATAATACAAATATTCTGTATACGTCACATGCAAACCCTTCAATGAAGTAATTTTTTTATTGGAAAACCATATTGGAAGGCTGCACAACAGCCGAAAGTATATATTCCAAATCTGAGAGCTCGTATGGAAAATAACACCTAAAATTTCATTGCGCCTAATTACAGCAAATCAGTCCGCGTCTAATTTGCTTCTATGCCTGCCTTTTAATGCTGTAAAGTTAATTAACCATATAATGAAAATATCATGACTTAATTTTGCCTCTCTCTCGTGTGTATAACACTTCTTGGAACAATGTATAGATGCAGCAGAATCAGACAATGGGTTTATAGTTTTTTGCAAATCATTTCTAAGTCACCGAATCAGGTGAAAATTTTATATATTTATAGGTGTTATTTAAGCCGTTGAGGATATTTTGCATTCAGTCCTTCCATAACACCGCCTTCCTCACAGCAGAACGGTAACTTTGTTTACCTTTCCATTTCCCAGTACGATTTCTCTGGGCACTAACTTTCACATCCCCTTCCGCTTGTTTACGGCGGCAATTGTCTAGTCTTATTTATGAAAATCGGGCAGACTTGCTGGAGCTGCTGCAGCAGTCGAATTCTCTGCTCGCTCACTGGCGTAATTGAAAGCGAAAAATATGCGTTCCGGAGCAGCAACTAAATCATTTATCAAAATAATGACAGTAATGGCAATGATGATGATGATACGACCGAAATGATATAGTCTGGCAGTAAAAATATTAATAATCTAAATACTGGTAATAATATCAAAATACGGTACAGACATCATTAATATTATCAAGACTAACGTTCATATCAACAGAGTAAAAAAATTATCGGAATTGTTAATATCAAATCTATAAATGACACAGTTTACTAGATAAAGTTAGCATTACTCAGTGACTGGGGATGTTGCCTCACTCTCTGTTACGCAGCCAGACGTTCTGTACCAAGTCAGGGTGGAAAGCAGTGGTACTCTGCAGTGCGTGGCCAGCGTTCACAAGTGTCACTCTCTGTCTACTGAGAACTGGTTCTGACCTTAGGGGAATAGCAGGTACCATCTCAGCTTTCAGCCAAAGACGACATATAGCTCACATAATTTGTGCTCGGCGGCAATAATGCGCTCCTTTGGGCCTTAGAGGGGATCATATACATATCTGCAGTACGCACCAATGCATGCGCGATATCTCGTTGAGGTATACAGACAAGGACACACTAATGATAACCTCAATGTATAAACATCATCAAGTTTACTGACAGCGTAATTGCATGAGACTGCAAAATCAGGAATATCAGGAATGGTTGACAGCTGCGCAACAATATTACAACATGCTACTACATAGCGATGCCCCGTTGGTTAAGGTGTACACATGTAGATCTGCTGCCAAAATCTGTATTATATAGTAAGATATTATTACAATCTACCTATGCTTCTCTGAGATCTCATTGCCGCTGTGACGGCTTCGTAAATGCACTTCGTAAATGCACTTCGTAAATGCACTTCGTAAATGCACTTCCGTTGCCATAAATGAAAAAATTGCAAAGTGAAGGTGCAGTCGCGTCAACGTAGCTACTTTGATAAATCCGAGGGTCTGTACTGATCGAGTAGGGTGCTGTTAGCAGTGTACTGATTGATTCGAGGACAAAGTTGCTGTCACTTACGTGGCCTTGCGACGAGGGTAATGGAAAGCTGGAGGTTTGAATCTCCATCGGCCCTTAGTCTGTGTCCCCTATCGTGGTTGTTCACTTCTAAACATTTATGCAAAGGAAAGCAGAGTTATTAAAGAATGAAACTGAGGCAGTTGCGCGTTTTTTTCTGTTGATCTACTCTGTTAAGTTACGTTAGGTCGAGCTAGGTCCTGCTAGGTTTTTTTTTTTTAATGTTCACTGACATTTTTTAACTGTTTAACATCGAAATTGAAGAATCCTTTTCGTAGGTATAACACGACTATTCTGTCATGTGCTCAAGTTGACAGAGTGAGGAGTAAACTAATAGTTATTACCTTACCTAGTTTAAGGTAGCCATACCTGGTATATTTTTTCAATATGAGGAACTTGAAAAAAGTGGCAAATAATCCGTAAACACTGAAAATTCAAGTCGTGTTCCTTTATTGGCAGACAACGGCCGGAAGTACAGTTGCAACGTTGTCATTATGTATTTTTTTATATATTTAAATGTTTGGGAGTATAACGGCAAGTTGCCATACAATAATGCTTTGTTCCATTAACCACCGTGCATGAGTTAACCAATAACTTAAATGTACATAAGGGATCAGTTCATTCTTTGTAATTAATGAAAACCTAAACAATGTACCGTCAAGGCCACTATTACCCAAATAATCTTCAATTGGAGACAACAATAGATGAAAGAAAATTTAGCATAATACACTCGTAAGACCAATTTAAACTGAAGCACTACACGGGTATTGCCAGCACCTCACCAGTATGGGTCACTACAAGTCAAACATTACGGCGGTACCTTAAAACATCCTCGACAATGAGAAGCAATGTGCATCTTATTACCTGAGCTTCTATGTCATGGTTTCCATCCTTTTTGAAGTGATTACCCCAAATACAATATTGCAATAATTAATTACCTCGTTGAACACATACCAAGCAAGACTGATATTTCTTTTTTTCACTTGATGAACTGGACAGGTCGTGTGGTGCGCTATGGTCAGGCTACCTCTTCTCACACAGACCATCAATTACCCCAAAAAATGAGTCTATTACCCCCTGGGATTATTTTGCCCAGGGGTTGGGAAACACTGCAATATAGGGTATCTCTCAGCATCATTTCCTCGTCATATTCGCTCCCAAAGTGCGACTGCTTAATTAGTAGCGATGCGATTCTGATGCGGCAGTGCGTGTTCGATCCTCACCTCTATACCAGCACGGATTGTTGTTGCAACACATTGAGAAATTAAGGAAAGTACGAAGTATTCTCCAACTGGCGCTTGGTGCTGGCTAAGTTTTCTGTTCTTCACGCTGCAGTGTATCATAATTGAACAGTTGGAGCACAGGGAACCTCGGCAGTGCGTTCGTTCCTCGCACGACAGTAAAAGACTATATCCCAGACTGCCTCATTGTAGCAGGGACGAGAGGTTAGTAACTGCAGGAGCCAATGCAGACGGATGACAATATAGGCGGATAATCGATAGGCTGTTGAAGGCGCCGAACTCTTGAGCACAGCTGTATGTACTCCTTGCCTGACATATACTTTTGTGTTGACACATGGCCTAGGTACGCAATGTGTCTTTGTGGCTGTATTAGTACGAGTGCTAAAAGCGCGGCATACCTGCAAGGGGCTAATTTATGGGGGCGTACCGTAGCGCTTAACTCAGCTGACTTCTGCAGGTCTTAGCACGCGTCTTTTGGTGCTGTTAACAATTACTCAAAAATTGTTAGCAATTATCGAGTAGTTTAGCTCGTACTTCACAAAAAGTTTCACTCGGAGCTCAAATTTCTCCAGCTCAAAATTTCCCAGTGTCATGCTCGAAGTTGCTCGATGTTTTACTCGCATATTGTAAACACTTTTTTCTAAGTCATCTTGTCTCCTCTACTTCTCCTTTTTCCCTTTGGTCTTATGCAATTTAAAGCAAACCAATAATTCTACGAGAAAACAAAAAATAAATAAACTAGAGCACTCTGAGAGCGCATACCTCCGCCAAGTGAGGCAACGGTAGCAAAAAATTCAAATTGGTTCTGAAACCCTAATTTTCTTTGTGTAAACCCCAAAATCTAATCATTTGTGCCTTTTTATATTAATAACAGCTTGTTCAATTTTCTTGAAGATCCGTTCATGACTTTTTGAATTATAGTGTTAACAAACGTTATGACAAACATAAGTCAAACATAAAAACGAACAAACCGATCTGCACCAAAATTTGTTCATATATGTCTTTTAACATTACTAACAACCCCTATGAATTTCATAAGGATCCATTCATTATTTTTTGAGTTATTGTGCTAACAAGCATAAAATTAAAAACAGTGACAAACGAACGAACGAACGGATCATTACCAAAATTTTGTCATTTACTCTTTGTTATATATCTAACAACTCATGTTAATTTCATCAATATCTATTTATAACTTTTTGAGTTATGGCATTGAGAAAAATGAGGCAGACAAACAACCAAACAAATGGATAGACATATCTTCACCAAAAGTTAATCATCTGTTCCTCCTAACATACCTAACAATCCCTGTAAATTTAATCCAAATCGGTTCATAACTTTTTGAGTTATCTTAATGACAGACAGACAAACATACAAATAGACAGACAGACAGATAGACAGACAGACAGACAAACACGACGAAAACATAACCTCCTTGGCGGAGGTAATAACATATTTTTACAGTGTATCTTAGCGTCCATACTGTTCCTACAGAGGGAGTAACTGTAATATTTTTACTGTAATAACACAGCAACAGCTGAAATCTTTTTACCAAAACCTCGTGTTACGGCAATCACGACAGGAATCTTCACCATACGCATCTGAGCAGGCATATTGACTGCACGTTGACGCAATATCCTGAGCCCTAAAGCAATAATTCACGAGTGTCAGCCTTCACTCGCTACACGGTAACAAGACGTCAGCTAACGGGTAGCTCGCAACTCCAATTTCACGCCCGTGGACTCCATCTCGGGGCCGCAGGAGGCGAGAGGAAGAGCGGTGTTGTGATGAGATTTTTCTATAGTGAGCTACAGATGTGGTGTCAGAGGAGGATCGTGTGGATATATTAGCAATACTCGCGCATAAGCAAAGCTTGAGAACAGAAAATGTTTACAGCTGTAATGGCGATAAAAAATTGCAGCACAGAGATGTATATGTTAGAAACCATAAACTAAAACATAGAGTGGTAGGGAAGTTACGGCGCATATGTGAAATTAGAGGAGGGTTTTAAAGGTAACTAAAAACTAAAAAAAGAAAAAAAATGATATGGAACAGAATAAGAATAAATAGTTTAAAAATAGAACATCTTCACTATTTGACAACACACATCTTTTGTCTGCTTTTCTCTGTATATAACTGCTTTTTGAGTATGATTTCCATTGATCTTTTATTGTAAAACACGAAATTGGTGGCATAAACAGACACACGCTCTAGGTTAAATTAACTGAAATTTGTACCTACATTGATACGTATTATGTAAAGTATAGATATTGCAGATTTTTTTTATCATTCAAGTCTATTAAGTTCACTAAGCTTGTTTTTTATTTGCTCCTTCACTGTTGAAATAGGCAATCAGTTTTTCAATTTCATATGCATAGTTCCAGGGTACAATGGATCTCCTATTTTTCGTGAAGGTTTTTCAAGCGCTCAAGCTTAACGTCCCGTCTTTTATTCTATGTTCCGCGTATTTTTCAATAACTACATTTATTTTTATTGCTAATTAAACTTGACGGTGAGCAAATGTCTTATATTTTCGCTTTCTCATGGCATCGAAAGTTTAATCTTACCGTGACCGCTGCCTACTGCAGAACGTTTTGGGGAAATTGAATATGTTGATCTGTATCTTCTTCCTGTTACTTTGACAGTCAAAATAGACTGAAATTTCGCAAGTTTGCGTACAGGGTTGATATTCTGCCGTGCCAAGCTTTAATTGACATCGATCGCAACGTATTGCGTAATAAATAGAATATTAAACCTTCAGCTACACGACGCAACGTGCGCACCACCAACAGCACCACATACAAGAACATTGAAGAGTGTCCTCTGCAGTTTCGCTGTTATCTTCGGTCGCACCGGCACACCATAAAATAGATATGAAAGAGAAAGGAGATACAACTGCGAGACGACTGGAACTTACCGTACATACATAAATGGAAACGAGTGCTATTTTAAGGCCAGTGTGCACAGTAGTCGTTTGCCTGACGCTCACTCTTCATAACAGCAGAAGGGCTCATCGTGTCCTTGAAAATTCAGCAGTCTAAACTAAATGGTATAGCTAGCTAAAATGTACCCGTCAAGTCACTCTGCTGAGCAAGTGTCAGTAGCCAAGTTCCTGATATCTCCTCTTCATTTAAACAAACACAGCAACGGTTTCGGAAGCTGTGACGTGTTAAGGTAGGGCAAGCGACTAACGTGCGAACCGACGTTTGTGCGAATGAATGAGGAAAATGTATACTTGAATATAGAGTAGAGACAAGCCTAGCAAACAGTGCATTACGACACTATTACGATATCAGTGCTACACGTTACTTAAATGTATGGGACAGAAATACTGCGGCTGTAGAGCTTCCGCTGGCGAATATAATACAAAGCTAAAGAATTAGAGGATAATCCTGTAGACAAACTTTAAAAAATACTAAATTGTTTTCCTGCTTGTTTTAATCATTGAACTTAACAATGTTCTAGCAGTAAAAATTGTTGGTAGTTCTAGCTGTAGAAGTTGGTGGAAGGCTGCTGAAGATTTGTGGTAGCTATAAATGTAACGCCAAGATAGTATGCATAGCATTACGAGCATAGATACTTCTTTTAGCTAAGAAATCGTATATATCAGTGCTTGCGGTTTCTCTGCATCACGTCCTGCCTCAAAATATAATAACGCATACCTATACCCCAGCTGATCTCTAGAAATGGTCCTGGGGTTCTGTCTACTGCCACGTATCCATCCAATTGATATTCACAGCATCGAACTCACACCGGAATTGTTCATTTAAATTAATAAGCTTAACAATCTATATTATAATTCTGCTTGAGGCTCCATCCATTCGTCCGTACGTTCATCTGTGTGTCTTTACGTTACGCTTTTCAATATTAGGTAGTGGGAGGGGGGGAGCGGAACTTCAATTTGAAAGAAGCTCTGATTTTCTCTGGAAGGAAGTCCATCCATAGCTGTCTTCTTTAGCGCTTCTTGAAAAAATTTCATTCACTTTCAAAGCGGAGACATAATGATCATTTCATTCGGATCTTATCTACTGCTTTTCATTTCTTTCACAACATATTAGGTTTGCTTTGCTTGTGGCGCTCGACGATCTTAATAAGGCCATCCAGATACGTATTTAGGATACGCTGCTAGAGCATGGAGCGGGTAGTGTTGGACATATCGGCTCTAAGAAATTTTTTCAAGCAAATGTGCTCTATCTAATTAAGGAAATACAATGACATCTTGGAACAGAAGGTTAGGCTACTTAAGAAACTGGCCGAGTCTGATTGTTGCATATCTAGCGCATCAAAGAGAGCAGGAAAATCATGGGCTACTGTTCAATAGCCATGGGTCATGTAGTCGTGAAAAAAAAAATCGGACACGCTGACAAAAAATTGAAACACGTGAGATGAAGATCGGCTAAATTATCAGTAAACAGTGGAAAACAGAGCGTACGTAGAAAAGGCACTCATAAATATAGGAGAACAATGCGAGAAGCACCGTTGTATGCAAGATTCACAGGTGAGAGAGGCTAGAGGCCGCTAGACAAGGTGTGTTAAGGTAGACGAGGTCGTCAGGCGGACTTTAGATTAGACGGGGTAGGTTAAATTACTGGAACACTACCTTATGTCAAAAGACAGTAGGTGAAAACATTATTTAACCGTGGAATTTTCACGGGTCCCGCTAGTATCTTATATTCATGTAGGACTTCCTTTTCACTCCTTATGTTAGTAAAATTTCACCCATACCTATCTTCTTCTATAATATTAATAGCGTTGTTCCTACCTTCGTGTGTTACGCTCTTCATCAGTAACAGATAGCAGGAACTTAGATATATAGCTCAGTTGAATCCATGATTCAGAATTCTGCTTGAGGCTCCATCCGTCCATCCATCTATGCGTCTGTACGTGACACTTTTCACTATAAGCTAGGGGCAAATTTAACTTGACATACGTCTATTTTTTCTGGAAAGAAGCTCAAAAGTATCTGTCTTCTTTCGCTTGCTCTTAAAGAAATCTTCTGTCAGTTTCGAAGCAAAGACGTGAAGTTTCTTTTACACGTATCATACCTACATACCGTACCGATTTTTATGTCTTGAAATATTCACGTTACTGAGGTCGCATAACGATCCAACTAGTGGAAAATTCGTACCCAGACTACGGTGCAGCGAGCTGTTCTGAACTGCTTTATTCTAAAGCATTTTTGAAGTGAAAGCGCGATGTTTAAAGAAATTCCGTGAGCTGACAGAAAAAAGTGCTTTCGGCGACATGAATCAATTATTAAAAAAAAAGGACTGAGTCTGTTGTATTTTTATCTTTTGGGAAAGCTATCTCACAGATAAAGTACCCAGTAGTCACGGGTTTCGATATTGAATTGAAGTCATTAAATTTAAAAAATGAAAATGTTAGAAATATGAACGCCTAAATTATAATATCTTCAGACGATGAGAAATAAAGGTTAGCGAAGGCGTGTAATACAGAAGAAAACAACGAGAAGAGTACTTCCGAAGAATGAGATTGCTATAGTCTATAGGTTTTATGTCTAGCTATATTATGAAATACGAAGGCAAAAACTTTGCTGGTAAAACGTCTGCGAGG
This sequence comes from Parhyale hawaiensis, assembly GCA_001587735.2. Classification (NCBI taxonomy): domain Eukaryota; kingdom Metazoa; phylum Arthropoda; class Malacostraca; order Amphipoda; family Hyalidae; genus Parhyale; species Parhyale hawaiensis. The sequence goes on along the minus strand of LQNS02278091.1, from coordinate 38,179,414 downwards.
TCCACCGGTGCCATAGTGTCTGGCTTACACGGCTACGTTAGGCTTCCTGCGTACGAGTCGAAATACGGAAGCGCTTCACGTTCATGGAATACATGATTTTGTGCGGGTGATAACAACTGAATCTATTAAAAACACACCGATTCGAAATAGGTACAATTGTGAATTGATACTCAATAAAAATTCAGAGACATTTGAAACTGAGCAAGTGGCCTTCGTTGTAGCGAATTAGCTGCCGTGGCTCGGACTTTGAACAGTTTTTAAATGCAATAACATTAGACAAGCCGAAACTGAATACGCAGCGCAGCTTAATGGAATGGATAGGGAGAAGCGTTTCTTGTTTCGAGATTAGAGGTTAAACGGAGATCGTAAGGATTTAGAGACAGGCACTATACAGTATATGGAACAGGTTTGGTTGAGGATCAGTCTTAGGTCGAATTAAAGTGAGTTATAGTAGCGTAGGTTAGGATTGCTTCATTATACAAGGTGAGAACATTAACCAAGAGTGGAATTTTTTACGGGTCTGGTTAGTAATTATTAAATGCTCAAATTCAGTATCGATTAAAAGTCGTATAAGAGCACGGCAAAATCTGTTTCTTCGATTTTTCTGTTCCACATTGGGCTGCATAAGATACGTCTTGTAATATCTACTACATTAATTCAGTACCGAAATTAAGTTTCACGGCAGCTAATGGCAAAGTTAGAGCCGCTCCTACAGTTTTTCTGCTACATGTGCTGCTGCAGCAAGTTACATGTAGCTGTGTATAGAATATTAATCGAAAAGAAGTTATAGCTATTATACGACCGTAACAAGTCCTGTTTCATGTAGTTCTTCTGTTACACGCCCTGCTTCAGCAAATTTTCAATACCACCAATTCCCGTTCCTAAAGTTCCTACAAGTCGTCAGATTGACTCGCCTGAAGTCCGAGAGTCTTCGATATTTTTGATGAAATTCTTGGAATTTGAAATTTGCCAAGACCAATAACTTTCGCCGCGAGCGAGACTTTCAGTTTGAGACGTGATTTGCCAAGTCCGGCGGGAGATAAAAAAGGAAAAGTGAGGGATGAAGGAACAGAGAGTTGATGAGTTTATCAAGGTGTAGTAATCTGATGGCTGGCAAAATGGTTCAGGGAGGGTGAGAAGAACAGGCAGATAAAAATAGTAGCAATACAATTGTAATTTGGCACATTAAAAATTTTCGTGCTTAAAGTAAGAAAAGATACTTGATGAGCTGTGGCAACTTGTGCTACTTACCCTATTGGTACTGAAACTTTGCCCATGCAAGAATATATTCTCATAATCTCACTGAAAATACTTCTTACTGGCTAAAGTGACTCGTCGTTATTTTAGATTTAAAGAATAAATGAACGAAATCTGACAAACCTTTTGGAACGGATCTCGTAAACGCTGCTAAACTTTTAAGAAAATGAAACAATGCTCTAGTTTTAAAAAGCACAAGCAATGCTGGTATCTGCAGTTAGCGTGAATACCGAGAGAGTTAGGTGGGGGTGCTGCTGCACAGCTATATACAAAAGCATTTTCAATTCGGTTATTAACTGGAGGATGGCTAGTGTTACTATATTCTGTAATATCAAAAGCCATCATCTAGTTCTGGGGTTCCGAACCGCGGGTTTCCTAGCAAGAGCTGCGAGAGGACTCGGTACGGGATGCGAAACATTGGGTAAATGAAATGTGGATACATAAATTTGTTCATAAACTTGGTGTAAGTTCCACGTCTTATCATCAGTTGAGTTAGTTTTATTTTTGAAACGGGTACTAGATCATATTAAAAGTTTACGAGGACTGTGCAGCTTAGAAAAGCTTGTTAATCACTGCATAAGTCCATGAACAAGTTGCTAAAAATAGCTTGGTATAAAGTGATCAGCTTGAGTAATGGTTCGGAAGTCATGTGCTAAAAAAGCATGAAGAAAGAAAGGTCAGGTTCAGATCCCAAATGATTTTAGAAAAGCTTCATTGCTTCATTGACAATATGTTATGGGAAATAGAAGGACTAGATACTTGATGAATGTTACATGTAATTGAGTTAGAATCTGATGTGATACAAAGGATAAAAAAGGATAAAAGATGCTGAAGATAATTATGCAAGCAATGGATAGATATCTGATAGAGGCAATGAAATACATTATGTATGGAATATAATATGAAATTCTTTTATTCCAATGAACCTTCTGAAATTGAGAATAAATTTATTTTGATATCGTATTTGCCATAATCAGTTTAATAATGTACTTCTTTACAACATCTGTGAAACAGATAAACATTTTTGATTTAATGTGTGTCTTGGAAATTTGTACTTCATAACAGAAACGGAGTAGAGATAAAACGGACGTGTGTAAGAGTACCTTGTTATTTCCAAGGCAGTATAATGATTTAAGCTGAAAACTTCCTATTTGCTTACTGAAAACTGTATAGAACGAATTCTCTCTATTGAATTACGTAAGCAAAAATTAGAGAAATTTAATTTATGATGCAGCTGAATTAGGCCACCGTGCTAAGCGTCACATGAAGCAGCGTTTTAATTGGTCAAACAATGAAAAAATGTTCACCAATGCATGTACGAACACTCCCGACAGAAAAGATTCTTCCAAACATTAACAAAAGTAGCCCAAAGAATCCAATGACCACTTGATGTACTCTGACAAAGACTCTTCCATAGAATAGGAAGACATCAACAAAGAGACGGGCGACTGAACAATAGAGATGTCGATCGAAATACGTCGATGCACTGCACCCTGCAGTGCCATTTGTCGGCCCCCCGGCCGGGGGCTGACCTGCTCGTCACTTCTTTTTAATGGAGGAAAATTATTCAAAGGCAAGACCGCTGCACTTGAAAATGTCACTGGGACGCATTCGGTGCTGAGGTGGCAGGGTATGAGACTCAGGTGAAGTGAGGATAAGATTCATAAACATACCGTCACGGGTAAGTCGGTCAAGTTACTCGATTGTTGTTATATAAGGGACGATACTGAAAATTTTCAGAGACAACGTGCTGCGGGTACGCCTGTTATGCTGGTCGAATATTGCACAGTGAGGTGAAGAATAAAACTTAGATGCAGTATTATCATGGCACTGTCTTATAATTGAAGCACAATCATTGAATTATTGAGACTGGTATATAAATTCTACAGAAAAAACAAGGAACTGTATACAGGAGGTACCTTATGGCACTATAGGCATTTTCTGGCCCTATTTTGACAACAATCTCAGAAACATGCAAAAGCGACACAACTTTAGTTAGCATTTCGTATTCCTCTTTACCGATTAGCGTAATTATCGATCTATTGACTGCAAAATTTCACCTTAGGTTTTCTAATCAATTATTCCAGCAATTATTTATGGTGATGTTAAAATTTATGGTACCTTACGTTTTCTGGATACAACTCTCGTATTTACAGTCAGGCATAAAGGGTTCATGGAGCAAGCCAGTAGGGCCACCAGTATGCTCATATGAATTTCAAATTTTGGAAATGTCTCTGCAACATTAAACTTTTATTTAAAACTAGAGAACAAATTTGGTTTTTGAAGAGACGCGGCAATCGAACTTCTGGTATTTGCCTTTCATAGAATATTGCCTTCACAGACACTCAAGTCACTCTTTATGTTTTGCCTATTTGAAGCATCAAGAAAACTATCTTCATCAATTATTCATTTACTGGCTAACATATTCCTCAGTTATGCTATCAATGTCCAACAATGATTTTGATCAAGAGATTACGTGAGAACTTTCAAAGTACAGAAAGCCATCCACCAACTTTACCCGAAGTCCACATCTATATTAGAGCATGTTTTACAGCTTTCTGAATCACATACGCAATATAATTATTATGGAGGGTGATCGGAATTCATTCGCAGTCTCGGTATTGTACTATGCAAGGAAAAGCGAAAACTTAACGATACAATCCATACAGTATCATTAATGAATCAACTGCATCAAATTTACTGGGAATATCAGGTAGTTGCAAAATTTATCATCATTATCGCACTGGAATTATATTATCATTATCGCACTCAAATTACATTATCGTAATCAACATCAATATAAAAACACCGCCGTGTGTTTATTTGTTCTTATATTTATATGTTTATATATTTGTATGTTTCGGGTCACGCTTTGACAGCAATAGATAGGCGAACAAAGGCCAGGTTGTAGATTTTGTAATTCGATTGCTTTTTCTGGAGATCGATGACCAGATTGTAGAAGATGACGAAAGTAGAATCCTTATTCCTTTACTAGTTGGCCCGTGCGTAAAAAATTCACGCAATAATCGATGTTTGCCTTCTTCTTTGACTTGCCGTTTCAACATTTTCCCGCTCACGCTTATTAGCAACTCTTATTTCCTTCTGTAATCCTTCTGCTTTAAGTCTTTCTTCTCACTGTGCCCCATAGGCGCTTCATCTCTCCATGGATAGCACATCTTCGTTCTTGAGACTGTACAAGTCTCGTTCTTCTTCTACGTTCCCTATCCTCTTTCTTAATTAAACGTGCGTCTTCCCAAGTAAAATCTTAAGTAAAACACTGCAATAAACTTGAATGCCCCTCCAGCTTATATGCAATGTTAGTGGGCCGTATTCATAATACCGTCTTCCTTACTTAACTATCTGCTTCACTGAAGTGTTCAAATTGCGGCCTCTAAAGACAAATATACACTCATAGAGAAAGACAGTAAGCTAGAAGAAATAGTTGTCTACTTTTCAGTGCCCGTAAAATACTTGAAGAGAAAGCTACATCATCAAATTTAATAAGAAAGAGACAGTAGGCTAGAAGAAATAATTGTCTACTGCCCGTGAAAAACATCACCTCGTGGGTGCCCCGTAGATTATTTGCCGAAGTTGTACGTCGTGACCTGAGAAAAAAAACTTATAAAATCGGACTCCAGAAGCTGCATACTTACTTTCCTGATTTCAAGAAGCGCTTCAAGCAAGAAGTGCATCCAGATGAAGAGATAAGGATCCAATTTTCACCATCTTCTGCAAGCTGATCATCGATCCTACGAAAACGTAACTGAATTACTAAATCTGTAACCTGGCTTATTTTTCGCCTATCTATTTCCTTCAAAGCGCACACGAAATAAATAAATAAAAACGCGAAGCGTTTTATTATATAGGGATGCATCTCAATGTGCTTCTTGCTTGAAACGGTTCTTAGCATCGAAATAATTAAGCTATTTTGAGCTCCACTTAGCACGATAATGGAACCTGATTATTATCACTTTTACCAAAAATCGAAACATATTTTTGTTCGCGTCACTGAAAACTGATAGGTAGAAAATAGGCAGGGTTGCAGATGGTAAACGTTTATCTCAGTGCAGTTCTTTCATTTCCGACGTTGATGTTCACTCAATGCAGATACATACAGCTTCTCTAAGCACTCCGCTGCATCGTGATTCGTACTCTCTTCTGGGATTTTCTTCATCCAAACTTCGGCTACCCTAAGTTTACGCTAATGCTCTTATAGGCTGCATGATCTTCGAAGCGAGTGACAAGATATTCTTCAGCGGTCAGAAGGCGAGAAAAGATCATGATAATTTCTTGTCACCAAGTAATTTTCTCTATTTTAGGTTCTTCTATCAACAGAGCAGCAATTCACTTGAGGAAAAACTTCCGAACTATAAGACAACGTCAGTATCCAAGATACAGAGCTCAGTATTTATTGGAAGACAATAGCGACTGGGGGCGAAAAAACATTGCTTTTTCAGCATATAACGGAAGGAATGCTTGGCGCTGCTCAGCCCTAGCATTAATAGGAAACTTATGATCAATGATGGCGAATCATCACAAATTCTTGTGAAATAACTAGTAGACCCGCGCGTGAAAAAATTCACGCAATAATCGATATTTTTTGTTAATATAGGCCGTTGCGGAATCTTCTCTTCTCTGACTTGCTTCATTTTCTTCACTGATCCTTTGTCGTGTTTGCAACCTTAAGGCATTTTTTCTCTGACTTGTCGTTTCCTCATTTTCCCGTCCACGCTTATCAGCAGATCTCATTCACTTCTGTCACCTTTCTGCTTCAAGTCTTTCTTGATTGTATCACATAGACGATTCATCTCTCTCTATGCATTCGAAGCACGTCTTCGATCTTGAGACTGTAGTATTCTCGTACTACTTATGCGTTCCCCATCTTCCTTCTTGATTAGGCGTGCGTCTTCAATAGTGAGAGGCAGAAATAAATCTTGAGTAAAACAGTGCAATAAACTTGAATGTAAATCCCGCCAGCTTGTATCATTTCAACGCTCCGTAGCCAAGATACGGTCTTGCAAACTTAAAGATCTGTTTCACTGAAATGCTGAAATTTTGGGCGCCTTCAGAGAACGACAGTGTGAGGGATGATATGCGTGATATGGAGCTGGAAGAGCACATGGTAAACGACAGAAATAGATGAAATAGCAAGATCTGCTTCAGCGACCCCCTTTGAACGGGAATAATACTGCTGTAGAAAAAGAAAAGAAAGACAGCTAGAAAAAATAGTTGTCTACACCCTTGAAGCATCATCGTTTCGTGAGTGCTCCGTTAGTCATCTGCCGAATTTACGCGTCGTGATCTGAGAGAAGAAAGTTATAAAATCGGACTCCAGAAGCTGCATACACATTTTCCCGATTTCAAGAAGTGTTTCAAGCGCTGATTTGGCTGCACTTTTGTTCAAATAATTTCATAGCAGGCGAATCCTAGTTAAAATCGGTGCCTTTTTCAACTAGGAAAATGGCAGTAAAGAGACGCACAGGCCGCAAAAATTTTATTAGGCGCCGCGAAAGCTTATACGAAGTAGACGAAATAGATACGATCAGAGAGGCGCAGCTGCCGCTGGTGGTAAAGAATGAGTTTGGTCCCGTGTTTCGTCGTAGTTGCCGAATGCCCAAATAGTGGTCAATGTGGCTTAAAAATGAGCTTTTTCGACCCTAAAACAGGTATTTTTTTACTATTACCCCCACTCAAGTAAAGCATTTTTGTTGACATATTTAGGTAGAATAAGGCATTCTAAGGCTTTTTTCATAAATAACGTTCCGGGGAAATGCTTAGTTTTCGAGATATTTGACTTTGAAGAGCCCATTGTTTTTCTAAGAGAAAAAAATAGCCGACGTTATTATAGGCTTGCTAGCGACCCCATAGGAACCTAAACTAACCTAGGTTAGGTTTGGTCATATGGGGTCGCTAGCAAGCCTATATTAACGTTAGTTATTATTATTTTTTTTTTTCATAGAAACCTAATGGGTGTTTCAATGTCAAATATCTCAAAAACTAAGCATTTCCCACGAAAATGTTATTCACAAAAGGAGTCTTAGAATGCCTTATTTTACGTAAATATGTCAACAATGATACTGAATATGAGAGGGGGTAATAGTAAAAATTTATCCTAAAACGGCTTATTTGCGCGTTGTGCTGCACCAGTATGACTCTCATACGGTGCCGCCTATTTTTAGCGGAAGATATATGCGGATACATGTCTCGCCCCTAAAATTGACGCGGTTCCTAATTCACCCCTATTTAGGCCGTATTGTCAGAAAACGGGTAAGTCTATCGGGTAGTTAGTAAAAACCCCTTCATAACTTCGGGCCAGGTTAGGTGAGGGTAGACCTGGTTTACTTAAATTCCCATTTTTTTCTATTTTGGCCGCATTATTTTAGCCACTGGTTAATTTGGGTAAGGGAACCTCTTCACGTTGAACATGGTCATGCCAGGCAGAGTTTCAAGAGCCTTGTAGTTTGTTGAAGACTTCTCTCAGTTCAAGCCAAGTTTTTACTTGTACTCTTATTATATAAAAAAGTAAGACAGTTGCTTTTATGCTTCATTATCTCTGTGCTTTCAGCAGGTAGCATTGACGAGGTGGTGCATTAGCAGACGGTATCAAGACTTGGCTGGTATAGCATGCGCTACAGCAATACTACTTTACTTGCTTCATATCTGACTAGTATCGGCGGTGATCGAGTATCGCTTCACTGTATTGACGTAGTAATTTCTGGTCATTAGTCGTAAGTGGCCCTAATTTCCTGAGCGATTATTGGTGTGTTCAGTATGTGGACTGAGTGGATTAGTCTCTGAAGAGCCACTCATACTTTTATGTCTTAAAAAAAGATAGTTAAACACCCACAGTCCTGGAAACTATTCAGCCTTATGTTATTGCACATATAAGAACTGCATCTACAGCTCAACACAAAACAACCACCATCAATAACAGCCGATCAGACCCAGAGCAGGCAGGCAGAGGCGATTGCAGCCTTTGGACACACATGACAGACAGCAGCAGCTTTTTCTTCGCTACAGCGGTCTTTAAAAGAAATAGGTGACACGTAACTCCTGAACTTGAGTACAGAGTAATTCCTCTTTTTTATGGAATTTCAAATCTTTCTAAGGTAGAAATTCACGGATGCATAATAACTGAAGCGGGAAGTTGCCAGTGATAATGAAGGCATTTGTTCAAATTTATCTTTCTGAAAGCCGGAAGAGCACCTGACTCGTGGTATTGCGGAGATGAAGCTCACCATACTTCCAATTTCACAGGGAATTTTGAATCAACTTTACATTTAATCTTTCATCACTCGCATGAAACATCAGGTTTCTTAGAAATAACTTTTCATATTTCAGTCTAAGAAAAATGGCCCTTCTGGGCTGCAAAGGGGCTAGCAGAAGTTATTATGAAACTATCACTCCACGTGCAGGATGTTGGATGATGCAAAAGTGAAATTATTGGAGCGACAGAGTGAGATGCGGTGCCTTAATATGTTTTTCCAGCCCTATATGTACCAACCTCTACTTTGCTTCCGTAGGAGTACAATGAGTCAAAGAACTCACGGAGCAAAATAGCACTGCTAGCCTGGTAAAAATAGGGTTACGTGTGCCAAAAACTATAAACATATACCTGACATTTCGTACGGTTACGCTTGTACTCCAATATTATTGGAGATTATCAAAGGTCATATGAAAAGTAGGGAACATTGCAAAACCTTGTAAAAAACAGATATTTGAAAACATGGTTTTTGAGAATCGGTGAAGATGATGTTTAACATTAATAATACTTCCTGTAGAGGGCGCCTACAGAAATTGTATATACACATACAGAAATTATTATATAATCTGGCTTTAGTTATGTGAGTTCTACTTTTTAAAAATTATTTTCAAATAACATTGTGCACTGGCATTAACAAAAACCAGCGCAGCGGACAAGCAAGAGCTAGGGCACCCAGCTCATATTATCGCTAATCGAGAAATCAATAGACAGCACTGGGGCATATTTCATGAAGGCAATCTGTACAAAATGTCAGCCCGCAATGTTATTACTTAGTAAAGAAAAAATTATTCATGACAGTTCTAGAGCCAATAATGTCTAGATTACAGACATAATATAATGACACTGATGCATAGGTTATCAGGCATTCAAGGAAAAACTATAATGGCGGAAGTGACAGTTGTAGCTATAGCTAATGGTATAAGACAATTACATAAGGAATGCAGTACACTGTAGTATGACTTATACACGAGCTCGACGAAAGAAACTTGGGCCACCTAAATCTCATTGTTACGGAGCTGAGTCTGGCATGCACTACTTTTAATCTTATATATAATTTTTTTCTTCTTTTGTCATCACAACTCATCTGTATACCACACTAGCTTTAAAGGATATCCCAGTCGGAAATTATGGTTGTGAATATAGTAGAATAAAGTAGTGTATGAGAGATTAAAGTCGATTATGGATGATGAAACAATATGGTAGATATGTCGACCATAACATAACGTTGATTTTAGTATATTTAGGTCGATATTGGTGGA
>LQNS02278091.1:38146677-38166362 GCA_001587735.2 Parhyale hawaiensis | reverse complement strand
AGAAAGTTTATTTTCAAGATTACGTGTTTCAGCCAGACCTCGAAACACAATTCTTCGTCGTCTGGCAGCATCTTAGTCAAAAAGACGACCCAGTTAGTCCGTCTTGCTTTATTTCTGTCTGGCTTGTTCATTAATATTGTCGCAAGGTCAATTTTACAGTGCAATTTCACCAAACTTATATCAACAAAACGAACTGCCTGCACGTGTCTACAGCAGACAGACAATTGCAAAACTCCTAAATTTGCCTTACTTAAGCCCAAAATTGTCCTGTATATAGTGCTATAATTTGGCACTGCAAACATCGCTACAGATGAAACCCTGACGCAATTAACTAGAGACAACTTGTGACTTCGCAGCTCCAGCTACCGTCACTAAGCGAATACTTCAGCCAGAGTCGACTACAAAAGGTCAAAAACTGTATTAATTTTGCATCGTTGTCATAGTTGTGTTAATAAGGTGAGGCTGCAGTGCCTAGTTTACAAAGTACTCAAACTGTTGAGAAGTGTGCGGCAATAGTTCCAGCGCGGTTTCTTCTGCAATTAACAGGTCCTGAGGTTACAAAAAATTTACTTAACAGAAAGATGGTGGGACAAGTGATTTCAGGAATGCCCTGAAATTTTAAAGATTTGACGTAATTAATTCTCACACATTTAAGTAAACCATTTCTCGCTTAACTTAACTCATTCTGGTCTACCCTAACCCTCTCGTAAAAAAAATGCATCTTATGTAAGTAACGAAACAAACAATTGCGAACTACGTGAAATCCCTCAAGTGTTACACACAGAAAATTGGTTGTCTGCCATTAGGCAAAATTAGGTAACTATAAACTACCTTGTCGTTTGAATTTGTGTCAATGCACATTATCGTTTGTGCTGAACAACAGATGGACGAGAGCCTTGTGATGAACAACAGTGTCTTTTACGATTAATTATTATTGCTTTGTAGCTCAAGTATTACTTCGTTAGTGATAAGAAACCAGGTGTTTTTTTTATCGTAAAGAACATACTTCTCTGCGTATAGGTATTTCTTAAAGCAGCTTATTGACTCCAGAATATTACTGGAACATATATGCATTCCTATTCCCCAGATTACGTTTATACATTATGGCTAGCCCATCGACAATTGTCGCCGATGCATACTGCGATATATCGCAGGAATACGTCTGCAACTACTAGTTTGAGCACTTTTTATCATTGATAATAATCGCCTGAAATTCATGCAAGTTTATCTTTTGGTAAATGTGTTTAATTTGGTTGTGTGTTCATTCTTTGCCAATTCTACCGTCAAATTGATGATTCCAGTATTTGAGTGTTCACTTTATACGTTAATTCTAACTGACGGATAATGCACTCTTTTTTTTTTTAACGATTTCCATGAAAGTAAGTAACCAAAGTGGCAGCATTCGTTAAAATGCGCAATAAAGACCCAATCACAATAATATAAAAGCTTAAGAATTATCGCCGGCACCTGCAGTCAGTAGAGTAATCTGTTCAAATGCTAATTTAAATGAGCATAAAATTATCGAAATGTATAGAGGGCAGAGATCGATAAATATAATGCATGTTTTCTAGCGATAAATAATGATGATGATGAGGTTTATCGCTTTCAATCCGGTGATGAAATCACATTAGTGATCTTAAATGGCGTCTACATGAGTAGTAGCTGCAGGTTGTGATGGCTCTCCTAGTTTCTGAAGGATGCCTTGCACCGTGTCCAGGTGCAACGAGCGGCTGAAGTGAAGCAGCTGTTCTCTCCGCCTCCATCCACAAACAACAAGAGATGAATGTTATTGATACACCTGCGGTAAATAGAGTCAGCGATGGTGTGTGGCAATCAATAACAGGTCAGGTACTTAACATCTGTCCAATACTGGGTCGCATCTCTCCTGCGCTTAACAAAGCCTTGATGCGACTATAAAAAAGTTAATGTTTATGCCACCCAAATTTTCTCTGCCAGGCTCACGTTTTTTGCAAATTCATAGCCGCCGTGCGCCGATTTCTAAACATATTTTTCACTCATTCTTATCACAAAAAACTGTCGCTAAAGTTGCCGGCGTATGCCAAGCTAAAGGGATGTTTCCACTATCCATTTGCATATTGTATGGGTCAGAAGACCAAGCACCTCGCAGCCGCCAAATAAAATGTTGGCTAATGTACGATCCAGCTCAACGGAGGAGGTCAGGGATACCGGGAGAGAAAATGATGCGGTGGGTCGTTAAGAACACATTTGATGCCGGTTATCTCTCATCTCCAGCCTGACTTGTGGCGGTGGGCTAAAGACGCCTGTTACTAAGATTAAATGAAGGTTGCAAGATGCAATCATCTCTCGTATATGTTGGCAGCATCTGGATGCTAAGGTAAACTTTGAAAGCAGCACAGTTATTGCTAGTGCGTATTTTCGTTCTATCTCTTAGCGGATTGTCATATTGATATTATAACAACTGAACCGAAAATAAACCCTTGAAGCTCTGGTTGTTGCAGCCTTCTGTACCGAAGTGAAAGCATTTATTGCAATTATTATTATCCTTAATATTATTATATGACATGGTCCAAAGCGAGAGCAGTGCTGTATAGTCGACAGAATAGTGAGTGCGTACGTGTGTCCTCACCCAGCACCACCGAGAGAAATATAAAATCAGTTGTGTTTCCTTAATGGAAAATCACGCCTGTTGGCATGAGACCTATTTTACAGCAAAACCAAATCATTAAGCAGGAACAATAAACCTTATTACAAAAGTTTTTTCCATTATTTTTGACGGCTGGGCCCTCTCGTATCATATAATCTGCAGCAATATGGGTTACAGTAAATTTACATCCTGTCGAAAAGTGTTAAACATAGAAGGCCGCCAAAGGGGCGGTGGCGCGGCCATTCATGAGCAGAGAGCGTCATTAGCAGGTACGTAGCTGGACAAATTAGGTATTCTAACTTCAGAAAAGTGATACTATTACGTTTTCAGGAAGCAAGCAGAAGGGGTCTTCCAAAATGAAGAACTCATGCAGCTGCGTAGCATTGACGACGGCGTATTTTGTGTAAACTGTCGCACAATGAAATGAGATTAAAGATTTACTGAAGCAAAGAAACATTTGTCAGCATGCAGCATCAGTCTGTTATAAAGATCATTCAATAGCTCAGTAAGGATCATACAGAATAATTTCACTAAAATAATATCTAGGAATACCGAAATTCCACACGAAAACCTTATGCATGGCATAGTCCAAACAATGCACGTTTATGTGCAGTAGATTTTTTGTTTAATTCGTCAATTATCTACCCGAATTATTATGGGCATAGAATTACGACTAGAAAACAAAAAAGAAACAAAATTTTATATGACCTTAGTCCAGTCATTTCATTTAGAGTCATTGAAGTTTAATTGAGAAGTTTTAATTAACACTTTGCCATGCTATATCATTCTCCATACAGCTACATGCTGGCAATATGGTTGCATCATGTAAGACACTACTACAATCAGCTATATTAACTCTTCCTGCCCTGAGGATTCAAGCAGTTACCAAATGACCCACTGACGTTATGTCCCTAAGAAAACATGGTTATTTGTTTATAAGATATTAGGAGAACATAGCCCATCCCATCTTTTATCGCAATCAAAGTATGCCATAGCGCTCAGGGGAACTGTTTTCTACGACAAAGGACTCTTTATATAGCGTTATACGGTAAAGATGTATATCATAGGCTTCGGGCCCCAATATCCAAGCTTATTTAACCAGAGTTCTACTAATTTTTTATTTAAATTTTAAATAAAATTAAATACGTCAAGGTTCCGCAGCTATTACTGAGTGCGACAATGTTAGATGGAACTTCTCAAGTAATTATGTCCCGAACTTTAGGAGCAGCTGTTGTGCAGCACGTCAGGCCTAGCTTGTAATGCGCCCTGGCAGAAATATGGCCAGTGGAGGGTCAAGGTGTGGTGTAATATATGGTTTAGTGTAGGCATTACACAAAATACACTTGAACTATTATTTCGTAGGTGTATAATTCGAGAGTCAATTACTCAAGTGGAGTAACAATCTGTAATGTCACACTGATTTCTTTGGGAATATTAATTAGGTTACAGAACTCTTCAAAATACCCATCAAATTGCAGCAATTATCGCCAGGTTTGCGAATAGAACTTTCAGCCATTTATTTCACTGGCAGAATTAATCAGTAATTAAGCGAGTAATTTGTCGCTTGATGCTCAGTCATTTCGCCCTAAAAGGCAGAGGATGTCCTTAAGTGTCTTTTTAGCAGGTTATTCGCCTTTAAAAGTGCTGGTTGAGCGCATTTTTAGGGTAGCGCCGAGAGCCTTTTACCCTTAAATTAGATTACGCGGGGACAATTTACCAGGATATTAGCGCTTCCTTTCTGCTTCTGCGCTCCACTTTTTCATCATTCCATCTCTTTTCCTCCGCATCAATATCTCTTTGTTGGATTGCGGGACCATTTACATAAGCGGGACGAGTCAAAGCCAGATATATTACGTAGGCAGATGCATGTCCAAGCTCACTGCTGTGGCAGAGCAGCGAGTTAATTAAGTTAATTATTTTATTACATGGAATTTATTCGCAAAAACCGTTAATGCTTGGCAAGTACGATATTGTTAAATACATTCCTTCACAGTCTTGTTTGCATTTTCTCTTCAACCCTCTAGCCGTACTGAAACGAAAGCAGCAGCTGCATTGGAGACACGGTCTATCCTGTGAGTCCAGGCTTGGGCTACCGGCCGCTTCTGTCTGCTCCCTGCTCTTCGTCTTCTGTTGGGGGCAGTTGTTTTGTGCTCAGCTGCAGATGCAGCTCATAGACTTTTACAATAGACTTTGAGCTAAGCTGCAGTTTGTGTTCCTCCACGAGTACTGTAGTTTTTTCAGATGACCGTTTTCTTTAGCATCCGTAGCAAAAACATTACTTCTGATGAGTGAGGTCAACATTCCTCCATGTTCACTAGGTTATGTTCATGTTGTTGTTATACTGAAATATTTATGCAATTCTTTGGAAAGCCGATAAGCAATTTTATTTTTCACATAAATCGAAGGCATAATCTTCAATTCTGAATGAATTTAGAAGTAAGGTGCTGTACAGCAAAATTTAGAAAAAACACGTTTTCATTCTGACTAACCGACCATCACCATCGTTTAAACCCATTCGGCAAGTTTCGATTTCAAACTGATCTGTAAATTTGCAGCTTCTTTCAAATAGGGTTTTATATATATAAACTCATATATTTCACGAGAAAGCTAATACTTTCCATTTTTAATTATTTTTAACAGCTAACCAATTTCCTGAAGCGTAATATTTTTAATCACATACCTCTTTTTCAAAAGTGTACATACATATTTTTCCCACGCAATTTTATGCTTCAGACTCCTGCCATGTTTTTAAGCTTACCTATCTATTTTTGTATAGCATAACTATTATTTTAGACCCATACCTGTTTTACAGAAGTGGGCTGCTTTTCAACAACGAGCTTAGCTTCCACGCGCGTACCAAATTTTAAATCCTAAATATTTTTCATAACGCGTACCGCTTTCAGAGTAGTGACTTTTTTCATCTACATCTTGCAAGATTGCCTTTCGACAAGGAGTAAACGGAATGCTCCTACTGCAAATGCCAAATTACCGCACTCCAGCATCTATTATCAGTGACACAAATGCACTCAAACGTTTCCTTTTACTAATTCGAATATCCACGGACGCAGAGATCGAACACAACAAAAACAAATGAACTTACGTAACGTATCTCATAATTACTTTCTCCACAAAAAAAAATCTACAGGCATAGAATAATTTCACCGCCAGCTCGCCAATGATGACAAGTACCTCGCGATCATCGCATTTTGTTCGCTTGAATTTTCTAGCGCAACTGACATTGTAATTGGCAACAAAGGCTAATTGAGCGGCGGTCGCTAGCTGATGTGTCGAGTCACCGGATATTCTCGCTCGGCTATTTCCAGGACACTCTTTGTAGCGGCTGCACTCGCGCAGCAATTGGGTAAAACTTAGCTGGTAGTCGTGTTAGTAAAACTGCGAATGGCTACAATATTGGCCGAGTTCTCAGTAGCAACCCGTTGGCAGAATTAACTGTGTCGTTGCGGTGGTAAAAGAATTGGCGGTGTTCTAAGCGGCACCCCCTGGTAGAACTGAGTAATGGTTCCAGTAGAACTTCTCACGACTGAAATACTGTCGCTGTGTTCAGTGACAACCCAAAGGACTTCGTGTGCTGCACAGTAGTGCTGAGGGTCCCGAAAACGATTCCCAGGCCAGATGACAGAAACGTAGACCTATGCACGAGGGTGTTTCAACAAAGGATCAACTTCTCATAGGAACAGACGAAAGACGAGGAACAAAGGAAAGTAACATCAGGTATGAAAGCGGCAGGAAGCAAGATAATCACGAAGCATAGCGGTCCCGAAGGCTTAGTTTGGTAAGACTGAAGTAACCTGCAGGGTCCCCCTGGTGGCACTGCTCCCCATAACATACTCGTAGGATGAGTAAACCTAACTGACCTATAACCTTATGGCCTATAACCCAGCCTGGGCCCCCTGAGGGGTGGTTAGTTTTTCCAGCAAAATTACTTATAGCCAGAATATTTGCTGTGTGTTCAGCAGCTATCCACTGGTGTGAGTTATCGGATAGTTGTTCCAGAAAAAAGTACTTAGAACTGGAATATTGGCTATGTGGGTAGAGGCAATCCACTTGTATAACTTTCAGCAAAATTACTTGGCTGAAATATTGTCATTGTGTTCAGAGGCAATCAGCTGATATAAAGTTTAGTGGGTGCCACTAAAAATATTCAACTCTCTATGGTTCTGTAAAATTCAATGATTTATTAAAACATCCAATAAATTGTTATTGAGTAAGAGCGAAAAGTTTCTTCGCTCCCAAATTCTAACCAGAATAATAAAAAACTGTTGAGTCTTCATAAGTTTTGCGTGATATATTTTTGTACAAAAGTGTCAGGCTCTCAAAATTGGCGGTAATGAATTAAAGACAAACCTTTTCTGTTCATGTTTGTGGCTCTTGCTTAATAAGATGCGCCATACCTGCAGGCTTCATCTTCTAACAATTATGCACCAGAACTTTAGGTCAATGCTAGCGTAGGTACACAACAGCAGAATTTACTCCCCGCCCTCAAAATCTCGAATTTCAAATGTCTGAAAGTCAAGCAGTACCAAGAAAATAAAGTTCAGCCAAATGAACTTACCGGAAACGCTCAACGTATTGTATAGTGAAATTATTTGGCCTCTGCTCAGCCGCAAGTTTCAACAGCTATGACGAAATTCAGCGAAAGAAAAAATATTCGGAATAGATTAAGAATGGAATCTCAATCGATTGAATAACTTGTAGCAAAAAGACCCCTGAAGACTATATATGTTGTGCGCGATCGATCGCGCTGCGCAAACGATCGATCGATCGTTCAAACGCCTAACCTAACCTAACGTAACCTAACCCAGCCTAACCTAATCTAACCTAACCCCATCTCACCATTGACTAAAATTGACGGTGCCCGAAATTTAAAAAAAAAACAGGCTTTGCCTCCCCTAACCTACCCGATATACTCAGAAATAGGGGGAAAGTTGAATAAAAACATTGATTAGGTTAGGTTAGGCGCTGCGCAAACGATCGATCGATCGCACAAATCCATCGATCGCGCACAACATATATATTCACAGAGCATCCAACTTGGTAAAGTCCGTAGTGCCTTCGATTTTGAGACGACATTACCTTGCCAGCATCTACAACGGTCTCCTTAGCTTTCAGAAGTTGAATTTTCTCCCATCTTATCCATCAAGTCGGGAAAGAAAGACCAACCAACCAAGCAAGCAGCAAGCAAGTGGCCAACAAACTGTATCTTTATATAGTTGATTCTTAAAAGAAAAAAATGTTGCTTTAATCCAATAGCCTTCAGTTTCCCTTTACAAATGTTCACGTATGTCATATTAAATCACGTGCATCAACATTTAATTAAATTAAAGCAAAAAGTCTACCTGTAGGGCTAGCAAAATAATTTTATGTAACCAATACTTTTTATTCTCACTGTACTTGAAGTTTTATTGCATAAATTTCACAACGCTCAGAGAGTCGCAGGTTTTCTTCGCTGAAGTTTGCGAGGTTATAAAACTTGTCAGGTTAGCCATTCAATTGTTTACAGACAGCAGTATTCATTCTTAAGCAACAGCCTGAATAAAGCTCTTAAGCCCAAGCTTTGCCAAGCTGTTCTCTAGTTCGTCATTAAGCGCCTGTCAAATGCCACATTCCTTTCAATATGCCTCACTTGCTGATACAGTGAACTGTTTAGCGTCAGAATATTTTTTAAGATTAGATTGGTTAAACTAGTGTTCTTTAAGGAGTAAATATGCTGAATTCCCGAATCATTTAATGACCCTGATAGCAGATCAAGTCTAGACTTGTAGCCTCTTATAATGGCGAGACGAGCCTGCCCTGACGTGTGAACGTCCGCATTCCCAAAATTCCCAACAGCATTTTACTCACAAGAAGGCCTAATTTATTTATTTATTTCATTTATTCATTTATTTATTTATTCAACATTTATTTCCCCACAGGCGGGAGGTGTTCTAGGACTGCTTTCGTTATTTCTTTGTAGCTCGCTATCTGGTAGATTGCATCATAAGTCTTGCGCACACCAACCCGAGATGTGTTGTTTACTATCTAAACAATATTGACTTCGCATATTATATCTCGTGCTCTAGCATGCCTGTAAGAAAACTTGCTACTAATTTTGCCTTTTAATGCCACCCAAAGTTGGGTTGCTCGTCGGAAAAGTCATACTAGAGGCGTCGAGTATTTGATGTCCACCAAAATAAAGCAAATGAAAACGTCAAGAATACCATGAGCTGAAAGTGGACGCCAGTAACTGCCAGTTATTTATGTATGTGGAGGACAACGACAGACCGATACAACGTACTTTGGAAAAGTCCATCGAGAGTAGGGGCGCCCTCGAGTGGACTCTGAAATCTGCGAGGCTTAACTTCAGAGATGGGCACTGGTTTCACCTCCTCAATAGCATTTAAGGCCTTCACCCTTGAGACTGCCAGAAACTCAGTTTTGCCCGATATAAAACTGAGTTTTCAGCCGGCCCAGCGTAATCAACCCTTGTTTCTAACACTGGCAACCAACACGATTCAGACGGTGAAGTGAAAGCTCGTGCTTGAAATATCGGACCAGTCAGGTCTCGCAAGTTTAATTTGATCGCCCAATCGAATATGCGCTAAATGCTGTTTCATTTTATCTTCGTTCTATCACTGTAGCCATTATTTCTCTATGCATCTCTGAGATATCGAATGCAGCATATGACCGATTTACAGTATATTGATACAGGTGCTCCCACAGGTTGAACTTTTTGGCAGATTTTTGCCTCTGCTGATTTCGATAATCTGCAGCGCTTTATTTCTGCAGACTCGAGCGTTAACACTCAGCACCGAAAATTTCAGATATCGATGTACCTTATCATCAATTAATAACTGTAAAACTAGATCTAATTAGGCACGCAGTGTTTCAGGGAAAAACTGGAGCCTGGTATGAAAGAGCTCAGGTATCACCGATTAGAGCTTAGATGACATCTCATTTGATAGCTCCTTGTCATGGCTGCTAGTAAGAGAATCTTTAGCGCCTTAACTGATAAAAACTCTTTTATTTCTCGCTGTGTTGAAAATAGCTATGGTATTGACATTATTAATAGCGAACATTACTTGTGAGATCGGATGTGAAACCGGCACGATGGTGAGTGCAAGCTCCTCCCAACCGGAAATTATCAGCATTTATCGGCTGCCTATGAGAAAATAGTGAAAGGTATCCGATAACATTGGATAAATGTCTATAAATTTCCGCTTGGGCTATAGCTGCATAGATCATTATACAATTGAGGCGCTTTGCTTATTTAAGCTAAAGAAAAATTATTGTACCTAAATTTTTGCGCTCTTTTCTTGCGAACATGTCGCATTCCTAAAAAAAAAAAAATGTTGTTGATGAATTATCAACCAACAAAACAAGTTTTTCAACACGATGGATATAAAAATTTTCAATCGTTTAGCCAAGAATTACCATGAAAAATTTATTCCTTTGAAGCTTCACATCACACGGGAATATGTACCAGTAGCCTGCCAATGAAAGCAACACTCATTGAGTTTGTATGTTTGTTGATCTGTCATACCATTATAACTGAAGAAAATATGGATGGAATTTTAACGAAGTTTAAAGGGATTGTTTGGTATGTTAGGATCAACAGATGATTAACTTTTGGTAAACATCTGTCCATCTGTTTGTTTGGCTGCCTATTTTTTCTTAGCACTCTAACTGAAAGGTAATTGACGGATTGCTACGAAATTTACATGAGTTGCTAGGTATATTACAAAGCACTGCTGATCAAATTTTTGCAATCATCTGTTCATTAGTGCGCTTGTATATCTCGGCGTTTGATTTTATGCTTGTTCGCAAAATAACTCAAAAAGTTGTGAACTGATCTCTTTGGAATTTTCAGGAGTTATTAGTAATGCTGAAAAACACAAATGATTAAATTTTGGTGCTAGTCGGTTTTTCTGTTTTCGTGTTTCACTAATGTTTGCCAGAATGTTTTCTAGCAGAATAGCTAAAAAAAATATGAACGGAACTTCAAAAAAATTGCGAAAGTTTTTATTACTGTCAGAGGGCACAATTGATTAGAGTTTCAGAATCAAATTGAATGATTTGTTACCGTGTTTTGCTTGGCGGATGTATGCGCTTTCAGAGTGCTCAAGTAATAGATGCATTATCTTATTTCTAAATGTTTGACACTAAATCATTCGTGTACGTTCAACTGTCATGTATCTAATATGTGTTGAAGTCTAAGGGGAATATATAAATGGTTCACAATTTGCTCAACTGAAGAAGCTGGGGTCTGGAATAAACTCCGTCAGGGAAAAGATATTGCTCGGTTAAACAAGTATTAGACAGCATTTCTCCTACCATGCTTCTTATTTTCATTCAGTTTCTAAGTTTTGTTCCTTATAATGCAGTTTAAACGATGCGCCACGTGCGTCCAAAGATCAACATATACTGTATTCTATTTGTTGAAGGGTAGCGTTGGAGGGGTTTGGGTTCTATCAAGCTTAATCACTCTGAAACTTGCACAGTATGTGTAAAATGCCGTCAAAAATCGACTTTACTAGTTATCTTTTCGAAATTCCTATTAGTTTGGAAGATATATGACATTTTCGTGACAAAAGAAATATATTTTCTGTTTTTTCACGTACACCCTTCAAATGAATAGAACTCAATCAGTTTTCATGCTAGAGAGATCTTTTATACATGAACTGAAAGCTGAAAGCATATGGAAGAGATATTCAACTTCTTTTTTTCTATATTTGGTCTAGGATTTTTTTAGAAATTATAGAAGCAAACGGAAATGATATCGCACTTTTCACTGTTTTTCACTCAAATTTTATTAGTTCATATCCATATTACAAAAACTAAGCTGAAAATCAAAAATCATCAGTCGAATATCTCTTCTTTATATTTTCAGCTTTCGATTCATATATAAAAGATATCTCTACCATGAAAACTGATGGAGTTCTATTCTTTTGAAGACATACATTTACCAAAAAAAATGAAATCCTGAGAAAATGGCAATCAAAGTTTAGACCACTAAAAATGTGGCTAATATGTACTTACTATCAATAATATGTATTTAGTGTGTTGGTACGACACATAGTTACGATTTACAACCCCCGCTCTTCCCCTTATCCCCTTCTGGGGGTCCCATAATCCCATACCCCCTGAATAAGAAAATTTGACGATGTGAAAGCTCCCACTCTAAGGACCATTATTCAGCAATTGATAAAAGTGGAAATTTGACTCCCACGCACCCTCGTCTACTCCCGCAACCCTGTTGGAGAGTTCCTGTGCCAACAAGGGCCAAAATATATCTGGTTGTGAGATAGACTCCACCGTCAATATCACCTTTCATCAATAAATAGAGAAAATGAAATTTTGACCCTACCCGCCCTCTCTACCACCTCGTTTGGGGATTCATGTGCTCCCAGGGTGAAAATATTTCATGTTGTGATTGACCTCATCCGAGGGATCACTTTTCATAAAAAAAAACGAAAAAGTGAAATTTTCACCCCATCTGTCCCCGAGGAGAGGGGTTCCCGTGCCCCAAGGGTCAAAATATTTTGTGGTGTGATAGACCCCACCCTAGGGATCACTTCCCTCAACAAAAAAGAAAAAAATGAAATTTTGACCCCAAATACCTCCACCGCTTCCCTTCAAAGAAGCGTATGAAATTGTACATGAGATGCCGCTAGGTATGTTGAGTAAAATGGCTGATAGGGGGAACAGTCATCTGGTACACAGCGACGAAGACAAAATGCGGGATTTTTCCAGTAACCAGAATACCTAGCTTTCCAAGTAACATTTACGGAGTTTCTTCCGCTAAAATTACCGACTTTGTACAATGCGCTTCCACTAATGCAACCGCTGCAGCTGGCTTCCCACTGCCTTATTCTATTTCGGTATGAAGCTGGCATCGCTGTTCAGTCCCTCCATTCACAGTGATACCTGCTTCACCATCACTTCCAGACGCAAGCAAATCGATCAGGCCGTACTACTGCATCTCGGCTCGATAAATTTACCCATACTCCGGTGTTCCGCCTAAACTTTTATGAAGGTGGCATCATTACCATTACGAAATTACAATAACTCTGGGCTTCAGAGTTCCGCCCAGTCTCTTCGAAGCGGATGTCACTGCTCCATCCAGACCCCAGAACTGCCACCACCACAGGCTGTCGCTGGAGTTGGGCGGCTGGTCCCACAAACTACGGAGCAATTAGCGGGACAGAAAAGCCTGATTTTACAAATGGTCCCTCAAGCGACAACTGTTATAATTAGTCAGGCGCAGCGCTGGCAATTATCGGAGTTTTGCGGCGGCGGGTATGAGCTATAAGTGGTGTCGGCGGCGGTGGAGGAGTGCAGGGGAGTACAAAGAAGGTAAACGGGCCCAGGAAGTTGGGGCTGTGGGCGGCGCCATTGTTCTGCCATCGAACCTCGGATTGGCTGAGGAAATCTCAGAGGAAGGTGAAAGCTTCTGTCTCAAAAATACGGCAGAATACTGCAGTGGAAAAATACTCGTGGTTCAGAAGCTGGACAAACTATCCACAGTCACGTTACAGTGGTCACCAACGAAGAAAAATGGACTGATTCCAGCAAGAAGCGAAAGAAAAGAGATCCTTACTTTCTGAATGATGCCCTCACTAATCTGGATGACTAATGAAACTACCCACCAACACACTCTCTATAATTAGTACATTAGCACATTACAGTAGAAAGAGTACCTTCATTTCTTTGCAAGACAGCGAAGTAAGAAAACATTCGTAAATCAAACTCTCACATATTAAAAGTGCCATGCGGGGCCGCAGGCAAAGCCTTGAACATAAAAGACTCGCTACATAACAGGGAAAAGAAAATTCAGATAGCTGTATCAGGGAGTCTGAGTAAGAAATGAGCAAAGAACACACTGTAATTTGACACTTTGCCGTCCCAGCGTTTTGAATGCCATCATTCCTAGAAATATTAGAGTTGATGTGGAACAATACGGAACCACAAGTAAATACTGTTATACTAACGCCTCTATGCTTCGCAAACAATCCCTCAATTGTACACAATGCGGTTCCACAATACGGGCCCTACAACCTTCCAGTGCCGGGCATCACAGCCTGTAAGTTCAAGACAACCCACACTGTCACATCTCATATTACATACTATTGCTCTAATGCTCTTTTATTTTTTACGTGCTGACGGTCACAGTCCAGCCAAAGCTCCCTGCGCACCTCTCGCCCTTGGCTACACGCTTTTAATTTCACAATTTTACATTAGCCTCCACCCTAAGCTCATGTAGCAGAATATTTAGCTCGCGAGATATCAGGAGCTATTGAAGCTCACGTCAATTATTAATTCGAACAGAACCGAACGACTCACCAGATAAGACCGATGCATGTCAACACCAGACTCTGCAACAAGCAGAGGAATACGATTATTCCAAAAACTGAACCCCCCCCCCCAATGAAATGGATAACCGCTACGTATTGGCTCAATGACAAATCGCCCTCAGGGGTATATTCTGGCGGGTCCTCTCCCTGCCACAATATATTTGGGCCTCACAACCCCAAGGATCCCTAGTGCCTTTTCCGCAGGGGATGCGGCAGCTTGCCGCTGTTCCTGCTGATGATGTTAATTTTGTAACGTTAGGGAGGCTTTCAATATTTCCCCTTCTGTTTCGGGAGGTGGACCACTGATCGAGGTGGCCGACCTATTCCCACTAGACTTCTACCTTCTTGTTTTTCGTTTCTTTCCCCTGCACGGCGTAGCTGGTTGCGCACGAGCCTGCGTTAAACCACGGAATATTTCGGCGCGATATATGTAGACATGGTGACCCTGATGCGCTAGCAACATTTTTTACTACGACTACTCCATGACAAGTCGGGCATGACCAGATATTTTTTTTAATTCTCCTGACCACTTGAAAGAAAACTGACAACTAATTTCGTGCAGGCGCCCAACAAGCAAAACTGTGCCACGTAATTCGAATCTACTCATAAAGCTCACGAAATTTAAGTAGAAAACGGACGTCCATTATCGTTTTGGCCCACAACAAGCAGGACCACATCAGATAATGCGAATACACCCTGAAGACTCAGGAAAGAAGAAGACTGACATCCATTAGCGCTTCGCAGAGCAGCCATAATTGACCTATCAATATTCATGTCCTCGCCGTCACCATAATTTTCTCGCCAAAAAGTTCAGAAGTTACGAGCCTCGGCACGCGTCTTGACCACGAGCTGCTGTTTGCCTGCTCGTCTTCTTTGGGTCTCGACTCGTAATTTGCAGCGGCCGAAGATGTAACTTCAGATCCACAAAAGTTGATTACAGGATTTTTATTTTCTTACTAGAGTGCCCGCGCTGTCAAGAACGACAGCGAAGAATTTGAGACGACCCGCCTTCATTCAATTTACCTTTTTCACTAATATGCTTCTGAAGGATACGCTACAACAGCCGTCTCAAAGTTTGATAAGAGATACGCGCTCTCTCTTCCAATTCATGTAAGAAGCACAATCGACTCCCACATAGATTACATGCGGCGAACATCTTACATTAGAAAGCAGCGATCCTGAGTGAAATTAAATGAATTACCCTCCGCATTTGCATGATACCCAAACAGCATTCAGTACATCGAAGATTTTGTGTTGAAGTGAAATTAACCGAGACCGCTAAGATAGAGGAGAATCGGCTCCGTCAAAAGGAACACGGCGTGGTACGTTGTAAACTGCGAACAAACATATGGTTTGATATATGGAGAAAGTTATTATAAAACTAGTGTGCCCGTGCTGTCATAAAATGACAGCGAATAATTTGTGTTGACCCTTCTTCATTACCCATGCTTTCCCTTATACAATTGCCAATTTTAAATATCATCCAGATGAGGGTTCACGGCATCCTAATTACCCTAATTACTGAGTATCAACAATCCTATTTGCTCACATGGAAATAATTCATTGATTTTGCT
This sequence comes from Parhyale hawaiensis, assembly GCA_001587735.2. NCBI lineage: Eukaryota > Metazoa > Arthropoda > Malacostraca > Amphipoda > Hyalidae > Parhyale > Parhyale hawaiensis. Next base: position 38,150,811 of record LQNS02278091.1, on the reverse strand, counting down.
GTCAGTTCAGCAACACTGAAAAGAATTGATTCGATTTGGTATCATAGATACCCTAGCGTGTCGTATTTGTCCGGTAGTCTTTTTGTTATTGAAAGATGTTTCGTCGACAGTTGCATCAAAGTTGGAAGAATAGCTTATGCAACAAAATCATCTGTGGGAAGAAACTATGAATCAAGATGCATGAGAGTGCCAATGGAAGCTTCAGATACCTTCAATGCTGAGATTTCAACTTCGGTAGTGCAAGAAGTCCGAGGTCTGAGGTCGCCCGATACTTTGCCGTAGATTCGATGTATGGAGAAGGTAATACTCGCACGAATCGGACTAACCCTGCGATGTCTTCATTTTTAAATTTCAACTGTCCCTAATTGTGATACGTTTGCCATCTTCTGCAACCAGGCCTATTTTCTACCAAGGAGCTTCTAATAGGAGGAGCAAGTCCAAGCACTCTCTGGGCGAGTAAGCACATGGCTTTGTCACGTGATCGAAGCTGGCGTTTGGAGTCCTTAAAGTGGCTATAGTGGCAGTGGTCAGCACATGTAATTTAGGAAGATACAGCAATCAGTTCTTCAATATTTTTGCAAAGACAATCGTGTCTGAAGATCTATATCCCAGTGCTCACCCTGTTACTTTCATCATCAGATGGTGTACAGGATACAAGTTTCCTTTACATACTTCCATCCGCAGCCTTAAAGCAGCTACCAATTACCGATATTTTTAAACTCGAGTCCCGAGGAAGGATATATCCGACGCACTCCGTTACGGCGAGAGGCTAACCTATTCGGTGAGTCGGTCAAATTCGGATAGTTTACTCTCAGCGCTCCCGTAATATAAATAGAGAGGGTGCGCTCCTCTCTATTAGAACCTCCTTGTTTTCTACCTATCAGTTTTCAATGGAGCTTGAGAGGATGACCAGAGCCTCCAACCTGGTCTAATTTCCTCCTATCTCTTTTGTTAAAGCAGGACAGAAAATGGATAAACAAACAGATAAATACACATCGGTCTTTATTATATAATTATTGTAGATAAGACTGCATGGCCGCACTATGGGAAGCTGCAATATCTCTATTTTTTCGATTCCAAGAAGAGTTTCATGCAAGAAGAATATTGAGGGAAAGGAAAAAGGAGAAAATTTTCGCCACCTGCAACCTGGTCACCGATCTACAAGAAAACGCCACCCAATTACAAATTCTGCAACCTGAACTATTTTTCGCCTATCTGTATCTCTTTAAGAGCGTGACCCGAAAGATAGCTACATATAAACAAATAAACTCACGACGATGGTTATTATATTGTGTTGATGATGAGCTCTTATGACCGATTTAACTTGAGGTAAATTTTTGCTTGTTTACTAAAAACTTTTAAGTTCGTACGAGGCATCTTATGTTGTCGGAGATACTTACGTGTTTACGTCGGAGACAACGTCCACGGATAATATTTCACATTTTGTTCCTTAAAAATCAAGCCCTTTTGACGCAAGCTTTATGAAGTGCTAACGCTCGAGAGTTCGGCTCTACAACACGTGAAGGTTGTATCAGAATATGTATAACATTTGATGAAAATTTGCTAATAGTAATTGACACTTAAAGTCCCTGAAACCCTCCTTGGAATTAAAGGGGTGCCAGGCCAATACAGTGTGGCTATCACAGCTACTACTTCACTCCAGTATAGAAGTTAATGTATTCGGAGAGACTTTGCTCTTGTGGACATCTACAGTATGTATACTCCTGTGAGACTTATTCTGAGCCATTGCAAATTTAACCGCACTTCTGGTTGTCATCTAACACCCATGAGCCTATCAGACTTTTTCCAATTATAGATAGTTAAAACATTTGCTTCTTGGTATGAAGCTCTCAGTCGTAGCGGGCAGTTAGAAATGACAGACTAGAATAGCACTGACACTGTGCGCGACTATTACATATAATAGCAGTTCGGATCAAAACCCCAAACCCTATCTGCACAACACCCTGATTGCGGTCACGATGCCTGACTTCTCTCATCTGCATGCGGCTTATCACCAGCCAGGGTACTAACGCCATATGCGATGCTTGGCTGGAGGATGAATTGCACCTACTGTAATCGTAACTTGGTGTTCCAGAGAATAAAACTAAAGAAGCGATCATGTCACCTTTCAAGTCGGTAAAATATAGCCAAATGCTTTCCTAAGTTGTGCTGCTAACTTAAATTTTTGCTAGTACCAAAAATTTTGAAAAAAATATGAAAAAAAAGTTAGACCTGCATCCTCTTCTGCCTAAGGAACTGTCAAGATGCAAAGCGCGAAAGTTTTCAGAATGAAAAAAAAAATTTCATCGTTACTTGGCTTTGGCAGCAAGTTAAAAAACTTATTTTTAGCTTAGTCCGAGGACTATGTAATTGAGAGCGATTCAATTCTCCACTTCGCTTCTTGAGGCCGTATACTGAATCTAATACTAAGAATGACCGTCGTTTGTTTATAAATATATATATTACAGTACATATAACCAGGCGAGAAGCTTCCCACGACAGGGGAAAATGTTCTCGTGCCACTGGCTGCATTAGCAGCAGAAATGTCCTTATTAACTCTTCTCTGTAGGCTTTCTGTAGGATCTCTAGTTATGCGTTGGTATTTTGTCTCGTCGTCAAGTATGGCGTCCACTTTTCGTATGTATTCATCTCTGTTGAGGATGACGAACACATATGATTTGTCAGCTTTGCGGATAAAAATATCTTTATTATTTCTTAGCTCACTAGCAGCTTTTCATAGTTGTGGAGTCATGAGCTTGCTGGGACCCGAGGGTCTCTGTTTCGTGGATTCACCTCTCAGTTCATTTTTCAAGTCGCTGTTAATGCTGATGAGATCTCTTTGTTCCAGGGATAGAAGTGATTGGTAAAGAAGTTCGAGTTCAACTTTCTTCTCAGTTTTGTCAAATTTACCTTGAATGTGACAATTGAGTCCAAGATTGAGCAGCTTTTGTTGATCATCGGTGAGATCATAGTTCGATAGGTTGAGATCTCATCAGCATTAACAGCGACTTGAAAAATGAACTGAGAGGTGAATCCACGAAACAGAGACCCTTGGGTCCCAGCAAGCTCATGACTCCACAACTAAGAAAAGCTGCTCGTGAACTAAGAAATAATAAAGATATTATTATCCGCAAAGCTGACAAATCATATGTGTTCGTCATCCTCAACAGAGATGAATACATACGAAAAGTGGACGCCATACTTGACGATGAGACAAAATACCAACGCATAACTAGAGATCCTACAGAAAGCCTACAGAGAAGAGTTAATAAGGAAATATCTACTATATAATAATTCACGTCGTGTTTTTATTTATTTACTTATATATTTACATCTTTCCTGTCACGCTGTATGGGAATAAGATAGGAAAAAATTCAGATTTCAAAATGTAAAAAAAAGTGGGAACCTTGCAATTTTTTTCGGTGAAAAAAAAAGTTGGGTACCTTGCAATCTTTTTCTTCAGTATTAGATAAGGGAAAAATAGAACTAATAAGATAGGAGGAAAATCAGATTTGAAAAGGCGAAAAAAAGTTGGGTACCTTGGAAGCTTTTACTTCAGTTTTAGATAGGGGAAAAATGAGGAAGCCCAAAAGACGGCGGGGGTTTTGGCGAAGTGTTAATATATTGCCGTCATTTATAATGACGGCACGGGCCACTAAAAATATATATATCCAATTTCTTAGGCAGAATGCTGAATTTTCAATAAAGAAGCTTTCTGAACAGTAATAAGCACAGGAGACAGCGGGGGTTTCCTGAAGGGCTAACTTACTGCCGTCATTTATCGCACAAGCGCACCAGTCATTAATAACCCAATATGCCGTCATTGTAAATGACGGCATATTGGGTTATTAAATGACTTGTGCACGTATGCGATAAATGACGGCAGTAAGTCAGCCCATCAGGAAAACCCCCGCTGGCTTCCTCATTTTTCCCCTATCTAATACTGAAGAAAAAGATTCCAAGGTACACAACTTTTTTTTTCGCCTTTTGAAATCTGAATTTTCTCCTATGTTATTTGTTGTATTTTTCCCCTATCTAATACTGAAGAAAAAGATTGCAAGGTACCCCACTTTTTTTTTCGCCGAAAAAAAATTGCAAGGTTCCCCACTTTTTTTTTACATTTTGAAATCTGAA
>LQNS02278091.1:38114485-38138636 GCA_001587735.2 Parhyale hawaiensis | reverse complement strand
GCTCTCATTAAACGAAGCACTCAACAGACGCTCGCATAAAAGAATGCTCTCAACAAACGCTTTCATTAAATTGTGCACTAAACAGACGCTCGCATTAAAGGGTGCACTCAAGAGACGCTCTCATTAAACGAAGCACTCAACAGACGCTCTCATTAAATGGTGCACTCAACAAACGCTCTCATTAAAAGTTGCACTCAACAGACGCTCGCATTAAAGGGTGCACTCAACAGACGCTCGCATTAAAAGGTGCGCTCAACAGACGCTCTCATTAGAAGGTGCACTCAACAGACGCTCGCATTGAAAGGTGCACTCAACAGACGCTCGCATTGAAAGGTGCACTCAACAAACGCTCTCATTAAATTGTGCACTCTACAGACGCTCGCATAAAAGGATGCTCTCAACAAACGCTTTCATTAAATTGTGCACTAAACAGACGCTCGCATTAAAGGGTGCACTCAAGAGACTCTCTCATTAAACGAAGCACTCAACAGGCGCTCTCATTAAATGGTGCACTCAACAAACGCTCTCATTAAAAGTTGCACTCAACAGACGCTCGCATTAAAGGGTGCACTCAACAGACGCTCGCATTGAAAGGTGCACTCAACAGACGCTCGCATTGAAAGGTGCACTCAACAGATCCTCTCATTCCAGGTGAACTCAACAGACGCTCGCATTGAAAGGTGCACTCAACAGACGCTCGCATTGAAAGGTGCACTCAACAAACGCTCTCATTAAAAGTTGCACTCAACAGACGCTCGCATTAAATGGTGCACTCAATAGACGCTCGCTCCTTAAAAGATTCACTCAACTGATGTTCTCATCAATGAAGGCAATCAGCAGATGCACTCAAAATCTCATAACACATCCACTCATCAAATGTCCTCATCAGCAGATGTACTGAACAGATGCTCTCATCAACAGAGGTGCTCAGTAAATGCAATCAGCAAACGTACTAAACAGATACTCTCATCGAAAAATGTGCTTCAACTGCACTCACCATATGTAAATAACGCATATTATCATCGACTGATATACTCAGTGGATTCATTCAACAGATGCGTCCAACAGACGCCCTCATCAACAAATGTGCTAAACAAATATTTTCAACAGATCCATTCAGCAGGTGCATTCAACAGAAACACTCAACAGCTATTCTCAGCAGATGCTCTCATTAACACATGCACTGAAAGGATAGAATCAACATATGCACTGAAAGGATAGAATCAACAGCTGCACTGAGAGGAAGAATCAACAAATGCACTGAACATATTTAAGCAACAGATGTACTGCAGATGCTCTCATTAACAGATGCAGTACTGATGTTCTCATGAACAGATACACTCAAAAAGCACTTGCATCGACATGTGCACTCAACAGATGCTCTCATCGACAAAGACACTAAACAGATGCACTTAGCAGACGTATATACAAATGGTACAACCAATATATACACTCAATTACACAAGCAACAGTTGCACTCAATTTGTACGCTGAACAGGAGCAATCGACACTCGCTCTCAACAGATGGAATCAACAGATTGACTCAACAGATGCTACCATTAACAGCTGCGCCACTCATGCAGCAACTCGAGGCTCAGCCTTACACGCTCCATGAGATCGTCGCCATGGCAGCGCTGCCGACAGTTCGTTGCCAGGCAACGGCAGCCATCTTTGTTTACAGTGTCTCACCAGGACGCTGAACTGAGTACCTAATATTGGGGAACTCATTTATATTCTCAAGTGGGCGAGTCTCTTGGATCGTATCACATTAAGAGCACTCAGTACGCCAATCTCTTGGCGCCACGACTCTTGACCTTAGGCCATTTGTACGATGAAATATTAAGCTTTAGTAAGAGCTGTATCAAAGTATATACAACTGCAAGGTTCGCACGAGTTCTGCCTTAGTTATAGCTATGCCCAAGTAGGTTTTAATATACTGCTTATACGAACTCAAGTAGAGTTGATGCGACGCCTGAATAGATATTAATATATTGCTTATGCAAACTCAAGTGGATTTAGAGCTACACCTTGGTACATAAGTATTTTAGTACTGCTTATTCGATATTAGGGAAAGTTAGAGCTAGACCCAAATAGGTATTGTTACATTGCTTATACGAACTCAGGTATAGTTAGAGCTACACACAAATAGGTATTTGTATTATTAGCCGCTAATACGAACTCGGTTTTCGCTAAAGTTTCACCCAAGTATACGATATTATCGGAGATAGACATGCGCAATATTTTTCCGCAGAGCGCAAAGCGCACAAGAACAATTTTTTCATTAGTCCGCAGCGCAAAACATCACAAAATTGCGAAAAAAAAACAGGGCACAAGCAAAAAAGTGCAAGCGCAAATTTCTCGAGCATACAACCGAGATCGTAAGCCTAGTTTACTCGTACAAATTCTCAATAACATGATAATTTTCATACTGTGTATAAACGATTAGATGTTGACAGTACTGTATATCTAAATAATTTGTTGAACACAGGTTTAGATTACTGGCTATTGTACACGAAATCAACAATTTCAAATCTAGATATAACATAAAAAATTCAAGTAAAATAACGTCTCTGACTAATTATAGTTCAACGTTAGCGCTCAAATCTATACATATATAAATAGATATCAAAATAAAGGGTTAAAACCTTGTTGTGCTTGTACCTCCATATATACCACATATCAAAACCGTGTAAATAACACCACCGAGTCTTTTCATGTATTTATACGTTGAGATCTTATATTTAAATATTTGTAGCTTTGGTATCATACTGTTAACAAATAGATATGCGAATATTAGGTCGCGCTGGAGATTTTGGTGATTCTGTTTTGCTGTGATGAAAACAATCAGCGAAAATTAGACCAGGTGGAAGAAGATGACCACAGTAGCAATCCCTTTGCCTAAAATAGAACTGTTTGCTTGGCCAACGTTGAAATCCAAACAAGAAAATATTTACAGCTCGTTTTAGCGCTCTTATGGAAGCTTATCTTTACATTCTCCCTTCATCGAAAACATTGCTTGCTATTGCTTCAAAATGTACCTGTTGTGAAAGACGGTCAACGAACCATAAAGAGGAAGCGAGATTTTAGGGTGCAGCGTTTATATCTCTCCAACTCGATTTCTTCCTTTCACGAAACAGTTCTTCACTGGAGCGTAAAAATTTCGATCTACCGAAGTTGTCTCATTGCGTACACAGGAAACGGGATTTAAGCTTAATTTCAGCGATGCTTGACTGTTTGTTAAAAAAACTCATATTTTTGGCATATCATGCCATGGCAGGAAGGATTGTGCTCTTCAGCTGAACTGAAACAGAGAGCACTCATCTCTTATGATAATTCGAGTTGGCCGTCGTTGCACATTCTTCATAAGCGTATTACTAACGATAGAATGATCAAAGAAGTGTCATCACAAATTCCTTGCAAAAAGTTTTGAGGGCATGTGTACTCTAGTCTATTCATAAACGAGAAAATTCTATCGGTGTTAAGTATAGTCTAATGCAGCACTCAGTATGTTACGATCGTTGCCTATCTTATCTCTTTACAGTATAACTGAAAAAGTAAAATAAGTAACACAGTAAGACTAAAGATGAAAATCCTATTCACAAAAATACTCTACGAGGCACTGAATAGTGTACAAATCACAAACACAGTTATGGACACAATTCTTTTTTATATATAAAGTCTGGCCCTAGCCTGCTTTTCTTACAGAGAATAGTCACACTAACAGGGTTCACAACATGCCAGGTCGTGCTCCTGCATTATTACCTCCACCAAGGGGTTTATGTGTGTCTACCGGTGTCTGTGTTTCTCTGTCTGTCTCTCTGTCTGTCTGTTAGGAACAAAACTGGAGAAGTCGTGGCGGATCTTTATGAATTTCCAGGATTCGTTGGAAATGTTGCGAAGAACAGATGGCTAAACTTCCATAAATTTGTTTGTCCGTCCGTCTGTCTGTCTCTCTGTCCTGTCTGTCTATTGGTCTTTCTTCTAGCATTGCGTTTCTTGGTAGAAGTGTTGGCGCTCTCAGAGGGCAGCTTTATTTAGCAATAGTAAATAATTTGTATAAATCTTCTCAAGGGAGTTTATAATGGAGTAAACACAAATAGATATATATGCACACTGATAGTTTGACGACAACTTGAGTGACATTACTATCATGATAATCATGTAATACTAACTAGCTGTTGTACTACATCATCATGTGATGATCAAATTCATTCTGTAACTTGATACAAGATCTACAGAACGTACTATAAGCGATATAAGTTTTAACAGCCGGAAAATTGAAATATTCGCGCTTCTGTAGACACAACAATAGGCTAAGTGAAAGCACAATTTTTCGAATATTAGCGCTGGGCGCAAACATTTTGTAAAGAGCACAAATTGCGCATTTGCCCATCTCAGCTTATTGAACAACTCGTATGTCTAACATATCTTCAAAATCTGTCAAATCACTTCAATCTCAGCTCGTTTTTTTTTTCATATCTGCACCCACGCTGTACTAAAACACTCATAAACGCACATGCAGTAATTACCTATACATCTTACAGTGCTTCCAGTTACACCGCACGATACTGAATTCACTGTCCACTCTCGCAAGTGAGGCCCCCTGCAGTGCTGAAGCCTCTGTAACATCTATCCAGTGAGCCTAGCGACCTGACACAAAAATCATACTAAACTCTTGTTGAGACGCAATCAATGCATCTATGTATTGGGAAGCAGCGCGCGTACGCGAGCACTGGCAAATGGTAAATTGGGAGCGTTAGCTTAATTAATCTGAGCTCACTTCGGTGTCCTAAGACTCGATTATCGTCGCCAACGGTTGATATCTAGCTACAACTTTGTGGTTCTTGCTAATAAATGCATTTGTTGCATCGCCGAGGGCAGTTTACTGTAGTTTGAGGTCGCGCTGTTGACTGAAAAAGATTAGAACCAGTGCATATAATCAGCTTACCCTGCATCAACCCTATTTGCAAATTTGAGTGGTCATTCAAGTATGGTGTGGTCCATGATTAACATAATCAACTTCTACTCTTTGATCAACGTGATAGCAGTAATAATGGTTAAAAGTGATGGTAGAAACAGAAAATTCTAATATACAGAAACGTCTAAATCCTTGCAAGGCTGCTCAAAAAATAGAATGCTGTCGTCATTTTTTTCACGTAATTACTCTGCGGTTAATGCTGCTTAATACATTATCATTTCATTGAATTTACAGTAATTAGAGGTATTTATCTGTATCAGATCGCATTATGTTACAATTCTACAATGCATTCCTCTATTTTATGAACGTTGAACACTGTACGCAACGCTCTTTGATTTCTATACAAAATGCAAATTCACAAAAAGGTATTTCTTTCTTGTTGTTTTTGTCGCACAAATTTATTAGCTCTTATTGCTGATATATAGTATTACAGACATTTTTTCAACTTTGCAGGATATGTTTTCTTCGCTTAATTCTGTCCAGAATTACATATGTACCATTGGACCCTTTAGTCTGCTGACAAATTCCAAACAAAAATACCATCTTGTCACAATTTAAGCGCGTTTCACTTCACAATTAATGGAGTAGCTACAGACATGTTGTGCCATTCCTCTGCGATTGTTTACAAACCGTGAGTTGCTGAGAGCTTCTCCCAGTACGATTTTGTCTTAGAGGTAACGCTGTTTCTTTCTCTGAAAACTGCGGCAGCGTCTCATGCTGTCAGCCAAACCTTTCTTTTGTAAATTTCGCTTGGCTTTTGAAGTTGATACATTGATCATATATTACTGATAAATAAGAAATGTTTTCAAATTTATAAGAGAACTTACAAAAATTTCCTGCACCAGTCAACTTTCGATATGTAGAGGATTAGTCCAATGCTGCTAAGTGCTGCCGTCTATACAATGATATTGGTGAATGTAGCCATATTTCGGTTTGAAGTATTTTTAAGCAGGGTAACAGCGCTTTATAAGTAACCTAGCGTATTTTATTCTATTGCAGGTAACTTCAGTTGCTTCCATAAGAAGTCTGAACCGGAAGACTTGTGGTGGATGACTCCCTTTACTCGATGGCCTGTGATCCCAACCAGAATTCAAGATTCCCTGTGAGATATGAGGAAGACAATGACATCCAGGCGATTCGGCACTGTTGACATCTCGCTAGCCCCACCAGATGAGACGCGTCGCATTTACCCAAGAGATGACCGAGCCCCGAATGTGCCCGGTCTCAAGGAGGCTCCATTCTTTCCCAGGTTGTTGTACTTGCTATTGCATCTGGCGAGGCCCAGCGTTAGAGAGGAAAAATTGGTGTCTCGAAGTCCGCGTGATGGAAGGAATTTTCAAGAAAACTCACTGAATGGGTCAGGCAATCTCGAGCAAAGATCTTCCCTTAGAGAGGAGAGGAAAAAGTTAGAATTTCCTCTGGGAGCAGCGCGGCGAGGGTGTAGCAACGTCCAGTTTCTGTCTAGATTAGAAGACGCGTACGTTATAAGAAATAAACAGCCTCAGCAATCCATCTCGGATGCGGATGGCACGAGTCAAGAAGTGGCCTTCTGCAGTGGTCCGGACATGGGCCAAATTCAGGGCATCCTCAGCAACTCCATACTTGGCAGCCATATGGGCCCTAGGCCGGGAGCATGGAGGCGACATGGCAACGTTCCTCAATGCTGCAGTGCAAATGAAGACAATAAAAGGGTGTGGAGAAGAAAAGGAAAGCTGTCCTGGTCGGCCGTCTATAGCCTAATCCTGCTGCTGTCCAACGTGTTCGCTATGTCAGAAAGCGCAAGGTGAGAAAAAGCAGCATTTTCTTGCAGATGAAACTTTATTTTCTCGTATCCCGTTGAGCGGCCTTATAGAGCATTTTCTCAGTTCTAACTTACTGCTCTGTAGTTTCAGACCGGAGGTGTCGTGCGTGGTAACACTTAATCATAAAATAGGTTGGCATAGCGTTATGGTGTAACTTTCGGGATGCTTCACAGCTATAGATAAGTTCAGGACATGTCAGGTGTACGTGGCATCTCTTGCTGTAAAGACATTGCGCCAAACTCTGAAGCCGACATATACAGTTTGTGAGGGGTGCGGCAGCGAAACTTGCTGATTTGAAAGGTCAATAAAAAACAAATATAGTAGATATATAGTTATAACTCATCTTATATTCTCTGAATTTATTTATTAAACAGTTTTAATGATGACATCTGCTAAGTGACGGCCTCCATTGTCAGTGCACTGAGCTACCTGATTCTTGAAGTTTTCTTCAACTCTTCCGAGCATCTCCTTGAGAGGCGATCGTCTGTGGATTGCGCGCTCGCCTGATTAGGCTCCATGTGATTTATTAATGGGGTACCCTCAAATCCGCCGTCTGTACTGATCGCCCCGGACCCTACTTCATCTAAAGGACAACGTTTGCCAAGCCATCGCCGACGTACCCGTCGATATGCTCGAAAGAGGTGAAGGAAACCAAGAATCAGGCGGCTCAGTGTATTAACAATGGAGGTCTTAACTTGGCCGATGTCATTTTAAAACCGCTTAATAAATAAATTTAGAGAGTGTTAGGTGAGATGAGAAACGAATTAGAACAATATTCCTACTATTTTGTTTTTATTAACCTTTGAAATCATCAAGTTTCTGTGCCACACTCTTTGTGTGGTTCTACAAGTGATAATATGCATTGCACTACTACAGAATATAGGGATAATGAGCATCTTATACTAATAGGTACTGCACCACCAGTGCCGGCGCTAGGAAATTTGCAGTGAATGGCTAAGGGGGCTGAAGTAAAATGTGGAGGGGCTTCACAAGATATGCATGCATGTTTGACGGTTAAATGACAGCAATTTTGGGGTGGGCTAAGGAGAGATTTGGCTCAGCCCCCTCCCCCTTGGCGTCGCCACTGTGTACCACTGACGTTTTAACTGACGCTAGCACCATTCACTGGTGGTTAATTGTGTTTTACCTTTGAATAAAAGATTTAGGTGAAATTTTACAAGTGGACCCCACTCGACTTTACCTACTATTTTTATTCACATATTTAGGTATAACAAGGCATTCCAAGACTTTTTTCATGAATAACGTTTTAGTCAAAAATGCTTTGTTTTCGAGACATTTGACTTTGAAGATCCCGTTATTTATCTATGAGAAAAAGTAACTGGCTATATTATAGGCTTGCTAGCGACCCCACAGGAACCTAACCTAACCCTATATGACCAAACCTGATTTAATCAAAAAACTATAAAAAGATATAAAACAGGGTGTCTATTACACTGTGCGAGTGGGGTTATTTTCTCTCACCAAAAAAAAAACAATGGGAACTTGAAAGTAATATATTTTCAAAACTAAGCATTTCCGACGGAAACGTTAATCGTGAAAAAATTCTTAGAATGCCTTCTTTTACCCATCTATGTCAACAAGAATACAAAATTCGAGTGTGGACTACTTGCAAAATAATACCAAGATGGTAGACATTTCTATTCAGTCGACACTCAAAACTAATAAAAAGATGGTAGCCAACCAATTAAGTGGAGCGCATTTACTCCGAGTGGGTTTCCAGATGCGATGTACTAGAGTTTTGTGTTATACGGCTCGAAGTCTTCAGTACATTTGCTACGTTAGTGTACTACCAATTAATGATCTATCCCAGATGGCTGCGTAGCCTCTAATTATAGCGAGTCTGTGCTCAGTATTTGCTCTAAATGAGTCAGTAGGCTTTGAAGTTAATCTTTTCTTGGTACCTTGGTTGTACTATGTACCAGCACGTAAATATTGCATCTGGTACCTCAACAAAATATTAGCCAAAAAGCACGTGCAATACCAGTATATGGCATGCACTTGTACGTGTTATAAGGTAAGTTCGATTGGGTGCCGAAATAAGGACTTTGAGGCTTCACTTGTCCGGAACTTGAGGCAGGTGCGCTGGCTTAGGCCATGTCCATTCAAGTTGAGGCATAGACCCTTATCGGTTGCATTCGAGCCTTCTAAAAACTCAATCTTGCTATCTAAAATGGAGTTTCCAGCCGGCTCAGCGTAATCGCTTTGCTTCTAACACTTGCAATGCGATTGAAAGTAACAAAGCCAAAGCTTCTAGCTGGAGTTTCGGACAAGTTAAGTTAACCTCTAAGGCTTAATTTCAACAACAAATCGAACCTGCCCTTATTACTAAATACGAGAACTTTGAAAGTTTATTTTTCAGTGCACCAACTAGAGAGACGACAAGACAAGAAAATGTGGGCATTAGGTATGTTAATAAAAAATAAAGACTCACAGAATGCAGTTTGGTCACCTGTCAGGTCCTGAATGACGTTAGTTCAAATTTCATAATCTGGGAGGTGATACCTAATCTATAAGATTAGCATAATATCAACCAAGTCTTCTTTAAATATCCGTACCTACGGATAGTACCGGTAGGAACGTGCCGGGACTGTCTTTTGGTGAGGTTAGGAGTTAAATATCACTTATTTAGACCACACCCATTCAGGATACGTACATGAACAGCAGACCATAGGGTTAGCTTTGTCTTTCTTGAGTCTTTTAGCCCGTTATATGTTACGAAAAGTGGTGCCCGCAGGGACCCCTCTGGTATGTTAGTTACTCTGAGTCTCGTCCTCACTACCGCAGAAATGTGTCCACACTGTTGAATTTTCACAATCACTGCTAGTTTTGGTACTCACATTGCAACTTCGTTGTTTTTCACACTTTGTCAACCTGGCTTACAGCTGCACAAAATTTATTCTATGAATAATGCGTGAAATCTATTAATCACTATAATATTGGTATCTACGTGCACGATGATTTCTCTTTAAAGTGAAGATGAGTAAAGATAATTTAAAACCGACGCTCCAAGTGCCTCGGTACTTCCCAGCCCGCGACTCACGAGGTCCCACGTCAGGGGACTCTATGTCTATGGCATACGAAATACGAAAGATAGCAGCGATGTACCAAAATTAGAAGGAACCCCGCTGAGTATGCCTAAGTGACGCATGAAAGTGGTTCTGAGCAGAAATACCGAGAAGGGACCGTTCGCCCCAGACAGACACTTCCCTGTACGAGGTCCGGAAGGACGTACACACAGACACGGTGAAAACTGTGCATACTCGCGAATATTCGGCGAGCTGTAATTAATAATGTAGATAATTAAAAATAAGTTATTATCACTGAAGAAAAATGCAACTCACTTGGTTAGAAGTGCGTTAGCAACGAAGTTCTTCGCATCAGTATACCTACTGATGGAACGTTGCTTACGAGGTACGACAGGGTGGACGCTGATGCGCAATTTTTGCTGCGTTCTGCAAAATCGCACGAACAAATTTTGCACGCACTTGCAGCAATGTAGACAAGCTTCTCTACACCATTTTCGTATGTACTTATAATATAATTATGTATTATAAGCTCCCCAAACAAAAAATTAGTCACCTGTTAATAAGGTGCAGGACCTCCACGAGCACGTATGATACCAGCAATTCTGGAAGGCACTGAGTCTACAAGATTTCTCATGTACACTTGATCGATTTTGAACCACTGTTGCATCAATCGATTCCTTAAATCAGCTGAAGTACGTGGAGGATCTTCTCGGTGGCTAACTTGTCGTTCAACGTTCAAAATGGTCCCATAAATTCTCGACGGGGTTCATGTCTGGAGACTTAACCGGCCATATTCTATGTAGGTGCCTTACATAGCCAGAATGGTTTTCATGCCCATGCACAACCGATCCAGACCGATGTATGCGGCAGTTATCATCCTGGAATATTGGCAAAATAGCAGTTCGATCCTCATGCAGATACTGTGCAATTGGCACAACTTGGTCATTTAACAAATCAATGTAACCTTTCTGATTCAATTTGATGGTTATTGTAACCAAAGAGCCCACTTCCGGGTAATAGAAACAACTCCAGAACATGACAGACCCACCTGCTGCTTGTAGCGCCCCTTGCACTCCGGCTTCTTTGAAGGCTTCATGTGGTCTCATTACTAAGAGGTGACTAATTTTTTTGTCTGGGGAGCTTTCATGGCACTCATAGTCAGCCTGAATGTGGTCACTGAGCTTACCTCTGACCATATGAACATATAGAGCATGGACATGAAAATAAATTCTATACACTTACTACAAATATCTTACGAGCATGATGAAATTCCATGTTCCTGCATTAGGTAGAGATTCTTACTTGGAATGCCATTGTAAAAAAAAGGGGAGAGATAGAGGCTAAAGTCATTTGACAAATCTTAACGACGATATAAAAATTTTGACTTACAGAACTAGCTTACTTGGTTAAGCTGGTGACAATTTATAGGCTTTTATGCTAAAAAGAGGGGGTAAAAGACTGATCAAAGTTCGAAGAGAAGTATTCAGTTTTTATGTTCATAGCATCTTTGTACAATACGTAGGCATGTTTGCTTGAATCTGTTCAGTATCTATTACAGTGAAATTACAGACCTGCAATGGGTGGTTATTGTGTTCAGAGTGATCACGAGATCTGGAAAGCGATCTAGCTGTTCGTGTTTTTTGTTTCTGGGAGATGTGCCTAGATACTGGGAGCAGCAGACCTATATAGGATTACGTGATACCGCTTCCCATGAACAACCTGGTACCCACATACGACTTTAGTTGTGTTGCCGGCAGAGAGCCAACTCAGTCGATCCGGCTACGCTGCCGCGGGCACGGCTTCAGCTTGCACATTATCAACTATCCGAAATACTGTTGAAAATCTCAGCCAAGTTGCACTTTTTACATTTAAGCAAGCGCCAATGGCAACGTTTCGACTGTTTCGTGATTCTGAGCCAGTTTAAATTCGCAAAGTTATATATTTTAGGATTAATAGTTCGCTGTTCAAACGCTTCAAGTCGTAGTCAAGATCGCAGCAACATAATCGAATAAGTTGAGGTGGGTCTCTGCCCTAGCAAGACGAAAATTGTATTTGGGCAGTTGGCTTACGAGTCATTGCAGCTCGCACTGAAAAATTAAAGAACGCAGATTAGTTGGTACACACTTTCTATGAATTTACAGAGTAATTTTACTATGAATGAATTTGTAGCAGTATATTTAAGATGAATTCTAGAGAAAAACTTAGAGTCGGTACAGCGTAGTTCAAATATTACCCTATTTTGTACGAAGTAAATCAATTGTAGGTTAAAGGAACGTAAATATCTCGGCGAGGTAAAGGGCAACTGGTATGGCTATGTTGTGTTCCCTATTTAACAAAATTTAGAGATATTTATCAAGTTTAACGGCAGGGTATCCATTTAATTTTTCAAAAGATATTCCTAGTAGCCTTCCTCAGTTCTTTGTTTTTAACAATGCCGTTCTCGGTCAAAGTTTTTACCTACCCAATGTACGAGAAGGCAATGCCATCATAGTTTTACGTTATTTTGTAGTAGGTATATACAATTAATTTAAATATGTATTCCCATATAAGAGATCTTACTGTTGATTATTTTCATGAAAACTGGCCTGGTGTGAGAGTTATATACGTAACAGGAGTACAGTTTATTTCAACTTTGACAAAATGAAAAGACTGTAATTTTCATTGTTGCAACTCTCTTTATTTATACATACTGCAAATAAGCTTTCCCAGTAAATCGCCAATTTTGATAAAATACAATTAATGAAGTTATTAAAAGTTGCTAGCAGGAGCCGCTGACTGATCTCAGTAAGGCTTTGTTCATTTCACTGAGAAAGAAATTTTTGCTCTAAATGATTCTTTGACATTTTAACAAAAAAAAATATTTTCCCATAAAATACGTTAAATATTGGGCCAGACTTACCACGACTGTCTTTATATTAGAAATTTCTTTGATTGCATAGCGCTCAGAGTTTTTGAACACGCTTGCAAGCCGTGCATTGCTTTCGATCGTCACGAAAGTAAACCGTTTCCGCTGAAGGCTCCAAACTTAAGCCAAAGTGTCCAATCGAGCGCTGTGAATTTATTTTCGGGGCAAGCCGCTGGTGAGTTTGGCTCAGCGTAGACAGCCTCCGTGTGCCGATCGATGGCGCCGTAAATTTACTTTAGTTAGCAGAGATCGCTGTTATTCTACCAGAGCAGCCATTTTCGTGATCAAATTTACTTGGGTAAGGCATATTTACGTGCTTAATAAAAACTTAAGAGCTTACGAACATCCAAAATTATGTTTACTTGGGTAAAAAAAAAATTAACTTTATCGTCAATGTAACAGCAGATCACTTATAAAAACCGTTTATTTCTGTATTTAACATCGCTCTGTATATGATCACTTCCAGAGGATCGTACCGCAGTCACCAGAACTGGAGAGAGAAGGAGAAGCTGAAGCTGGACGAGATACTAGGACCCGGGGTGTACGACAGAAGGATACGACCCTCTGGTATCAACGGAACAGGTCGGTGGTGCAGAACTAACACTCCCAGGGCCAAACAATGTAGTTCTCACGCTGATTCTCTAGTGAGCAGCTGAAGCTTTGGCAATATTATTTTGTTTAACTGTTTTGATATTAAACGTTCTGAATATTTCATGCCCTCA
The DNA here is from genome assembly GCA_001587735.2 of Parhyale hawaiensis. NCBI lineage: Eukaryota > Metazoa > Arthropoda > Malacostraca > Amphipoda > Hyalidae > Parhyale > Parhyale hawaiensis. Next base: position 38,125,182 of record LQNS02278091.1, on the reverse strand, counting down.
AGGGTTAACATGAAAAAAATATTGCAGTGAAATAGAAATCTGGAGCAGGTGTTTCAACCAGACATACATTAGCACGACGCATCTCCTGGTATCTACCTCAAAATGTCTTATCAAAGACTAAGCAGAATAAACACATGAGATTTCTCTGGTAACTATGTTAAGGAGGTGAAGAAATGCATATTCAGTTCACTGCAGAGATTTAAGAGCAAGCAGTTTCGAGCAAACAATGCCCAGACTTCGCTAAAATTCATTAGACGTCCTTCGTGGCGCCCCCCGCGCTGTCATCAGGGCCGATATGACTTGACTTACAGAGAAAAAGTGCAATGACCCACTTGCAAAAACAAGCAATATCTTCAGTGCCTCCAGTTCCTCGTATAGCACACGACATCAACAGTGTGTTTAAAGGGGAAATTTTTGCTTAGAGTGAGGGTATGAAGCGATAGGGTAAAGAATGGTTTATTAGCTGCATCGTTGAGAAAAAAAGTGTAACGTGTAACTTTGCACGCACTATGTCGAAAACTAAGTTCTTGCTGGTTTTTACATTACGAAATGTTAAAAACAAGTAGGATCTTAGTTTCCCACCTAACAGTATAGTTTCATCCTGCGTATTTTCATTCCTAGATAATTATCGTTCACAAAATGACTTTAAGATTCGGGAGTAAATACAGCATACTGAGAATCTATTTACAAACGATTATGTTTGATTCGCACTACCAAATCCGAAAACCAGTGCATTTTTACACCTCCAGTGAAAACTTAAGTGTCATAGCACACTATGGCGTTTCCAGCACCATTGCAGAATTTCCATTACCTTGCAGTTTCCAGAACCGTAACTTTTCAGGACTTGAAGCCCTAAGAAGGAACTAGCCACGGTTCTAGTTCTACTACGGTTATTTTCCACATGAATCATAATTTTGAACCCTCACTCAGTACCATTAAGTACGATTTACTTGGCTAAACCATTGATAGCTCCAGAAATTGAGTACGTCAATTGAGTTAGGAGATATGGTTGAATAGTACATGAAGCTCTTCGATGCGAAATGAATCTGAATATATAAGATATATCCAGGCATATGCTGAGTCAGATACTAGCTCCTGAATTACAGTATAACAGCCTTTCACAACTTAGCAATAGCCACCACTAACTTGGGCATGCTGAAAAATAAAATAAAAAAATTCCGACGTTGCGGCAGTATACAGTAACACAGTAATAGCTTCGCCCTTCAAGTCACAGTGCATAATTATTGTGCAGTCTAATATCGCGTGTCGCTATATCAAACATCAGTTAATGTAGAGACAGAAAAGCAAAACTTGAAAACAAACTGGTAATTTTAGCACAACCTTCTTAAAACACCGCCTACTTCGCAAGACTGTAAAGCCTCTTACTTCTATTTCGACTTTTCTATTAATAAGCTATCTCTCACTGGGGAATGTATGTATCATACAGTATTATCTAAAAGGGCCAGCTAAATCATTGTACTTATGTTCTCTACTTTCACTCCTTTTTCATTACTGCAAATATGTCGTCATATTCAATTGGGCACGAAGGCATTAAGTTGATGTTGGCTCAATGAAATTAAGTTTGGAGAAGCCTTTTAATATCTATTAAAATAAACCAACCCAGACGGCAAGCAACGTTCTCATTACACCCAGTATTGTGTTTACTTTGGTTAGTGCGGTACACCTCGCATGTCCTGCTATCGAAGCAGCAAATTCCCCCCCCCCCCGTCTCCAGACAATGCAGATGCAACTTGGAAGAGCCGCAGTATCGGGTATCGTCTCCAGGGACCTTCTTTCTCACAACTTTGAGGCGCATCTTCTTATGCCAGCAGCGAGCGACACTGCAGCAGCAGCAGTAAGCCTGGCCTTAATATCAACAGAAAATCGAAACTTTTGAATGGCGATAGAACCTCGCATCAAAACTTATTGTTTTGCTATGGCAGCTGACATGCGCGGCGTGATGCGTTGCTTGTATGGGCATCACTACACATGCTCTTTTAATTTTTACGTAATGGTGGTGTGCTTTCGAAGGTGGCACGATATTTTTGTTGAAGGTTTGGCTTACGATAGTGCTAGGCCTTTCTGAAATTTGTATAATTATTTTGTGCCGCCCCAAAAAAAGTATACACTCATTGAGAAGTATATACATTATCAGCCCATAAGCATTCGTGTGACGAATTCATCAAAATGAAATTTTGTTACAAAAAAAAATATTAGAGTAATCAGAGAGAAGTGAAGTAGTGCTGACAATGCTTGTATTTAAATGATGCTCCGTGCGTGGTAAAATTATGCAGCACTTACAGGTGCCCGCTGCCGTACTTGCCACAATGTTCACTACATTAAGAGAGACACAACAGTGAGAGTGAAGCTTAAATTTCACCACAACTCCCGCCGTCAAGAGTTGAGAGGACTCCGAGGCACGAGTGTCTCTTGTCACGACCAAATTAGTGGCGATATCGCGAGACAAACTTATCGGCAAATTGTCAAGTGAGACAGAGAGAATCAGACCCCAAAATGAGAACAATAATTATTAAAGCTTGGATCGAGAGACACGCGTCGAGCACGAGTTTGAGTTGCATGTCAGCAGTGATAATTATTGTCCCTGAATTTATAAGTGTGTTGCAGAATAGGGAAACCTCGTTAGTGTTTCTCAAATCTGGGGTTTAAACTCGTTTTTTAACTGAAATGCAAACCGAGGTCGAGAAATGAAGTAACGTTATTGGATATGAAAAACTAAAGCATAAACTTCGAAGAATAACCTATTTCATAGTCAGCATTTGGAATAGACTCAATTTCGACGCTGTTGATGCGGACTCGCTCAACCCGGTTAAAAATCGTTTTGACACATATTGGGAGAGACATCCTCCACAGCCAAGAACTCCTCCTCCACTAGTCGCAAGCACTTAACAGCCAACGCTTCCCAGGCCATCTTAATTAAGTCGACTTCTTCTTATTTCCGCTCCATCTATATTTTTAAGCTCCGCATATCACCGGCTATCGATTATGCGTGCGTGCATTCATGATCATCTCTTTGGCTGAGGTTCTTCTCCCCCACCTATTTTCTTTCTCTTTTTTTTTCGTTTTCCATTTTTTGCCCTCTCGTTTCCCCAGTTCTCTACATCCTACTAACATAATGGCAATAGCTCATAGAGGGCCGGGCCGTAAGTTCCGGTGTCTCTTTGTGAATAGGCCTCTTGGGTCGTCTACTGCCGCCTATATATCTAATCTAATAATGAGAAAAAATAATATTTTCAAATAAAGCACAAGTAAGTAGTAAGTAAACTATGAATTTGGACTTTTCAGTTCATATTAGTTCTATTCAACACGTAGCTATAGGTCTCATACTCGATGAATTAAAAAACATAACACATATACTCTTAATCAAAGCGCAGTTCCTACTACTACTTTCCGGGAAGGTCACCAATCTTCAGAAGTTGAGAGTCGTCATCAATATTTATTATTCTACCAACTATAAATCGTTTAATATTTTTATGTAGAAAATAACATGTTCTATCAAATTCAATCTTTTTTCATATTCTGGTTCTTCAATGACCACTCTTGCAACAGATGAGTTCTTCTGAAGTATTACTTTCAAAAGAATTTTACTAAGAAATACAAATTAACTTCTATAAGCTTAGAGTTCAGTGAAATTGGCGGACTAATAAAACAAAATGTGGTAACATCGTAAATTTTGCTGACGAACCAGAGAAACTCTCCGAGAGAGCAGACCTCTGCCAAGCTGCTCAATGCTAACGAGAAAATGTTTGAAATAGTTTAGAAACCACGATTTTCTCACGATCATTATCAAACTTGAATGAACTGTTGGAACTTAATCGTAATGATAGGGTCTTCATAAGTCTTACAATGCTGCGCAGTTTATTTGAACTCGTAACCAACTTTTCAAACACCTTTATTTTTCGCCCTAAGCAGTGTAAAGAACTTCAATCCAAAATTTATAGCAAAGTACAGTGAAGATACTAAACGAATTAATCGCACATGTAAGTAGGTAGAACTATGAGAGATGAGCTAAAAACACGTATAACTAGCGCACTCTGAGAGCGCATACCGCCAAGCGAGGCAACGGTAGCAAAAAATTCAAATTGGCTCTGAAACTATCATTTTCTTTTTATAAACTCCAAAATCTGATCATTTGTAACTTCTGATAGTAATAACAGCTTGTGCAATTTTCGTGAAGATCCGTTCATAACTTCTTGAGTTATAGTGCTAACAAACGTTATGACAAACATGAGTCAAACATACAAACGAACGAACCGATCTGCACTAAAATGTTATCATTTATGTCTTTCAACATTGCTAAGAATCCCTATAAATTTCATAAAGATCCATTCATTATTTTTCAGTTATTGTGCTAAGAAACACAAAATTAAAAACAGTGACAAACGAACGAACAAACGGATCATTATCAAATTTCGGCCATTTACTCTTTGTTATATACCTAACAACTCGTGTTAATTTCATAAAAATCTATCCTTAACTTTTTGAGTTCTGGCAGTGAGAAAAATGAGGCAGACAAATAAACAAACAAACCGATGGACATATCTTCACCAAAAGTTAATCATTTGTTCCTCCTAACATACCTAACAATTCCTGTAAATTTCGTTCGAATCGGTTTAGAACTTTTTGAGTTATTTTGGTGACAGACAGACAGACAGACAAACACGACGAAAACATAATCTCCTTGGCGGAGGTAATAAGAACTTTGCGTGGGTGCAGGGGATTACGTCCGAAAGAAAAACAATAATGACAATTAATATTGTCTGCCCTAAAGATAACGCGTAGGCTAATATCGTCAGTCACACAGCATGAGAATACCAAGTCCGAGAATTAGAAGAAGGAGGGAAGAAGAAAAAAATCAGAAGCAGAAATATAAATCGGAAGGAAGTGAAATACGCATGCAGGGAAGACAATGGCGAAGCTAAATACGCACCCCAACTCAGTCGTCTGGCAGATGCGTCTGGCAGTCCTCGCTCTGCTTCCAACTTCGACTGTCCCTAGTGACATTTGTAATAGTTCCTCTAAATTTCATGACGTTCCGTTGGCAACTGTTTGAGTTTTATTGCTAACAGTCATAGAAACTCCTGCGAAAACGTAACTTCCTTAGAGGAGGTCATACCACTTATTTGGCGAGGGGTGCTGCAGTGTGCGTGTATTTCTCCAATTATAGGCGGAAAAATCTCTAATTTCTTAATTAATTGAAACAGAGAAGATCCTGGAGCAATGTTCGATACTGTTTGTTGATGTAAATACTACCGTGGAGTAGAGAAGATCCTGGAGCAATGCTCGATACTCTTTGTTGATGTAAATACTACCGTGGAGTAGAGAAGATCCTGGAGCAATGCTCGATACTCTTTGTTGATGTTAATACAACCGTGGAGTAGTTTGCGAAGAATGGCTCCAATTTTTAGAAAAAAGACAACATGGGCTCACGATAAACTGATGCGACGACTACCGCTGGCAATATTGAAACACTAAGTACTTGCTGTGCTTAACCCACAGTACTTGCGTTGCATCGCTCCCACAGGCAATAATTCAGCCTCGTTTGATATCTAAATTAAAAATAATATTTTGCTGGAAAAAGAGTAATACGAAACGTAACCAAATAGCATTTGCAGCGTTCGATGTGGTGACAATTGAAATAAATTGACAGTTATTGAGATTAATTTCAATGTTTACCGCCAAAAATCATACAGCTTCCCTGCTAAAACTCTGGGCTGACCTAGACCCTAAAATCGTGATTCAGCTTCTGCAGGGAGCTACGGAGGCCCTAAAGTTTATTTGAGTTTGAAGTCATTCGAGCGTTCTGGACAGAAGTGAAAGTATCTAATAATATGAAGTCGATATAGCTACTAAAATTTTAACTTTTCGATATAGATAATCCCATCATCGGAAAAAACCATAAGGAACCTACAAGCTTTGAAAAATAAAATATTCTATTATTTCTAAATCAGTGAGGGGAGCATGGATGCTGTCGGGAGGAAGTCTGAAAAGCAAATGAATAGAGTCACGTGGAGCGGCTGGATGTCAGCTCCTGTACAGTCGGCAAAAGTGAGGCTAAGTATGGACAGTGTGCAGCGGTACAGCTGACGTCAGAATATTAAGGCTAGGTCTACTTCTATGGATGTGGAGGGACTCTAATTTTGTGAGCTCGATTGAGTTGAAAGAGTCTATGATTAAGAAGCACGTCCTTGAATTTAAAAAGAGAACCGGTAGTATACTTATTAGACAAAATTATTCTAAAGCGGATGTTGCTCAAACATTGGTTCAATATCTCCATGAGCTCTGCTCGTAATTTATCTCACTGCGGACCAAAATATGGGAAACTTAAATACAGGGTATACTGTATTTCTTTAGCAGGAGACGGTCGGCGTGAGAGAACGTTATCTAAAAATTTTTTAATATGGGAATTAATGAGTCCTAGAGGAAAACCATTGGCATTAAAGTACGCACTAAGAAATTATAATTCGTCATGCAAATGAAAATAGTTAGAACTAATCCTATAGGCGCGATACGACAGGGTTTTATGGCATTCAACTTGAAATTACGTGGAACATAACTGAAGAAACTCGTACCTAAACCCGAAAATGAATCCTTGCGGAATACGGAAGTTTGAAAAGCGAGATCCTTACGTGCAATACATATGTCTAAAAATGAAAGTTTGTTGTTTACTTTGGTTTCACAAGTGAAATTCATGCTGGGATGCCTGGTATTGAGATAGCTTAGAAATTTAGATACGTGGGATTTGTGCCTGAATAGTAGAAAAGTATCATCAATACTAGAGCACTCTGAGAGCGCATACCTCCGCCAAGTGAGGCAACGGGAGCAAAAAATTCAAATTGGTTCTGAAACCATAATTTTCTTTGTATAAACTCCAAAATCTGATCATTTGTGCCTTTTTATATTAATAATAGCTTGTTCAATTTTCTTGAAGATCCGTTTATGACTTTTTGAGTTATAGTGTTAACAAACGTTATGACAAANAGTCAAACATACAAACGAACAAACCGATCTGCACCAAAATTTCATCATTTATGTCTTTTAACATTACTAACAACCCCTATAAATTTCATAAAGATCCATTGATTAATTTGTTGAGTTATTGTGCTAACAAGCATAAAATTAAAAACAGTGACAAACGAACGGATTCATTACAAAAATTTGGTCATATACTTTCTGTTATATACGTAACAAATCATGTTAATTTCATCAAAATTCATCCATAACTTTTTGAGTTATGGCATCAAGAAAAATGAGGCAGACAAACAAACAAACGGAAGGACATATCCTTACCAAAAGTTAATCATCTGTTCCTCCTAACATACCTAACAATCCCTGTATATTTCATTGAAATCGGTACATAACTTTTTGAGTTATCTTGGTGACAGACAGACAAATAGACAGACACGACGAAAACATAACCTCCTTGGCGGAGGTAATAACGGCGATAGAAAACTGGCCTGAACTTTTGGGGACATTGTTCTAACCAAGTCTCTTCATGGAAGCACATAAACACATTTGCAAAGGTGGGGCCTAAGGGGAAAAGGCGTCTCAAGAACTCAGTCCAGAAGCCATTCATCCTTCACTGGGCTCGTTTACTAAGTACGAACGTTGGGTAGTCCTTAGACAGAGCTGATATACGCCAGAAAGATCATTTCATTGTGAACCACATAGCTCGTGACACATCCCGCTCAAATTTCAAGCTTTGTTAAAACATTAATATGTACTTTAAACAGATGCTTCACTTGCATTAAATCCTCACCGACACATTTAGCGCAGCTACTGCGACTGCTTTTGTTGTTAGCGCTAAAAGAGGTCTCGGAAATCGGCTTAGAAGCCCTCCAACCCGTACTGGACAAGCCCTACCAGCGTTGGCCAGTCCCCACACACAAAGCTGCTATTATGCCTTGCATGGCCGCCAGTAGGAGATTACGCCCAAGCCGAGCCTGGTGGACCTCAGCTGGCTGGTGGTATGGACAGCGTCGTGTGGCCAACTCGAGTTTGAGGGATTAGATTGCCCGACTGATGGATTCCTAACTGTAGATAAATCGGAGGATGGTGGAGCCTCTGATAAAGTGCTGTACGTGGGTGGGTGAGGAACAGTGCTACGTGTGGCTACTATAATGGAAGGGCTGCACTGTTCCATACTAAGATAATTACAAGTTTCACTTGCTCTAGAGAACTACTGGCGTTGCTAAACCATGCAGATATTCTCTAATTCCTGCTAGCCTCAGCAGCCTTCTTCTCGTTTATGACAGAATTACGATAGGCTGCATGGCTGTATGCAGCAGCGCCAGTCTAGTGGCCACGAGCTGCCATTGCCTGAAGAAAATGAACACTGTGGAGTTCAAGTCAATGGAAGCGTGGTTGCAATACATAGAGAAAGTTGTAATCTCCAGACGCATATGAAACATGTTTTTTTGTAGTTAATATGTTCCTAGTTTTTCAACTGCATCCACAGCAGCGCAAACAAAACCCAAGCAGAGATACTGTGTAGTAAGATACGCTGCTGTAACTTCGATTCATTATAAGAAGAAATCTTATAGAAAGACGGTACCTGTCTCGACTTGCACAAAACGTGACCTTCCTTCTACCTGAGCTACCAAACATGAGAGCAGAAAGTAAACAAAAACATTACGAGTTGCATCTATTCATACCTGCTTATCACTCGAGTCAATGGCGTAATATAGTTTCTTTATTATGATTATTACTAAAATTACTCGCTCGAGCATCAAGAAGCTATTCATAAGTCTCAAACGAAGCATTGAATAGTTCCAGGCATCCCGAAGCGCTGCTAGGAGATATCAATCAGAAATCCATTCATGGTTGACTTGGACGCCTGCAGACGCGATGTGGAATGACAGCAAACCAGCCTTTATTATATAGTACGCCGTTGGCTGCCTTTTAACACCGAGTGGTACCGTACGCTGCACATGTGTATGTATATATCAACAGCGGTATATATCGCCAGACAGTATGATAAAGACCACAGAGTGTTTTCATCAGTTTGTCTGTCTATCGGTTCGTATGTCATTCTTATATTCGTGTCTCGCCAGTAGCATTTGTTTGGAACGTACTCTGTACAATATTTATAGTCACACCAGGTGTGCCTCGGATACAGCTCTAGTGCGGGACGGCCATTGAGAGACAGGTGTAGGTTAGGACAAAAGTTCATATTCTCGTATAGTGTCATCCGTCCAGTGACCACCAGGAAACAAGAATTACTGTTCTACCTAACTGAAGTTTCCGGTGCCCAACTCTACTGTTATTTGAAATCACCGATCAGACGAATCTAGACCACGATTATGAATAATAAAGAGCAAGCAATAGGAATTTTTGACGTTATTTTGGATTGCTGAGTGCGTACACTACTGACCCTATTGACACACAATTTAAAAGAATTCAATTTGCCAAATCATTTAATATGAAACCGAACCTCAGGTGTCCTCTCACTCACTGCTATATGATTTTCTAAACTTTGAGTGACTTTACAATGTGGTGTAATTACATGCCTCTCAGAATCGAAAACATGGCATACAAAGATACGGGGATATATAAGAAAGAAGAAAAGCGGCCCACACCGAACTGCTGTATAGTTAAAGTGGCCAACTGGCGCTCCACTTTTTTGTAATTACTTCCTTTCAAAAACATCTTAGAGTGAAACACAAAAGATTTTTCCAATGAAAACTTCAGCTCATAATTACACGAATTTCCTCTAAAAGTTTGGTTCTATTTTCTAAAGATTTGGTCAAGGCCGTCGCCGCCCTCCATCAAAGTTCGCCTCATCACTCACTTACTTTCATCACAGCCATAGAAGGATAATGGTGCAGGGATGGTGCTTAGCAGCTCGTGCTCATCACACTCTCTTGTTCGTAGCTTCACGAGCTCAAAAGAGACTTTAGCAAATCCTATGCAGCGCCCCAACATCACTGCCCTGCACTGGCTTAAGTTTATTAGTGAGACAAAGCTGAGCCAAAATTCCATGTAATTTGAAATCTTTGAACCTTTAAGGAGTCTGTTAAGGATACGTAAGGCGACCATCAATGATGTTGTGCGACTTATAAACAACGTCGAGCTCAGCCGAATTTAGCAATAGTTGGCCACGCTTGTACTTTTCCAATTTTCAGTAACATATATTTTGAATGCAAAATCTACTTTAAAATCCAGAAAATGACAGCGCATAGACTGACAAATTCTGTTTTCAAATTAATATTATTTCCGGAAAAAAAAAACAAATGGTACAATTAGCATAACTAATATTGAAGATCTAATATGCAGTCAGTAAAAGGAATTTGGTTTGTTTTAACTATCAAGTAAGTTATGCACAGGCAATGCAATATGAAAATGTGTAGATTAGATTCGAATTTCTTTAATAGTAATCAGAAATAATACAAAATAGCAGAAGAACAACAAGAGCTCTCTGGGTCTCGATTTCCCTACACTGCAGTGTGTAATATCGCACCGGGTTAAAATTTTACAGACAAATAAAATTCCTCCAGATGCCAATCCGTATGTTCATACATTAATATTTAGCTGAGATACATTTTTATTAGATAATATATACAATACTAGAGCACTCTGAGAGCGCATACCTCCGCCAAGTGAGCCAACGGTAGCAAAAATTCAAATTGGCTCTGAAACCATAATTTTCTTTGCATAAACTCCAAAATCTGATCATTTGT
>LQNS02278091.1:38081782-38104265 GCA_001587735.2 Parhyale hawaiensis | reverse complement strand
AGCCAAAATTAATGTATCTATCCTGAATTTTCTATGAAATCACTCTAATATGAATACTGTGACAATATGTACTGTTAATCTGGATTATTTAATTGCAACTTCTACTGCAACTAAAAGTATGCTGAGCGCGTGAATATATATACTGACATGTTCACCTATAATTTTACACCAAAGAACAACACTGTAGGAAAATAGTTACATTTAACTTCAAAAACCTGGGTGTGAATTGTTTTCTTTTACATGCATGCATCTTCCTAAATTATCTCCGTATTTTACTCCAATAACAGTACTTTTAGAATATGTCCGTATGTAATATGATATATCTAGCTTCGGCTTCCACTTAATAAGAACGTATTTACGTTGAATTTGGAGTATCTAGCTGTGAATTTGGCCTCAATAAGAGCATTCCATATCCATCTTCAAATGTAATATTGGCCATCTTACCGTGAATTTCATTCTATTCACAACATATTTACATTAAATTTGGAGTGTCCAACCTTGAATCCCGCTCCAGTAAGAACATTCTGGGGAGACATTTGCCACTAAGCAGCAGCAAGATCCAACAATAAATTGAGGAGCAAGAGGAGAGAGTCCCCCCCCCCCGCAGCCCGGCCCGCCACCGCACCATTTGCATGCAACGCTGTCTGCTCCGAGGGTCCGGGCGTGAAGGAATTGGACAGCGGTGAAATTCACTGCGCCATTTAGTCATGTCCAAATTTATGAAGTACTTTCAAGGGGAAGCTTTGAAGCCAATATGCCTTCAGCGCTTTGACCGCTCGGCTGCTCCAGTTTAGGAAAATGTGTCTGTAGAGCAGTCAGTGAAGGGGAGCTGACTGTGACTTTGGTTTGTTGGGGATGCCCTGACGAGCGTTTGTTTGAAAAGCTATGCGTCCGAAGCGCCCGGATTTCAACATGACGGTTTATACAAGAGTAAGCGTGCTCGATATTTTAGCGATTTAGCTACTGAATGTACAGTGCCTAGACATAAGTATTAGCACAACTCTATTTTTTATGCATTTTGAAAAATTTAGGGACTGCTTTAGGATAATTAATACAGGAAGTTCATATAACATATATATAACAGAATATTTAAACAGAACAGTCAAATGTGCACTTATAAACAAGAAAATTTAACACAAGCAAAAGTAATGAGGGACAAAAGTATTTGACCAAAAAAAAAATTATGAAATTAGTACTTGGTGGCGCGACCTTTATTGGCAATAACAGCATGAAGACGGTTGTTATAGCTGGAAATTAACTTTTCACATTCACTTGATGGTATTTTTTTCCATTCTTTTATGCAGATAACCTTTAATTCAGTAAGGTTATTGGGACACCGTTTGTGGACACCAGATTTAAAAAGACGCCACAAATTTTCTTTTGGATTGGCTAGGCCATGGAAGAACATTTATTTTCTTCTTTTGAAACCTTTCTTTCGTAAAATTCGCAGTATGCTTGGGGTCGTTGTCTGGTTGGAAGGTCCACCTTAGAATTTTTTGGCACTTAGAAGCATCTTCTTCTCTAATATCTCCCTGTACATCAAACTATTCATCTTGCCATCAATGATATGAAGATCCCTAACACCATGGGCAGTAAAGCAATCCCACACCATGATGCTGCCCCCTCCATGCATCACGGTGGGGATGGTGTTCTTGGGGTCATAGGCAGTACCACTTTTCCTCCATACATGCCGAGCTTCGTTTCGGCCAAAAAGTTCTATTTTAGTTTCGTCAGACCAAATGTTTAGCGGCTCATGGCATGTTTTGCTGTAAGAAGAGGAGTTTTGCGAGGTGTGTAAGAATGAATGCCAGTAAGGTTCAATTCCCTAACAATAGTTTTCTTGCTGACATGTAGTCCCCGAGAGGCCAGTTCACTCTGAAAGTAAGCACGAGTTGTCATGGGGTCATTAGTCACCTTACGTAGCATGTAGCGCCGAGGACGACCCATGATCTTACGCGGAGCTCCAGCTCTTGGCAGGTTGGAGACCGCCCCAGTGACTTGATGCTTGCGGACTATTGCTCCAACCGTTGAAAAGGACCATTGCACGTTCTTTTATTACTTAATCCCTCACTGCGAAGTTGAATTATCCGTTTACGAGTAGCTTCAGGGATTTCTTCAACTTTGGGCATTGTAGTGAGAGTGTGCGCGACTTCAACAAGGTCTAGAGAGGTAATAATTGCGCCGGCTGTGGTTTGTTTACATTGTATTTGTTCCGAGACGTTTCGTGAACGTTCTAGAATAATTTCTAAACTTATTTATTCAAATTATACTACTAAATATCAAAGATTCAATATCATATTTATTTTGTTCAAATACTTTTGTCCCTCATTACTTTTACTTGTGTTAAATTTTCTTGTCATAAGTGCACATTTGACTGTTCAGTTTAAATATTCTATTTTATATATGTTACATAAACGTCCTGTATTAATTATCCCAAAGCAGTCCCTAATTTTTTTAAAATACATAAAAAATAGAGTTGTGCAAATACTTATGTCTAGGCACTGTAAGTCTCTTTTGACTTGCAAGTTGTTTAACGTGAAAATGTATCCGTAAAACCAGCAGGTTACCTCAAATGATGTTCGTTTCACTCTGCTTCAAATACACAAATATTCCAGAATTTCATAGGCCACTCGTTTCATTCCTTTTGTTTCAAGTAAAGATTCATTCCAGAATCATATAGGCTTCCTAAAATGATATTCGTTTCACCCTGTTTACTTCTGGTTCACAAATATCACGAGCTTCCTATACGTAGTGATCCTCGTTTGACCGTCAATTTACTTGTTGTGTAGGTGCGGTGTTCGCAGTCCTGTGAGATAAATGTTTTAACCCAGGTAACCAGTGGTTGGAAGCCCTTTTTAGAAGCTCGGCGGCCAAATGGCATTCGGTCGTGTCCTAGCCATATATTCTCCGCCCTTACCTATGCTCCTTTCAGGCAGAAAGGCCTTATAATGGCTAATAAATAACGATGAAACCTACCTGCCTGCGGTCCAGCTGAAAAAATATATCAGTATTTTTAATAAAATAATAACTGGGGTGCGTCGCAATCAGTATTGTTGGGTTACCGGTGCTACACCGGTGATCCAGCCAGTCACAACTCGTATGGCAATCATAGCTCAAATGACGACTGCGACATGGGTTGTGGCGATGTAGGTCACCGAGCACAAACGTCTATTTCGAATAAAAGGAGAGCTAAATTTAATTCATTCAAATACGCAACACATGAACTCGGTACACCACAATACGTAAATCAGATCAGTTACTTGGAACTTATCTTGACAAAATTTCAATTAAAACGGAATTTCAAAATCGTTGAGCGTAGTCCGCTTGTCGCTAGATGCGCTCTCACAACCCCTTTTCCAGTTACAGTAACATTGTTTCAGGGGGCGGTAGCCCGGTTTTGGAGAGATTGCGACACACCCCTCGTAGGGCAGCAGGGCCGCTGGTCGTAAAGCTTACGTCTGGACCACGGGCCGCCAGATTACTGCGTTATTTAATAATTATGGAATATTTTCCAGGCTAATATACGTTACGCTCCTGGGATTGCTGGTTAGTATAATCATGAGTAAATAAGCGTCACAGAACTAGATGTAAGATGCCTGGGTAAGACGTTGCATTTTAGAGAGGAGCACCACAAGCACCACTGCGCAGAGAGGGTCGCCCGACTATTCTACAAAAGAATGCACACAGTCCAAGAGAGTTGGACCACTAAGCATCAAACATTCGAATAATGTTCATTATGGACAAATTGCACATACCAGTGTAGGCTCCATAAAAATTGCCGTGAATTATTGTGATGAGCGACCATTTGTGATGATGCCCACCTTACGTACTTTGATGGTCTTCGGATCAAGTCCAAGTGACGTTGCTCACATCACCCCCACGTGTGTGGAGTCACAATATTTCGTTTTTCGTTCATTGCTATTTTGCTTGTTTAAGAAGACACTATAACTGCTGACTTGAATGATCCAAAAGGATAAGCGCTTTTCGGTTTCAATTACTCTGCTTTGTAAATTTTTCTTCCCTTACGTGACAGGCCTAAAAATGATCGTTATCGCAGGCAGTCAAACATCACTCAAAAACGTAAATACCAATTGCGCATCAGTGATATTCAATGATATACCTTTAGTCGAAGTTTTTCGCTTCAGTTATTTCATGAACGGGAAAAACTAAGTGCAGAAACTAACCACTGAAACAATATACTAGCGTTCGTCGCTCTTCTTCGTTGTTGTACTCTACTACTCTGAAAAATATCTTGCCTTTTGCTTCGTTGATCATCTCAATTTGCTCGCTTGTGAGCACATTGCAAGTAAAGCTTTGATGCGGAGAGAAAATAAAATCAGTATTCATGCGATTGCTTGGAGCTATTTACATAAGGTTTTCATTGCTTGGATTTCAATATTAGCAAAGCAAAAGTTGTGTTTAATGCGAAGGCTGCCAAATGATGTTCGCCGCAGATGCTAAGACATGCTACGCAATCCAGCTTCTACGCGGCTCCGCGGCAGCCTTAATTATAGTTAGGGTCATTTTACAACTGTCTGCACACTGGCCTAGCTTCAACTATCAGTTTTCAACGGACCTTGACGGGATTATCAAAACCTTCAACCAGTCCTATTTTTGTCCTGTCTTCTTCAAGTGAGATATAAAATGAACAAAAAAATAGTAACAGGAAAATAAGGGAACTTTAGTATACATTGACATTTATTATGGGTAGTGTTTGACTGAACATTCAATGAACTTCGACAGCCTGCATTGCATTAAATTAACTATGCTGACGAGAATAACAAATGGACCTTGGTAATCATGAGTTATTGTGAAATAAGGTTGAAAGTTTCAAAATCTAATATAACATATACTTTTCTAGAGCCTCTATATTTTCCAACCATCCAACATTCGCTCAGTGCTCTGAATTTCACATATATGACATAGCTGTTTTTCACAGTTCATAATTCTTAACTTTCTTTTCTGTGCCCTACGTAGCGGACAGTGATTTCCTATCGACATATCTTTATGCTGAAGCAACGGGCAATGTATGTTATATCTAATACACCCCAGTCGTAATGCTGCATATATCAACATATATTTGCTGTTGATGACAAGTATCATATCGATCGATGTGTGGTAATCTGTTGACTCGCAGTGCATAAATAGAACGAGCTATGTAAACAGTGTCATTCCGAAGAAAAATACGCTTTTAAATAAAAATTAAAAAGTTAACTGGGACAAAGAATGGCTCCTTAAATACAATACAATGCAATTGGTGTATTTTAACACGAACTAGCTTGAATTTATCATGCGTAAGATAGTGAACCTAGGGAATCCTAGCTTGGCACACTGCATGTGCAGGAAGACCCATTGCACACTCATGACTTTTTCAAGCCCGCAGGTGTCAGTCTGCGACGGACTGACGATGTGTGAGAATAGATAGCGAGAGCTGACGGGCTTTTGGATTGGACGAAGTGATCAACCCTCCTGCAGCTCTGTATTATTAAATTACACTAGACTGGCGACGTGGGAACGGAGAAACTCCATGAGGTTGCCAAACCCCCACGCAACCAGCCCAGTGAGCGAAGAAAAAAAGAAAGAAAAGATCCGAGATCACAGAATAGCTCTGTGTACGGATCGCTTAACCCTTTACCGGGCAAGTGACCACATATGATCCCTTCCATAATGCTATTCTTCTCAGCCGCCCGGTAAAGGGTTAAAGCTGCCAATACACGCAACAGCAAAGACAGAGCCATCAAGACCATTCCAAACATCCACACACAATGGAAATAACGAACGAGAATACTGGCCCTTATGGGATCGAAACAGTTCTAAGGCAAACTCATGAAGAGCACCAGTACGCCGAGTATACCTCACCCGAACAAATGACTCCGGAAGAAAATCAGACAGTGGACGACTAGGACAATAATATATTTTATGCAGAACTCAGATCCCATCAACTCTCTGGCCAGATTCCAAGGCACAACACCATCCAGCATGAAAGCACATCGACGAACCACTGTGTCAAGCAAACAGAGATGACAATCGGCAGCAGAACCCCAGACTATACGGAGCAGTATTCCAGAAGAGGGAGGACATAGCAATTAAAGCTGCGACGTCTCAGCTCTACCAAACCAAACACCCTCCAAGCACGTCTCATAAGACCAATTTTCTGCGATGCACGTGAGGCAACCGAACGAATGTGGGTCTCAAACGTCAACTTTGGTTCAAAATTGACACCCAAGATTACCAAGTCATCAACTACAGGAAGTGACACATCATCCAGTATGAGTGCAGGGAAAGCAGGTCACTGTACGTGACCTAGACAGCAGCATGGTCTTAGTCTTGCCCGCATTTAGTCAAATTACCATAGAGACCCAGCATATTTGCACACAAGATGCGGCAGGAGCGAGTCCCAGACCCAAGAGGACCAAGGTTCACTTTCACGTCTGGAGAGTGAACTATCGAGCACGCAAAAAACAATAGATAAACAGACACCAAACAGAGGATATCATCAAATATTACAAAACATAAAATCGACATTCATGATAGCTCCGAAAGCGGCCAGCTATCCACGCGCCCCAGACCCTGCCATCACGAGTACGGGCTTTGGCCGAAAAGAAGAAGAGAAAAGAAAGGAAAAGAGCATCAGGTGGTACTACCTGATGGAAGAGAGAGAGAAAGAAAGCAGACTGCGGAATACTGAGTACCCAGCTATGGCACCAGCCTGTTCATCTCGTCTCAGGGATGCCGATGGACCAAGAAAGGTTTCATCCAATCTTTTTATTTCACTAAAGGCATTTGGATCATTCGAATCGTTGTTAAATTTCACCAATATTTGCTCTAAATGTCTAAGAGAAGCGCAGAGGTTATTCTATTATTTTGTCACAAACGAAAACCCTGTAGGACTCACTTACTCTTCCTATACACTAGCATTGTTTGACAGTACCATCAGCTTCGGATAAAAGTAAAATATTCTCAAAGGTTTACCTTGTTTTAAGTCATATATGCAATAAACAAAATTTTCAATATTTACTATTAGCATACGCTCCAAATAAATATCTGTTCGTGGAGCTATTAAACACAAGTCACACACCCTACTTCACTGTGTATTTTTTTTATGACCCCGGGAATAATCAAGAGTCACGCCATATCGTGTAAAAAACTTCTAAACTACATCTCAGTAGGTGCACCGTAACTACTTTCGATAGAGACTACGAGCAAGCGCAGTGTACTGTACTAACGCGCCAACTCCCTAATATTCGCAGTTGAGCTGTAGGTAAACCGGCTGAATAGCTAAACTCTGCGTCTGACAGAATGAAGTCTTCAACAAACTGAAATTATTGGAAAGTGCGCATTGGAAGAGAGGAGGGTGGTGGCTAATTGAGGGTGACTGGCAGCAGCCGCTGACGCATATCATCGTTATAAGTGACGGCTACGACAGCCCACGACAGTTGGACCGTATGACGGCAATGGAACAATATATGTAGAAATGCTGGAGTTGGGCGACGCTGTGATGAAAATAATTTGAGGAGCGTAAATCATTCAAGGCTTTAAACTCACTACTGCTGAATACAGTTACGAATAGAAATTTTTGTGAAATTTTATTATTTTACCCGGGGAAACGGGAGTGAAAAAAGCAGCCTGAACTTGAGCATTCTACTGGTGAGCAAATTCATACTGATAAGAAACGGAAGGCGCATACTATATTAAAAAAATATGGAGAACTTTCAACGATAGGAAACGGAAGTTAAACTTTACATAATAATAGAGATTCAAAAAAATACTCATTGTACGGAGCCGGAGAGCGCTCAAGGGATATGGATCCCATGAAAGGATAAACTATGAAGTTACGTATTAAATGGTGAAAATGATCAAAAGTGAACATAACATTTTCCAGATGGATACCAGTACAATGTGGTCTACCTGAGAATTATAGGCAATATGTGCGTCTGTGAGTTATGATAGGCACCTATTCTAGTTGAACGGAACCTATTTCTAACCTAGCCTAACCTAATTTCAATTAACTTAACCGTGACTAATCCTCAGCTAATTCCATATTTTCCCTTTTCCATTTACATATATATTTTTTCTGAAAATCTGTCCTTGCTTGACCTAACCTGACTTATGATTTTTTGACTTGAGGAAAATACCGATCTGATGAGATTTAACTTGACCTAATAGGTTTTTGTAATCAAAATAAGGAATTTGGTTAAGAGTGATGCAACTTTACCTATGCATGCCCCGCTTTCGAATAGACAGCGAAATTAAGCCATTGAAGCTTAACTTATCTGAATCTTCAGACAGGTTCCCTGGATTCAACTTGTTGACTCAAGTTTTAGGGGCTGACTCTGAATTAGTTTCCTGTGAGACTTCTATGAACTTAGTCTTGCTCCGTAAAGTGAAAATTTCAGTCGGATCAACATAATAGCTCTGCTTCTAGCACTTACAACGCGATTCAAAGTCACGAAGCTTCAGTTCCGTCTGCATTTCCGGGGAAGTCAAGTCAAGTGGGCTTGGCTCAAATTCACTTTGACGACCCGAGAGAACGTAACCTAGCTTGACCTAACCAAACACTGTCAGGTATGTTACCTCCCTAGCAACATTTGGAGGCCGCCGCGGCGCCGCCCAGAAGCTGAATCGCTGAGGGTCCGACACAGTCATATACTAGTACTATGCAAGAGCTTAAACCTCAAAATAACTAGGATGCTATGGATCATGATGCGTAGATAAAAATAGAGGTAGTTAAATTTGTTTGCTTATTTTAAAGATGTATCCAATTGACTCTCCATTGTTCCAACGATTAGTGAGGCGCATGCCAACAATTTACTCTATGGTATTTTCTGTACTGAAGAGTATTTTCGTTACGCATTTTCGTTATGCGACCGTAATTGCATTATTCTGGCGTGCTTCATTATTCACGTTCCTGAAGCGTAGTCCGAAATTTCGGATCTCCTGTACAATTGTCACCCCAAATTCCCACCTGTACAATTCTCACCCCAAGAAATCACACCTGTACAATAGTCACCCCAGCATATCCCACCTGTACAATAGTCATCCCAGCGTATCCACTTGTACAATTGGCACCCCAATATATTAGATTAGGTTAGATTAGATTAGGTGAGGTAATGTTAGGTTATGTAATGTTAGGTTAGGCAATATTAGGTTTGATTATTCTGGGTTAGGTTACATTAGGGTATGTCACCCTCGCCTAAAATTCACGGTTTGTCCGCAGTTGTCCGTTTTTGCTCTCTTTAGGCCGCACTGTCGGAAAGCCCAGCTAGATTAGGATAGTTAAGGGTAGGTTAGGTTAGGTGAGGCTTAGTTATGTTAGATTAGGTTAGGTAATGTTTGGTTAGGTTACGTTTGGTTAGGTTAGGATAGGGTAGGTTAGATTAGGTTAGGTAATGTACTAATGTTAGGTTTGGTAAGGCTGGATTAGGTAAGGTTAGGCAAGGCTAGGTTAGGTCCGGCAAGCCTAGGTTAGGTTAGGCAAGGTTAGCTTAGGTTAGGCAAAGCTAGGTTAGGTTAGGCTGAGCTAGGTTAGGTTACGCTAGTTTAGGTTAGGGTATTTAGTAATTATAATTAAATCAGACCCTCAGAACAACTGTCACACCAGTCTTTTCCACCAGTACAACTGTCACCCCAATATTCCTCACCTGTACAATTATTGTCACTCCAAATGCCTCTGGGTGACAGTGATCCGAAATTTCTTTCCAGAGCACTAGCTTTAGGATGAAAATCCTTTCCACACGACAGCAGCTGGACACATAAACTGATGACTAACCAGATTAATCTGATTGTCTTTATTATAGTAGTTAGTCCATCTATTTGTGCGATAGATAAACACTTCATTGCTATGATCCAAGATATTTTTTTGAAAAATTAAAGTAATTCTCAGGCAGTGTCGAAAAGAACGAGAAGCCAAGAGTTCTAGCCTTGCGCTTGTCACCAGACAGGCAAATGTGACGTACATTTGTTGACTCGTCAGCACTTCAGTGCCAAGGAAAAAGTTTTGAGGTGAAATATAGGGTCAGTAAGTAATTTTCACGTCGCCTAAAGGACACAATTTAAGGGAAACTTTTGCAGCTAGCGGAGCTTTTGTGAGATTTGGGAACCTTTGAGGGAAACTGCGAAAGTTGCGGGAAATTTGGAGGCGCGCGAGAGTTCTGGGGCAGTAAGGTGTCGCTGGGGAGGTTAGGGTAGACTGCCTTCTGCTGGGATATTTTTGGGTAGGTTGGAATGGGATAGATTGGGTAACTTGGGTTAGTGTTAGTATAGACTGGGTTAGGTTAAGGACGTATTCGCTTATGACATAAAGTCAAGTTGCTTAGCTTAAATCGAGCGGGAAGTCAATTCAGACTGTTCTTTTCAGCACTTTGACTCAAGTTTAATGCCTTAAGATTCAGCTTAGGCCGAAAATGTAAGTCTCCTCCGGAGGTTGTTTAACTTTTTAAGCGTAATGCACTTGACTTTATCCTAATGTAAACAACAATGGTGGCATAGAAGCAAACTTTTTTCCATTCTGTGAATTGTTATTAAAACAAAAAGAAAAAGTTTTTTGCAATTTTGGCCACCTGAAACAATGCTATATTAAAAATAATTTGTTACTCCGTTTTTTTCTAAACTTGGATAACAATGAAGAAAACCTATCTTGGGGTTAACTCATGTATATCGCGCTGAAATCATTGAATTATACTATGGTTTGGCAAAGTGATAAAAACATATCAATCACTCGTATAGACCAGTGTAGTGATCTGTTTATATACATTGTGCCATTACTGTCGCGTTCGATGCATTGCAAATAACCTATAAAAACTTTGCTCAACCAGCTCCATACTTGTAACACTATCTTATGGGACGACATTGTTGCAGCTTGCGCGTAAAAAATCCATCATATTTACTTCCAAGGATGCTTAACTTTTAAATGTTAGGAACGTAAGACAACAGCTTAGGTCAATATTTTTCAACTTGATTCCTAAAATCCGATCGATTGGCACACGCATAAATCGGTCCGAACAGTAAAATCAAGAGCACTTAGATATTCGGCAGCGATGTCCCAATCGAAAACGTCCTAAGTTGGGTTACATGGTGTCTGCTGGGGAGTTTTAAGCCTGTATAAATCAATTACATATGTACCTGGCTTTATGAAATTAGGCTTGCTAGTTCAGATTAGAAAGTATGCTATAGGCGAGCCTTGGTCAGATTAGGTTAATGGGGTCAAGTTAGTTCAATATATGGTTGCAATTCGTCAAGTCGAGCTTCGCTAAGTTTAGTTCCACTGTTAATTTAAACATATATCCACATGACCAAAGAGAGAGATTCTTGGTTGAGTTTCGCTCTTCGTATTTAGTTACTACGCCTATAGATAAGCGCATTATTTTGCATTACCAAACAGTAGCCTATTTTTTTTACAGAAATCTGCATTTAGAGAGTACTGTATATAACCAAAGGTCACATCATGACGTTTACTTACACTTCCAGATATTGTCTACGCTGCGGTAAATGCATCTAATCATCTCAAAAATCGTCTGTACGTTTGAAACAGCGGGCTACACTTGCGGACAATCGTGTACACTTTCGAGAAGCGTCTACACATTTAGAGAATCGTCTAAGCTTTTATAGAATCATCTACATTTGCAGAAAATCGTCTAGACTTTTAGCGAATCGTCTTCCTATTCGGAGCATCGTTGACACTTTACAAAGTTCGGTTAACCACTCAGAAAGTTATTTGCACTTTTTAGAAAGTGTTTACTCTTTTTAGAAAATTTTTTACACTTTCGGAAAATCATACCCAGTTTTAAAATTATGCTTATTCTCAAATATTTCAACACGTCCTCTTTCAAATAATTATTCTTATTTGCAAGGAATTATCCCTATAGGCCGACAACGCCGCCTTGTCGTCAATCTAAAAGAATCACCCCAGCCCAAAACAATTCCCAATAATCATCTCTGTCTTTAAATAATTCCAACAATCATTAAGAATGGTAACAATTGCAGGCCAGCAATCATCCCTGCTGCCAAACAATCATCTCCCCCATATCCCAAGCAATTATCCCTACTGCCAAACAACGCGTGGCCATGTGTTGCTCTCTGCCAAGCGATAAACAGGCTGCAGCAATCTGCACCTCTACATCCATAATTATGACGGATATAATTGCAATTATTGCTCGCGGCAACTGCAACTAGCACATCGACAGTTTAATTTTGTCTGCAGGTCATCAGCAATTAAGATCCAGAGCAATTCTCTTCATTATGTGTGATGTTGAGCATGATATTCTCGTCCAAACCAACTCCAGCGCTGTAACATACCTGACCTCCACTAGGGCTCGTTGACGGCAAAGTTAAGTAATAACCACTAATGGTCATTATTAGCATACGCAGTATCTTCTGTCCATCGGAGCAGAAGCAGTTGGCACTTTGGAAAATCGAAAATCATCCGCACAAGTACTGGAAGCAGTATTATCCACAGCATCGAACATATCTTCCATGAATCATTCAACTTCTGGTTGCCATCTGTTTTACACGCAGCTTGAAGGTAATATCCTTCATGATCAGTACAACATGACAGGTTAGACCTCCAATCAATTTGCTAGACAAGAAAAATTCAAAGAGGTAGATCGAGTTTCACGAATGATAAGATGCCTAAAACTCCTTAGTTTTCGAGTTATAATGACTTAAATAAATTTAAAGCTTTAAGTTGGATACTACATGCGCGTCAATGTTAGCGCTAAATTTGATCGTTCAGCACGTTTTCCGACCACATTCCTGCCCATTCGTTTACATTGAATCGATGTTGATGTTTAATTAAGCGAATGATATTGGGATGAATAAGCTTGAACCCAATGATAATTATTGTGAATGTAAAAAACCCCACCGCAAGTAAAATACGCTCCATCTGTGAAAACAATCAGCTTGGAGAAGTTGGGATTCCTTGTTCGGTGCTGCATGAACCACTCTGAAAATTGTACACAAGATCCAAAATCTGGTGGCAGCAACCTTAGCATTTTTTAACGACACGGATGTAAACTCTAACGACGCACCTAGTGTCCGCCATGCAGTAGTGTGATTACGTTAAATGCTAAGTGTGAAACTGCCGATATTTTTCCTAACCATGAAATACTGCAGTTTTTATTCTAAATATAATGTAAACTGCTTTGGTGGGGTCGGAAACGTGCTGAACTATCAAAAACTAGTGCTAACATTGGCGCGCACGTAGTAAAATACTGAAAGCTTTAAACTTCCTGTAAGTCATAATAACTCAAAAACTAAGGAGTCTGGGGCATTTTATCATCCATAAAAATCGATTTATCTTGAGTTTTTCTACTATTGTTGAAATTTTCCGGATAAAAAACACCCGGTATATATAGATCATTAAATGTAGAAACAGAAACACGACGCATGGTTTTATATAGTACAAATACATCCAAAACAAAATTGGTAGTTACGCATGTCAAGTATGAACAATGGATAGGTATCCATGCAATGTTTTTTTCTTTGCCGTTACCTGGGACGCGTGCATACAGGTGCTTACCTAATGCGTTCCAATACTGCCAATTTTCACTCCCTATCATGATTTTGGCAGTTTACCCACCGCGCCTGCAGACTCCCATATATCATTAAAGTATAATACTCTAGCTTCTCCAGCCTTCTATAGTGCTGTCACACGTGATGAGCTACGATCCCGCGCACACTCTAGCTACAATCATCATCATCACAAATACACCACCCTCCAGTAACTATTGTCATCACAAACATCCCTGCACCCCTCGCCCGGGGGTTGAAGTCTCTGCCCCGTGATTTCCGACCCAGTGTTTCTCATCAGCGATATCGGACCAGCTTCCGTCGGACAGAAACTACGGGTGGCGAGACGGTATGCCACGCTGGAGGTCGCTGTAAGAAACGCCTGCATTTTCTCTTTGTATTTATAACAGGCAATGAGCGATTCCTGCTGTAAATAATGGATACTCATTGTTGTAAATTGAATTTTTTAGCAATAAACCCATAAGCAAGATGTTCCGCGTAAAATATAGACGATGAAATACTGCCGGGCGTCCTCTAGAGCAATAATATTAAGAGGGCATTCTCTAACAAATTTTGTTAAGAAAACACTAAATCATCGAAAAACGAACTATTTTCTTTTTCGTAACGTACTATTAAAGCTCAAGTCTATACATAATGCGTCAAATCATGCAGTTGCTCGGTCATCTGAAAGAAACTAATTACACTAAGCGTCGCTCATCCGTTCAGTGTTTACCGTTTATACGTAGTGTCGTGCATCGTAAACGTAATTTGCAAAAAAAAATGTTGAACCAGTTCCCTACGTTTAACCTTTATTGGGGCTTGGACGATTACAAACAATGAATCTATTACTTTTATATGCAACTATAAATTACTTATCAAGGCTGGGAGCGTAGGACTGAATCTGCTGGTGATATCGCTGCTCAGGCAACCATTTTATAGACGGAAAAAATTTGCTATGCAGTAGTGAGCAACATTACTGATTGAATACTAATTTAACACATTATCCTTACAAAAACAAAACACTTCCGACGCCTAAAACCTATAAATTCGTGTTCAGCGCTTCACTGGTCTAAATGGCTGGGTTCGAGGGGCAAATGGTAAAAATTTACCGATGTTTAAAGTAAATGATGCCTCAAAACCATACAGTTTTAGCTCCCATTATATTGACTTATTGTTTAAGAATCGAGCAAAAAATTTCTACAAATGATTTATGAAAAATCTAAAAGTCGTTGAAATATGTTTAAAAATTTAATTAAGATCTCTAACGAAAAAAATTATTTAATTTTACTCTTTATTAATCGCAAGAGCGATGCAGAAGGTGTAACTCCTGCTGAAAGCTGTTGCACAAGGTCAAATGTTTATTTAATTTGCCTTTTTTAGTTCTTTTCTGAAGCCTATCTACATATAAACTTACAATTTTCGTACAAAAACACATTTGAAGTAGGGTCTTACTTTAAATTTAAAGTCAAACCTCCCACACCCCTTTTGTTAAGTGCTGTCTGCCGTTTCGAATGGAGAGTCTGCAATGCCTCCTACATCGATAACACTGGACAACATTTCAAACCCGTATTGACCAACATTTAGGTGTATCTATTCGAACCGGTTTACCACTTGCTAAACTCTCACATTCAGCTCCCGTCTTCATGTAGAAGAAAGACTTCAGTAAGAAAGACTTCTCTGTCATTGACTTCTCTACTTTAGAATCCCTCTATCTCCATAGAACAAAGCCCAGCCTAAATACAATGACATTTTTTGTAGCACTGCTCACAGTTCATAGCTGATCTTAATCCTTTAACTGTACAGGTATCCATATCCGGACTCTCGGAGCAAGTCCAGTCATTCGCATTTTAGACTTCATACCGATAACACATTAGATATTGGTTCTTTACATAGAAATAAGAAATACTTTATGTAGATGATCCATATGAGAAATATTTTTTGTTTGGCCTATTTTCTCTTAACAATTGAAATGTTGCATATATGCTAGCTCCACATATGTGGTTTTATGCAGCTCAAAGCTGAACAAATTTTGAGATTGTTGTCAGTGTCACCTTGTGTTACTTAGCCTGAAATGCAGTTGACGGGGAGTAACACGGGTGACACAGTGTGATTGCAACAAGCTTGTTTTTTGTTTAAGTCACTTGGACTTGATATGCATTGCTCTTTTCCTGCACGGATCTATGGCCGATACCGAGGACTACGTTTCTTTCGTAAGGCAACAGTCTCAGGTATAGGTACGAACTTTTCCAACTGTATTTCCAGAGACCGCAACAGTACTTGACTCCTAGATCTAGCGCTGGCGGCCAAAAGTCGGCAACGGAAAAATGGGATTTTCTCAAGAGCTATTCTTTTCCCCCTATCTAATACTGAAGAATAAAATTCCAAGGAACCAATCATTTTTCTTGCGGAGAAGGTAACTTGGATACGGCGGGGACGCACTTGGGCGCTTGCCTGCATGACCGTGTTAGGACATGTTCATAATAACTCTTGAGAAAATCCCATTTTTCCCATTTTGGCCGCCATCATCAGAGGCCACTTGGACATAAGAGTCAAGTACTGTTGGGGTCTTTGGTATTCCTTTCTCGATAGATTTCGGCCAAGGAGGTTTATTTGGAGGGAGCGCAAAGCCTCGGCGATGAAGCTTAATTTCCAGTAACGCTGAAACTTGACTAACTGGCTGCACATATGTACTGCAGTACTACATTGGAGCTATTGAAAGTTAGCTTGGGGGGTTTCTTGGGGATTTCTTGGCAGAGCTTGCCTTGGCCGGTTTTCAGTCCCCTTTTCGCAGGCTTGTCGGATCGGGGCCGGGATTTCGCGGCATGGCCGTTTATGTCCGAAGTGCTTTCTGCGCTTACCGGCAGCCAGCGCACGAGTGCACCTCTCAAAAGATCATAGTGGTGAGGGTGTTTGGACGTTTGAATAATTTCATTTTTTAGTCTCCTTATGCGGAGCCCTACAACTCATGATGCTCTGTATGACTGCTTGCTGACGGCGATGGCCTCGATCCAGAGTACGGATCCTAAGTCAGTGTTTGTTTTTCCGGGTGATATTAATGCACACCACAGGAACTGGTTGGATCTGTGTCACCGACTGATTGCCATGGTGATGCTGCGTTAGAATTTTGCACCTTGTCTATTTGTGCAGCAAGTCCGTGAGTCCAAGCCTATTTTTGGAAATGGTCTCAACCTCGTCATGACTGATGTCCCAGACTTGATGACTGTAAGTTGGCTCCGCTATTGGCACTTGAGGCCACTCACATCTTCTTGTGTCATTGGACCTAAACTAGGTTGTGCCTCTGGTAGTCACCAAGAGAGTGGTGTTCGTTAAGAGCAGGGCTAATTGGGATGCTATTATTGCATTAGTAAGGGCGTTACCTTGGTGCCAGATTATTTACAGTGATGATCCTATCCCTGAGCTTAACGACTTTACTGTGTCTGTTTTGGAGAGGTATGTCCAGAAGAAGACAGTTCCTGTGAGGTCTCGGGACAAACCGTGGTTTGATGATCACTGTCGGTTAGCTTTTGAAGGTAAACAGATGGCTTATCGGGCTTGGCGCCGTTCGCGTAAACGCACGTTGTGGCAGACCTATGCGGATCGTAGGGCCGAGGCTAAGCGTGTGCATGAGAGGGCACAGCATCGTCAGAGACAGCGTTTTAGGGAGTCTCTACTGATCATTGACCATCCACATCGTTGATGGAGTAAGCTAAAAAGTTCAGTTTTCGGGGCTGAACCTTCGTTACCGCCCCTTGTTGGTCGTGTTGGTGGCATCATTGCTGATTCCTTGGCTAGGGCGGAACTCTTGTCGGCTCACTTTGACGCGAAGCATAGCAGAGATGTGTTGTCATTGCCTCATGGAAGTCATCCTGAATCTCGTTTAATCTCTTAGGCGTTCAGATCTGGTACTATCAGGGTGCTGCTTGAGGGTCTTGATCCTTACAGAGGTGTGGACCCAGTGGGTAAAATTCCTCTTTTTTATAAGCAGCTTGCTAGCGTTCTTGCCCCTAAGCTTGGAATGATCTTCCAGCGCCTGATACGGTTGGGAAATTTTCCCGTTGTTGGCATACTAGGAATATTACTCCCATTCTCGAAGGTCCAGAATCGCCCCATGTCGCCAACTATCGACCTATTACGCTGACGCCCATTTTGTAGAAGGCGTTAGAGAAAGTGGTCGCTTCTAGGCCTGGACGTTTTGCCGAGGTTACGGGATTGCTACCTGCTGGTCAGTTTGAGTACAGAACTGATTTGGGTTGCTGTGACGCTTTGTTGTCTCTGTTGCACCATTTGCAGTCTACTCTGGGTTGTGGGTCTGAAGCACGCCTTGTACAGTTGGACTTTAGCCCGACGCTTGATAGGGTCAATCACATGGGTCCATTGTACAAGTTGGAGTCGTTTGGAGTGGGTGGTAGGGTTCTGTCAAGCTTTCGTGATTTTGTTTCTGAGCGAGCGCAGAGTGTGTCTGTTGAGCGTTTTGTGAGTGCCTTAGTCGCGGTCGCGGTGGAGTCTGGCGTCTCCGGCTTGGCCCACTGCTGTTCCTTCTATATACTATGATCTCTTTGCTAGAGTAGACGATGATCAACTATGCGACGATTCCATTTTGATAGCAGTGATACCTGCCCCCAGCAAGCGTAATGATGTCGCCCAGTCTCTGAATAGGTATCTGTCGCGCATTAGTACATGGTTCTCAGCCTGGAGTACGCAGCTGAATGCCAAAAAACCAAGTCTATGATTGTCAGTCGGTCTCGGACACTTTTACCGCAGCATCCACATCTGAATATAGATGAAACTGTGCTCCAGGTATCTATGTAGCTCCTTGGAGACTCTCGGTGTTGTCTTTCATTAGAAGCTTACTTTTGAGCTGCATATGAGTCAACTGGTGCCACGTGCTTCCTGTAAGATTGAGCTCCTGCGTAAGGTGAATTCTGTGTTTGGTGACAATGAAGTTGTCCGCAGAGGCTTTCATGCTTTTTTGCTACCAGTGTTGGAATATTGCTCACCGGTTTGGGCTTCAGCTGCTGACAGTCCCTTGCGTCTGCTGGACCGACTTGTTAGTTCAGCCAGCGGGCTGTGAGCCGAAAATGATCTGGTGAATCTGTCCCATAGAATAGAGGTGGCTGGACTCTGTATGTTTTATAAGGTTTAAAACAATAAAACACGTTGGCTGTATTCTTACGTCCTTCCCCTCAAAGTCTCTAGGAAGATTACACGTGCTGCGGTTGACGCGCACTCTTTCGCTTAGGAGAGAGTTAAATGCAGAACTTGTCAATTCAGTCGGTGCTTCGTGCTCTGGTGTGTTGGGGTTTGGAATTCCTTGCTGGCATCGGTTTTCGGTCGTGTTGGCCTGCAGGCGTTTAAGTCAGCTGTTAATGGCTTTTTGTTGGATTCTGTTTAGCAGCGTTTCGTGCTTCCCGATGTAACACAATGCTTCATTTGAGCTGTATTACCTGTCCGAGGTTGCCCGGGCATGAAGTTTTAATAATAACAATGATTATACTGCGATAATCCTTACATATTGTAGTGTAGGCGGGAATTGACCCACACAGCGTTCTATCTACATGGAACGACTGGAAGGCTGTGGCGGCTGATGGGCTGCAGCAGGTGACTGCAACGCGCAACAAGGGAAGAAAGTAAAGTTTGCCAGTCTATCGAACAAAATAAATACTTTATTAGCTTTCCTGTAGCAGTAATTACAGCAGGACTGCACTTAGCGCACTTTTTATATCGAATGTAGCCTATATTTTCGATTAAAAACGCGCCACCAGAAACCAACCACTCAGAATAAAGTAGTTGGTTGGCTTACCAGGGGCACATCGACCGTGTTCTCGTTTATTAAACCTCCTTAGTTTTGTCGCTCTGGAGTTGTGTACGAATAGGTATCTGACAGCTGATAGCTGTCTTAAGCCCAGTGCCCACTTAACGAGTTTCGTTGACGCTATCCGCCCAGCGCCAAGTCTTTTAAATCGACTGCGTATTATAGTCGTGGCTGTGACTTGAGCATAACGTCTAGGAACATCGTGGTCTAACTCTTAAAGTATCAAACTTTGTGGCATAAAACTGCTCATAATTAGGAGCAATAGTTGAAAATTCACCATTGACTCTTGCTATGGTGTAAAAATTGCATTAGCAGCTGGAATTTTCAACGTATACAATTAATTTTTTTGTGCAAGCTGAAGCCGTGCGGCGGCAGTGTAATCGGATTAGTTGAGTTGCCTCTAGGCTGCTAGCGCCAACAAAAGTTCTTATTTGGGCACCGGGCTTGATGTGGGAAGTGCCACGGTACAGATGTACATTGGAATCGTACAACACACAGGTGTCCCATGTAGGGCGAGAGAACAACTAACAGTGCCTAGCAATATTTCTATTCAGAATCGTAGTCTGACCAAGGGGCATCCAATTAGGAAAACGAATATTTATATTATAAACAGTTACCACTCCGCACAAGACCTGGGAATTACGAAATCGATGTAAGTTCCCGTGAAGACATTTCAATAACTGTCAATCGGTAACAACTCTGAATATAATAGAGTCCAAATTTGGATTTTAGGTAGTATTGTTGAAGTTCTACGCATTGTTTTTTTTTACATTTAGGTATCCCTCATTAGAATTTTCCGAACCCATCATTACTGTACCTTTGTACTCGTGTTCTTCAAGTTCTTTCACCCAGCCCCTCGAATAGATTTTTTAACTTATAATCAGAATCGTGTGCACTGAAAATTACATACGGTAACTATTTATATGTGAAGCTTGGTGCTCTTTTTCTACCTACGTAAATTACTGGAGATACTGCATGTGTCTACGAATATCTACAAAAGGAGTTTTTTTCGTATAGGTAGTATTTGTATTTATTTCCTCAGTTAAAAATGTGTTTCGCGGGCCATATCGAACCTCAGAAACACGCTTTGGCGATTTCTATCACAAGTAAGTCGTTTCAACGACAAAGAGATTAAACTTGAGTTAATTTTTCTTCTATGCGAAAAGACGTAAGCATCAACAGCTAACATTGACAGATACATAACCATCCGTTGTACCTATTACCATATTGTGCATCAATGCTTAAGTAAACAATTCAATATATAGTATCAGCGGCCTGCACCGGGACAACCAGCACATTCTGAAACTTTGTATTATAAATCAGTATCAAATTTGTAAAACGGATAAGTGTCAGCGACCACCACTCACATAAGTGACCCATTTTACTCGTTTCTCTTCCAAATCAGCCTAAGAACACAAAATCAATAAGAGTCAACCATCACAACCAGCACATTTCGCCCTAGTATTATAGGTTAGTCCTTATAAAACATACAAAACTATTGCATTCTGAGAGCCCATACTTCCGCCAGACAAAGCAATGTTAGCGAAACCTTCAATGGTCATTTTATTATTTTTAATTATTTATTTCCTTTTCTATCAACTCTAATATTTGGCCATTTGTGCTGTTTGATTTTATTAATAGTTCGTGTAATTATTTTGAAAATCCATCCGTTACTTTTTGAGTTATGTTCTGACAGTCGATCGCTACGACAAAGATATCGTCACACCGATTTTCACCAAAAATTTGGTCATTTGTGCTTTTAACATCTATTCTCACAATTCCTGCAAAGTTCATGAAGATACGCATATAACTTTTCAAGTTATGTTCTGACCAAATAAAAATAAACACAGAGACAAATCGACTGACGGATCATCACATAAATTCGGTTAGTTGCTCTTCTTAACATTCCCAACGATTCCTGCAAATATCATTAAGATCCCTTCATAGCAGTTTGAGGTACGATACCAAAAAACAATGGGCAAATGAACAAACGGTTGGAGGGATCTTCTCCAAAAGTTAATTATCTATTCTTTCTAACATTCCTAACATTCTCTGTAAATTTCAGAAAGATCCATCCATAGCTTTTTAAGTTGTGTAAGTGACTGGCAGACTGACAGACGAACAGACACCGACAAAAACATAACCTCCTTGGAGGAGGTAACCTGTAGTACGTTCGGCCACCCCACGCACAACCAGCGTAATGCCCCAACATCAGCAATACAACATGATCACCATCTGCAATCTGAGGCCCCGAGCCCAATGAGATATGCCGTCATTTGCTGCCTCACTAGGCATCAATGAAGTGTCAAGGCTATGTCAAAGTGAACTGTAATTGCTGATTATGATCGGCTTACCAACGACCCAGAGACGGCCTATAGGATCCCTGCTCTGCTGCAGTGCAGTTCCCCTCTCTTGGAAATCCCACTTTCTCGTGCCACGATTTTTTCTCGCAAAATATTACATAATCGCACGTTTGCTACTTGCTGTAAACCAAAGCCTAACCTTTATTCCTCTGTGTGTAGTGGTCTTTAAAAATATAATATTGTTGCAGTAACTATAGGTAATGCGCGTACTGCAGAGTTGGTTACTTACCCTTTTCCAAAATTATGTAACTTTATTGAGCTCGAGTGTTTAGAATTTAATTTGCACCTCGTCTGCACATGATACTATGAAATATTAAGAAAGAAACAAATTAAGCATTTACTTCGAACCCTCTGCATCAAACTATAAGAAAGAATTCGATTCACACCTGGTTCTTTATAATGAAAAGATAAGAAATAGTGACTTGGGTACAGTCGGAATCTGATGCGCGTCTTGTAATATTTATTAGGAAACAGTCCAAAAATTTTGGATTCACGCAGTTAGATTATATTAGATTAGATAGGCGGCAGTAGACGAACCAAGAGGCCCATTCTCAAAGAGACACCGGGACTAACACCCCGGCCTCTTTGAGCTATTGCCATTATGTTAGTAGGATACAGAGAATTGGGGAAACGAGAGGAGAAAAAACGAAAGACGAAATAGAAAAAAGGGAAAGAAAAAAAAATAATAAAAAACAGAGGGGGAGAAGAATCTCCGCCATGAATGCCCCCAAGCATGATCGATTGCCGCTGATATACGGAGCTTAAATATATAGATGGAGTGGAAGTGAGAAGAAGTCAGCAT
>LQNS02278091.1:38033792-38058621 GCA_001587735.2 Parhyale hawaiensis | reverse complement strand
AATACCAGATAGACCAGCGGTCAGCGGTTACGTGCACTGTGGAGATAATTCACTGCTGGCTCTCTCTTTGGTTTCAAACTGCGGCACCACAGAAGACACCCAGCAGAGTGACTCCACACACGTAAGGTGATGTGAGTAACGTCACCTGGACTTCTTCCGAAGACTCTCAAGGTAACTCAAGGTATTTATAACGCTGGTGGAAATTGATATTCATGTGCAAGCATCCATCTTACAAACGATGCATAGGAAATTTTTTGTTTGTTGGGTTTCTTTCCTCTTGTGCGCATTTATCTTAAGTCTCGGAAGTATCTTCTATTTGCTTGGTTCTTTAGTCATATACCTCAATTTTTAGGACTAGTTCTCAAATTTACGCTGTCATTCATTTTCTTCTCTCCTAATCTCTTTTTCTTATAGATTCAGTGGCGAAACCCGCTGAAATTCCACGGTAATGAAGTGTTATTCGTACATTATTATGTTAAATATAGCTATGCAATAAATGTACGACTTAATCTAAAGCACACGTACTCTACCAACTTTTTTCTGAAGCGCTTCTTTTTGTTCAGTGAATCAGGTTTTCTGTTACTAATTTTTTCGTGTTTTCTTTTCATTACCTCCACCAGTGAGATGTTCTCGAAGGAGTTTGTCGGCCTTTTAATAACATAGCTCAAAGAAAATATGGAAGGATATTCGTGAAATTTACGCTGGTTCTTCAGAAAGACGCAAATTCTTCAATATTTAAACTGAATTTTGCTCTTCGTTGAAGACATGAACAACATTTCAATTCATAAAAGAGAAACGAGAGATTCATCTTCCGTTACCTGGCCAAGTGTTTACAATATACTGTAGTCTTACTGCTCCTACCACTACTTCTCATGTTGTCATTTGATTCCGAGAGTCGCCCCGTTTCGTCATCTTTTCAAAGCTGTTGACATATTTCCCTTTTTTTAAATTTGAAGTTTTCCCTCCATACAGGTGGGATCAAATATCTGACTCTGACAGAGCCCGACAAAGTCTGGATGCCGGATTTGTTTTTCAAGAACGAAAAAACAGGACACTTTCACGAAATTATCCTCCCCAACGTGTACCTCAGGATATTCCCTAACGGCGGAGTGCTCTACAGCATCAGGTAAGAATATTTTCCAAACATTACGAGCGGATGTTGTAAGTTCCAGGATTTACATCAAACCTATTATACTGAAGACTCAATTATCTATGCTTTGCGCTTATAAATAATAGGTTCAAGGAAGATTTCATGAGCATTTGCTTTTTAATAAGAATAAGGTATGGAGAATTTAAACAGATTTGCAACATTCCAGGTTTTCCACGAGAATTATTTGCTTAAAAATATGGCTCATTTAACTTTGTTCATTTCATTACTCTAGGTTGACTTTCTGATCATTGATATGAAAACAAAAGTGAACAAAAATGAGCATTTTATACCATTTTTGTTATCGAGGCGTTAGCGCCGCTGCTCGTGAGATTTGCGATGTGAATGGAGAAGAAGCGAGCCCTCAAAGTGCCGTCCGTGGTTGGTTTATGCCTGTACCCTACATGGCACACTTACAGCCCGCAATTAAGGTTGAAGCAAAATGGCCATAGATCTCCAAAAACGAGCAGTAGTATAGCGGCATTCATTTTCACTTCTCTACTATGCAATGCGTGACGGTAAAAATACATAGCTATAGGCATTAAGACTGACATATATGCCTGCTTCACATTGGTTTTTTCCTTAAAATTCACTTATATGTGAAATATGCGGCCGATAGATTGAGCGCGCGACTTTCGATTCACTTTATGCAAAAATGCGCTGGTTTAAGTGCATGGATTCCAAAATATTCTTCACATGCTACTTTAACTAACCCCTACCGCTCTCATAAACTTCACTGCAATGATCACAGGATCGTAAGTTAAAGCACGAATAAAAACTAGAAGGGCTTCACTAGACGATATTTTCATTACTAATGCATTTAAGAATTGTACATCAGCAGTAACCTTACAGTTCCTATTTGAAACTTTCTTCGATTACCTAAAGTTTACAAGACTATCATTTGTCAGCTTTTGTAAAAAATTACTCGGGTATGACGTTTAGAAATTGCACATATCACTGTATTAAAATCTTTGACAACATTTCGGCCACTATAATGCATTTGTAAATTGCTCTATTCCACCAGAATATCTCTGACTCTCTCCTGCCCAATGAACTTGCAGCTCTACCCTCTAGACACCCAGTCTTGCCAACTACTCCTGGCCTCTTGTGAGTACTTGCTCTTGTATGCTTACTTCAACTTAATTACATTTCCAGCTTTGAACGCAGGCTTCCCGCTCTGGACACAGACTGGAGTCGCCCTGGAATTACTCTTTCTTCATTACTTATTCAATCCTTGGTTCTGGAATAATTTCATTAGTTAGACTTGATACACAATTTGATTTCTCGAGAACCGCTGCAAGCTTTTAGATTATCAAGTAGATGTCGTAGTTCAGTTCCAAGTATTAGTACTATTAGTAGTAGTTTTAGCTCGAAATTTACTAGATTTAAACTCCAACGATATTAACCATGCAAAACTGAAACACTTTTATGGCGGCAATATTATTATTGATGTATTTTGACAGCACGGCACCTGCATGACTGGGATACCATACCAGTCAATCAAGTGATCACAGGAAGATAGATTTATTATTATATCACCTATGTAAAATTTAATTTTGTACACTGTTACATCTCCATAGCCCCTAGAAAGTTAAACATAAGTTTTTGAGCAAATAATTTACTTACGCTACTACAATTTTTTGCCTTGTACATTCTGTATGCTTTTTTCATTCACTTCCAGATATAAATAAAACAGCGTTTCTCTACGTCGATATACAAATTTAGAAGTTAGGAATAAAGCATCTCATTTCACAATACTGTTGAGGAATAAATTAACCATAATGCATGTGAAAGATTTCAGCCTTTTTGGATGGTTATTAATGAGAAGTTGAAGAACTTGAGCAAGGAATAGTTGAAAACATCATGAAACTGCATCCTTAACTTCGTTAGGAAAAGTATATCTCAGTACAATTGCTTGAAGATATACTATTTGAATTACACTTAACACGGAGAATACGTCTAAGGATTTTTTTTAGAATTACTGCCAGTTTGTTAATATGCCAATGAGGGGCTTAGCCACAGATAATAATATCCTGCGCTAATACTGAAGGAGCAATAAATTATTTTTGAAGAATTTAATATCGCATTATTTGCTCCAAGAACTCCACTAAGCTTACCACTCACTTCTTCGATGGAGGCTTTAAAGCTCAACTCTACATTTAGAATGTGTCAAAGACACCCACTCCAATACCCAGTCATTAAAGAAAACAGAAGGCAGTTCCGGGCGAGTGAGTAATGTAAATAACATAATTTCGTTTTATTTTCTTGAGTGGATAGTCTCTTTACAGTTCATCATTCATATAGTACCATTGGGAAGTTTTAGATATTGTCATAGCTGAATAAAAATTACATATATATCTTTCCATACAAGACTATATCGTCTGCAAACAGAATACACATCACACCAAAAGTAGTCACATTATTGATAAAATATTGAAGAACAGTAGCCCAAGTACAGATCCTAGGAGAACACCAATATTAGTAGATAAGAACTATTACAAATTACAAGTTAGGATCTCTGACGGATAATATTTTGATTAGTGCATGTTTGGCGTTGCAAGCGCCATAGTGATATTTCTTTTTGATAGTGTTGTATTATCTGTATAATTGCTCCCCTAAGGTCGAGAAATGGACATTACCTATACGATTTATCATTAAAACAATTCAATAGGTCTGGTACAGGTGCTGACACGGTATAACATTCAGTTCGAAAGCCGAACTGCTTGCAGAATTGTACGTTAAGTTAGAAAATGAATTCCCCTACCTAGTTAACTAGGCTGCTGATAGTGCTTGCACTATCTGTAGGTAGCTGGCACCTACTGTGGGGCGCATCGCAGGTGGCGGATAGCGAACGGCCTGCAGATATGCAGGTTAGCTGCGAATAACCAAATAAGCAGTCGCGGACCATACTGTTTGGCATAGCGGCCGTGAAGCGCGAGGCCCGGGTTGAGAGGCCTGGAGTCCTAGGAGAGGGGAACTCTGATTCTAAACCTACTTGCTGCCTTGCAAGTTGTGCCTATTTAGGCAAAGGCTAGGAGAAGGCAAACTCTAACTTCAAATCAACTGCTGCCTTGTAGTTACAGCTCCTTCGGACAAAGGCTAAGGGTGTAAATCCTGACAGAAAATCAGGAGGGAGGGGCCCTTAGGCGGTCGATGACCGAACTTCGTTCGTCGTCCGGCATCCCCTGCGACTGGGTGATGGCTGCAGATGTAGGGACTTTGTCCTTCCTCTGTGGTAGTTTCACTGAGTGGAGGGAAGGGAAATGCTAACTGGGCAAGCATGTCCTTCCTTGCCCCGGCTGAGCTGAGAGCCGTATATCCAGCTGGACTCGCAGTTACGAGTGATAAGTTTCTCCAAATTGGCGAAGGGAGAAATGCTACGGGTGAGTCTGGCGGTGGGAGCGGCTATTTAGCTGCATTGGTCGGCTACCGCCCGCCTTAGTCTGGCAGCCCCAGGCCAGTAGGGTGCCGACCCGTCATGTCTGTGTTTCTCCACTGGGTGCACGGAGATAGACTAACGTCGAGAGCACAGTTGCATACATGTACCTATAATCACTGCTAAATGTCTAAAGATTGGAACCTGGAACGTGGGAACCCTATACCTGGAGCAGATGTTTCAGACATCCGGCATGGTGAAATCAGGAAAACCTTGCTAGTGGACCGGGAGCTCTTCAGGCTGGGATTGGATATTGTTGCCCTTCAGGAGACGAGATTTTCTGGTTACGGCTCTCTCAGGGAAGAATACTATACATTTTTCTTACAAGGCCCAGATGATGGTCAACCCCGCCATCATGGGGTGAGCTTTGCAGTGAGAAATGACTTGCTGGGTGCTGTCTCCGCCCCCATCGGAAGCTCTTCGCGTCTCATGACGCTCCAAGTCCGCTCCCGGGATGGAAACGTGAATTTTATTTGTGCGTATGCTCCCACATTAGTGTCTCCACCCGAAGAGAAGGACAACTTCTACGATGACATCAATGAGATCCTGGGGTCAGTGCCACGTCGTGAAAATGTGTATCGCATGGGTGATTTTAACGCTCAAGTTGGGAGGGACCATGAAAACTGGTCCGTTTGCCTGGGATGTTTTAGTGTTGGCAATATGAATGAAAATGGCGAACGTCTGCTGGAGCTGTGTGCAGCCCATGACCTCGCAATTGGAAATACGTTCTTTGGTGTAAGACCTCACCATTGAGAGTCGTGGAGGCATCCCCGCTCGGGTTACAGGCACCAGATAGACTTCATCATAGTCAGACGGCAGCATTTGAACTCCTGTCACGCCCTTCTTACGTGACACACCTTGACGTACGCTAGATGTAGATGTACGCGGTTGGGGTTCTGGCGTCTCCGGAAGTATGCTGCTCTTTGACAGGGGGAATAAGACTCAGGCGAGTAGCAGACTGTGTACTTGTGGATTCTAGGGGTTGAGACACAGGTATGATTCCGCTAGGTGTGAGGATAAGGTACGTCTCAAGTATAACTCCAGCGGTCACTGAGCTGACCGGCATAGTTGTCGGCCATATCTATAGACAGGTAGCACAAGGGAGTGCCTCTGCGGCACGCTGCGCCATTACATCCCTCCCCTATTTAATTAAGGACATGGCCTTTACCAAGAATTAAACCCAGTTTTGTCTAGGGTTAGTTACTTTTAGGTTCAGGTCCTCTGCTACTAGTTGATATTCATTTGCCACCTTACATCAAGCATAGTGATTTTAGCAGACGTACTTTACATGCTAGAAGGCAAGACAATTCATACTAAGAATTCAAACACTGCGCTTCCATAGTGGAAAACAACATTTACATTAACGCCTATGCTACTTACTTCAATTTGCTTAGAAACTGAGAAGTAATGCGTAGCACAATTACAAAAACATCGTTTTTAGTTAACTAGATGTTATCTAATCGATGTGAAGTACACATAATCAACAGCATATAGCAAGACTAACATAAAACATAAATTCAAGAAAATCAGAGTCTAGTATGTGTCATTGTTATGATGTGTTCATTGCTCATGGCAAGGATGCTACTGGTTGCGTTGAGNAATCGATGTGAAGTACACATAATCAACAGCATATAGCAAGACTAACATAAAACATAAATTCAAGAAAATCAGAGTCTAGTATGTGTCATTGTTATGATGTGTTCATTGCTCATGGCAAGGATGCTACTGGTTGCGTTGAGCTTGCCTAACAGCTTGGCGTGTAGAACGACGTGGCATGTTGGTGTCTGTGTTGTTAGTGATTTCACGCCTGACCTGCTCCAGACGTTGGTCGGTTTCTCTGTTCCTATTCCTGTTGTCCACAAGTGCTAAAAATTCTCTTCGCTCATGTGGGTTGTAAAGGATGTCACGGAGTAGGCAGATTGTTTCCTGTTTTCGCTGGACACTTTCTTTCAGGCGCTTGCTTTCGGCCAGTAGTTCCGCGATTCTTCGTGTTCTAGCCGCATTACCACAAGTGACTAAAACTGGGTTACTGGTAGGCATTGCTTCAGCACCAGGTCGTGCTTGGCTAACTGGGTTAGGGGCGACAGGCTACACTATTTGTGGAGGTATGATTCGAACAGGTATGGGTGTGCGTAGCACAGGTATGCGATTAGGTTGTGCTACATCGGTTTCTCGTGGTTGTGCTGTGGGGGTATCCCAAGGACGCCATGGGGAGTTGTTGGCCATTGTGATGTTGTAGTGTGGTGACTGTAGTAGAAGAACAAAATAGAAAATAATGCAAGGCAAGAGTATAATGCTAACACATAAAATGCTGCTTCAGAATGCTGATGCGATGCCGTTCAATCACACTGAATTGTTGGCTGCATTAACGACTGGACCGTTCTGGTAACTCCAAGTCAGATTGTTCAACAGAAAACTGCGCCTAAGTATGTTCTTTCCTGCACTCCTGCAGAGTAACTAGATCATACCACAGCGCAGACTGTAACACCGATCTTGCTCTCGTTGTCAGTCGTGTAAATTTTGTAATAGGGAGAACACCCAGAACTCGAAGGCCGGCAAAGCGAAAGCTGAATGTGTACGCTATGAGGGATCTTGCGGCCAATGCAAAGTTTGCTGAGGGCTTTGCTCGTAAAGTCATTCATTGCCTGCAATTTCGACAGCTCTGTGAACGAATGCTAGAATTTTTGAGAGCTGCCATCTTTGAATGTGCTGCTGATGCATGTGGAGAGTTGAGAAGATCTAAGAAAGATTGAGTTGAAGAGAATGCAGACGTCTTATTACCACTCGTTGAGGCCAAAAGAGAGGCAATGCTGCAACACAATCAAAATCCAACTAATGTCTCTAAGGAAAAACTGAAGCTTGCCAAGGCAGAGGTCCAACGAATAGCTAGACAATGAGCCAACATGCATTGGCAAAACCTTTGTTCCTCAATTTAGCTGGCTTATGATTTGGGCAACTTCAAGGAACGCAGCAGGTTAATGAAGATTACTCTGGGCTCAATGACAACTAAAGCTGCTCCGTTGAAGAGTAGAGATGGTGTCCCGCTGATAAGCAGGGAAGAGCAGATGGAGCGTTAGGTGCAGCACTTTTCGCAGCTCTACTCGTGGGAGGAATTATTGCAACCTGATGAGGACTCTTTGCAATATGTACCAGAGCTGCCTGTGTTGTGGGAGCTGGATGCTGCTCTAGATATGTCTGACCGAAGAGCTGCAATTGCCTCTGCACCCAATGGAAAGTCACCCGGGGCAGATGGAATACCTAGTGAGGCTTTGCGAGCCAGTGCTGAAACACTCTTTCCTGCACTGCATCGGCTTCTACTGTGATGCTGGGAGAGTGGTATAGTCCCTCAAGATATGAAGATTCACTCATTGTTACGTACGTTGTACAAGATCAAGGGTGACAGAGGCTCATGTGACAGCTTCAGAGGCATCTCCCTGCTGGCAGTTGTAGGCAAGTTATACGCTAGGGTTCTCTTGAAGAGGTTGCAAATATTAGGCGAAAGAGTATTGCCGGAATCCCAATACAGCTTTCGCTCCTGTAGATCGATATTAGACATGACTTTTACGCTTCGTCAGCTACAGGAAAAATCCAGGGAACAGAGGAAGCCCCTCTACATAGCGTTTGTGACCTCGCAAAGGCATTTGACATTATGTGCCGTCCAGCTCTGTTCTGGGTCCTAGAGAATGTAGGATGTCCTCCAGTGTTGTTGCGCCTGGTTGTGACGTTCCATGATGGCATGAAAGCCAGCGTTCAGTATGAGGGCACTAGGTCAGATGAGCTTGCAGTGAGAAACGGAGTAAAACAAGGCTGCGTATTGGCTCCAACATTGTTCGGCATATATTTTGCCGTCCTGCTCAAGTACGCATTTGGAGACATGGAGGAGGGTCTTTACATCAGAACCCGCATGTATGGCTCCCTATTCAACCTGGCGCGGCTTCACTCAAGATCAGAGACACATGAGGTGCTCTGCAGAGAGTTGCTGCATGCGGGCGATGCGGCGCTCACTGCCCATGACGAAGGGTTGCTCCAGCGACTCATGGACAGGCTGGCTCACGCATGTGCGGTGATTAAGCTATCGAAAATCGTCACAAAAACCGAGGTGATGGCACAGTACGCGGCACTTCCACCATCAATACAGCTAAATGGCAGTGCATTGTCGAACATAAATAAATTTACGTACTTGGGATCCATAATTACCAATGCTGCATCTATTGAAGAAGATATCTCGGCCCGAATTGGGAAAGCGGCTACCGCTTTTGGGCGATTCACCAGAAGAGTGTGGGAAAATCCAAAACTCACTATGAGGACCAAATTATTGGTCTTTCATTCTTGCATGATGTCGACCTTGCTGTATGGTCATGCGGCAAAAAAAGCGCCTAAATAGCTTTCATATGAGGTGCCTCGGAAAGATTCCTCACGTTCGATGGGGCGACAGAGTGTCCAATCAAGAGGTGCTGGACCGCGCTGGTGTGCCTTCCCTGTACGACATTCTTAGAAGAAATAAGCTTTGCTGGTTGGGGGCGCGTTCCGAGAATGGACAACGAACAACGCCAAAGAAGGTGTTTTACGGCGAACTTTCTGTTGGAACACGCCCCGTCGGACGGCCAAAGCTTCGTTACAAGGATACATGCAAGTCTGCACTACGAGATTTCTACTTAGATCCTAGCAGCTGGGAAACAATGGCAGCTGACACGACTCGTTGAAGGGCGGAGGTCCGTAGTGGTATGGAGAGGGGCGTGGAGGACCGGAGGGTCAGGGAGCTGGAGAGACGACGGCGGAGGCGTCAGGCACGCGAACGACAGGACGAGGTGGACGGCAATTTTCCATGTGCCCACTGCGGGCGCCCCTGTAGAGCCAACATAGGACGAATAAGTCACGAACGAGCCTGCGCCAGAAGAGATGGCGGCGCTTAGTGTCGGATGGATGTTTCATTTTTTACGCATATATGTGTTTTACCCGTATTTTTGTTATTTTGAATGTCGACCTTGATATGATGAGTTGCCCTATTAAAAATTTTCAGCAGTCATTCCATCGGCGCTGCGCAATTACTGCGGAGTTCGTGGGTGTATGAACGGCTTAAAATTGCGCAGCGCCGCTGGAATGACTGCTGAAATTTTTAATAGGGTGGTGACTCGCGTGTAGCTGTGATGTGCACTCGAAGTTTCTTCACCGTCTGGCAAGACGAAAAGTGCTATATAATCGAGAGCGAATATTTTTATATTTTGAAGATTGACATTATAGATATAAATCATATGAATTACTAGACTTAGTGATCGAAATGATACTAGCATATTTTGGAGTATTAGAATATATATCGGGCTTAAATCACGAGGTAAAAATAAAGCAGAGGGGCTCAACGATGCAATGTATAATATTTAGCGGCAAAATAATGAACTGCTTCATGAATACTGCGTTTGCTACTAAACAAATACAGTATGTTTAAAATGTGATCAGAAATAGTGGGGCGTGGCAACATAATTAGCAGCAATAGAAAGCTGCCTTGAATGAGGGGAAGATATTAAACTAGAGAAGTTGCAACAATAATGGAATATAAATAAATAAATAGATTTGTTGAGTGTTCATCTGCGAGTGCTTTACTATTGAGATTGATAAAAAAAAGAGCCCATGAATACTATATTTATTTGCTATGTACCGGGCTTTGCAAAACTCCTGACCTGTTTTAATAATTTACCATCCGAAATTCCTAAAAGTTTTGTTTATAATGAAATAAAACACGATTTGAAGTGTATTAGTTTATTATGATCTATCAACATTGCTATTCAATAGGACCTCCGTTGGCAGCAATTACATGCCCTAATCGTGGTCGGAAGTCCTTACACACATCACGGACGTAGTCCTTCCTCATCTGGGCCCAACTGCGGTTCACAGGGTCTCAGCTCATCGATGTTGTTGTGGCGATCTTTGCATGCTTTACTCTCAATATGCGGTCACACGCTGTAGTCCAGAGGATTGAGTTCAGGCGACTGTGGGGACCAGAAAGTCATGTTTTGACTCATCCAGTTTTGGACGGTTTTTGATGTGTGCGCTGGTGCACCATCTTGCTGAAAAATGTAATCTCCATCTTTGACGATTTTTCTGATCCAAGGAAGAACTTTTGCGGCCATGACATCCCTATATTCAGCCCCTGTCAATCTGTAACCGCCCTTGAACTACACTGGAGGCATCTTCTCTCCATTGGAGGCCACAACGCCTAGCATCATCACAGAGGTCGGATGCTTTGTTGTGCAGACATAACGAACATCAGAGAGGTCTTGGCCATAGCTCACGACTCGATCGTTCTGTTTGTTGAAGACAGGATTCACGGTGAAGGTCTCCTCATCTGAGAAAATGATGACTCGATTTGGTTGACTTTTCTAGTCGTCAAGTAGGCGGGAGCATCGCTCCAGGCGCTTTTTAACCATGTCAGCACTTAGCAGCGGTCTTCTCTGACGCTTTTAAGCTTTTTCCACTTTCACTCCTTACAGCTCTTGACACGGTTGACACAGAAATCTTCTACTTCATCGCAAATTCAGTCATTTTGAGTTTCGGATCATTTTCAAAGGCTCTTCGAACATTCTTCCGTTGAATAACTTGTGGTCTGTCTGAACGTGGTCGATCTTTGAGGCTTTCATTATTCTTAAGCCGGTTTTCGACCCGTTTCACCGTTGATAAACTGACATTTTCCAACCTAACAATGATCGCCTTCTGGTGACCCGCGCGAAGGAGAGCTGATAT
Source organism: Parhyale hawaiensis (assembly GCA_001587735.2). Taxonomy (NCBI): domain Eukaryota; kingdom Metazoa; phylum Arthropoda; class Malacostraca; order Amphipoda; family Hyalidae; genus Parhyale; species Parhyale hawaiensis. The sequence continues at coordinate 38,047,303 of LQNS02278091.1, read as the reverse complement.
CTTTATTCTTTTTGTTTCCATTACCAACAATGTATAAAAATGAGCACTGTTACCAGTTATTATATTATCTGAAAAAGTTTAGGAATGAGTCATTGTCAAGAAATTTCATCAAGTCTTTGAAACGAGTTTCACACTGTGAATATACGAAACAGGTCAGGACTTTTGCAAAGCCCGGTACTAGGCAATTCCCAGCCTTAATCGTGCTGCTGTACACCTTCCTCGCTGCTGTATTAGTTGTTATTTCAATTACGTTTTCCCCAACACAGACGGCTGGACGACGGAAGATCTTGTCTTCCGGTGGCTGGCAGAGAAGCCCGTACAGATCCCTGGTAACCTCCACCTGCCGCGGTTTACCCTAGAAAATTTTTTCCCAAAATATTGCAACAGCAAAACAAACACAGGTGAGGGTAATGCTTTTATAAAATTTTCTTAATATTTAGGGTGGCATCACGACAAACTGTAATATTTGTGTCTGAAAAACCATAGAGACATTATTACATCCTTTAGAATGATTTTATATCATTTTTTTCGATTTAAACAAGCAAAACGCTATGAAATTTCTATGCATGCTCTGCTCCAGTCTCCTGACCAGGTGAGTGTAGCGTCTTCGTTTCGTCTTTGATTTGTCATAACTTGGACAAACCGTAGGCGTAGTATTACAGTAGATAGATTATAATCCCAATAACGTCATAACACTGATCCAAGAGACACGCCAAGTGCTCTGTTTTTCCCTCGGGCGTTTCAACGTTTGTCTCGATGCATTTTATATGTTGAGTTTTTAATCTGTTTGAATCTGTATGTGAATGAATGTTAACTTAAAGCTGATGTGAACGCAGTAGCGACTGCCGGTGACGCAACCGTCGGAACTACGCAATGCCTTCGAAACAGCTTAAGTTCCTAATTTAAATTACAACATAGATCTTTCCATACGGCGGTATTTTTCTTTAAACTATTTACCATAACATTATCTTTATACATTCGATCTATATACATATATACCAGTTTGGTTATTTTTTCCAAAAATTGGGATTCTACCTCTTTCAGTCGTACAGCATATCGTACACATAACTTATTCCAGTTTGCATGAGTGCATTTAAAGTGTGCAAAACATAGCGAGTGATATTTCCATCGAAAGCAAAAGGTCAAGAGGCTGATAAATTCGTTGGTAATTTGATACTGGGAGGATTTTAGCCATTTTAACTAATGAGGTTATACAGTGGGTATGTGTATTATACAAAAAATATTAACCGACTAACGCTTAGAGAAAACTTTTGTTTCTGATGAGAATGAACCATTAATATGACTTAGATATTTGGACAATGTGCATTAATGCGCTAAGCCCGCATCTGAAAGAACTGGCAGCTGGGCATGTGAGGCCGACGTTACACCTCTGTCTCACAAATAGCATACTAGGAACAGAGTTATTGACGTCACGCACTCGACCTACTGGAGATACATTGTTGCGAGAACGTGCAGCTCGCACGTCATTCTTGCTACCGTATCTACCCTACTGAATTTAAATATGCAACGGAAAAATGTGCGAGACGCGCATCCTGGCATCGAGTCGTGAGTGTAAATGGAAATGTGACTTCGGCATTACACTTGCGCTTGTCTCGTCGCTCGTCCATTGCTGGTCGAGCACTTCTCGTTGATATTGTAAGAAAATAGCGCGATAGCCTGCAAGTGCGTCGGCTGGTCATAAGCTCTTGCGCACTTGTGTTTTTTTTTCGGATGAAGTCCAGGTGACTTTCCACATATCATTTCACGTGTGCCGAGTCCCGCTGCTAGGGGTCTTCTGTTGGGCCACAGTTAGCTACCAAAGAGAGAGCCAGCAGCGAATTTTCTCCACAGTGCACGCAACCGCTAACCGCTGGTCAATGTGGTATTCTTTTTAGGTGAAAATTTAACATTTTTTTGTCTATACCATTTATATCGGTGGCGCTTCGAATGTGCCGCAGTATTTTGTTAGACAGTCTTTAATTGCTCCCCTTACGAATATTTTGTCGCCTCGGTTTTGCCATCATCTCTGCTTGGAATGCGTACCTCACAAGTCCTTCCACTCCGTTCTGAGTATCTGGCGACAACCCGTTCAGTCACATTCACAGGGATACGCTCGAGACTTTGCCGACCGTATGTGATTGCCAAACCGTCGAAACTTCGTTGTATTGAATACGCCTATAGACAGCCAAGTCGTTTGTGGTATTCGTAATCTCGCTTGCCTCGAGTTTTGGCAGTGAAGGATCCTGAATAGCTTGAAGTTGGTAATTCCTGTATTTTTTTCTGTCACTGGGTATCTAGAGGAAAACAGTACGCTATTCTCGGTAGAATTAATTGTTTCTATAGAGTGAGCATCGCTTCTACACCGCGTGACGATATAGTTCGTAAAATCGTATTCTCACCCCAAGGTTTCTTAAAACTGTCTTTCTTTCAATTTCATGCGAATCAGTAGTAGTAAATTTTGTGGACTCAAACCGTGTTCAGTTTTCACCTTACCTATGCAGCTCGAATTTCGTTTTATTGAAGGCTATGTTGTTCTTATCTCACCATTGGCAGATATTTCCAAATCTCGTTGGACAAACAGCATACAGGTATTTCACAGATCGTACAGCTTCTAATATTGGTGTGCCGTTAGGAAACGCAGCCGTACTCCTTGTCATTGGTTACGATTAATACGAGTACAGGCCCCAGTACGGTGCCTTGTGGTACTCTACTGAGTTCCGGCAACTTGCAGATACCCTATTGTTGACGATGACACTCCGTGCTCTTATTTGACATAAATCCTTCAAGCCACCGAAGGCAGTTTCCACGGATACCCATACGGGAAAATTTTAACATTAAGATTTCGTGATCAACCTTATCAAAAGCCTTACCAAAATCCAAATATATTATGTCCACATTCTTCCCTTGATGCGGTGACTCTGTTATTGAATCATAATATCCCAACAGTTGTGAAGGAGTGGAACGCTTATGCCGAAAGCCATATTGTTTTGATGTAAGTTATTACCTTCTAGACTAGTGCATTAGGTCTTCACGGAGCGCCCTCTCGAACCACTTCAACACATGACTAGTTAGTGAGACAGACCTGTAGTTAGCTGGACCCGTACTGTTTCCAGATTTCCAGATTTGACGATCGGCGTAATGATTGCAATTTTACAACAAAGCATTTGCGCATTTTTATAACTAGGAACTGCCAAACTCGGTGAATCGCGAACACGAAGCTAAATGCTTTGCGGGGCAGAGTAAGCTTGCTGCAAAGGATGAAAGGGGAAACGGCTTTATCATAATAATAATTGCGGCCTGCCAGTTACTGTACACGCGGCAGCTGGTGCAGCACTTACTAAGTATAATAACAAAGTGTTCGAGTGTTGCTGTCAGAAGCGGAATTCGTAGACTAGAGTCTGTTCGCAGAATCGACGAGTTTTTGCACTTGGCTTGCTGAGTCAGCATTCGGTATCCGGAAGCTATTGCGGGGGTACTGATTATAACCAGAAATGGAGATGGCCAGTTGGCCTCAGGGTCGTCGCATAAGAGTATTCTGTCGTTGGCGCCAAAGCTGTTGACGATGTGTGATCGATTACAGCCGTGCACACCTCTGGGGCCACTTAGCACATATCTACAGCGCGAACCAGTGTGTGTGCGTTTCCAAGTTCGGGTGAACGGTCAAGATGATCTTTTCTCTACTGAAAATAGATATAAAGGACTCACAGTATTGCTAAATATCGGAATTGCTCATTTTTTTCATACGAACATCAGCGCCGCACACCGTCTATTCCATGTTAAAAATTAAGGGGACCTTTTGCTGCTCTCACGCAACTGCTCCGGCGCTGGCACCGGCGGTGCGTCCGTGCGACGTTTCAGGTGTCGACCCACAGTGAAAGTTGCTCTTGTCATTGCACGCTCGACTTACGAACGGACGTTCGGCTCGCACGTCGCTCCAGTTTAAGTGAACTGGGTAGTGGGTTTTTTTAAAGAAGTAATTTTGACCAAATAGAATCTGGATAACTGTGAACAACTGTTTAAATATAGTCAACACTACACTACTAAGTTATACACAGCATTATATTTGGTTGCACCTTCAAAAATATGTTCAGAAGCTGATCTCCCACCCTTCAGCAAAATGTATTGGAGGGCCTATTTAGTTCAAGGATTTCAAATAAAAAACTGATGACTTCTAAGCTCAAACTATTAAAAAAAAATGTATTAATGTATTAGCTAGAACTACAGCTATTAGAGATCATTAATTAGGTTAGGTTGCACCGCTCTACACAGCTTAAGTATAAATATTAAGGCGAAAACAATAGTTTTAAAAGTCATTTTTACTTAAAAACTGAACGTTTCGGCTCTTCGGCTCTTAATTCAGGACAATAATTTTAACATTTTAGGCTTTGGTAACTCTCCTTTAGACCTCCGCATTTTAGACTCCCTTTACATAGCAAAGCTCAAACCTAGCCTCAATGACCTGCAGTCATCGCATCCTCTCCAAATTGTAAATAGTTAGGTTCGTTTTTNTTTTTTTTTTTTGTTACATTCTGTTACTGCCGCCTCTTTATGTCATCAGTGTACAGCCCTCAGATGTATATTTTAACAGTCTCCTAATTGTATATTTCAGATACTGATGATGGCCGGAGAGCCGAAACGTTCAGTTTTTAAGTAAAAATCGCTTCTAAAACTGTAGTTTTCTCCTTAATATTTATCAAAGCATACTATTGGTGGATAGCCTAATTGAATTCTTAGTAATCTAGGTAATAATCATGATGATTTATTTATTACAATTTTTGCATCAAAAGCTTAAACAATTGCCTAATGTAAAATTACTCAGATTGATGTGTTAGTGAGTCTTGCCGTACTGAAGACATTTCTTACACCTGTACGACAGTTTTGCTGATAATTGAAGTCCCAATGTTAAATGTTTAAATGTATTTAAATTAACTCAAGGAGTCCTGGAAAAAAAGCCAGATATCATGTGGACAGTTAAGTCTTGTGTAGTTTATAAACCAAAAAAGTAGCCTAAATACTTATTTGGCTCTTTCCTTCTTATCAATCTTTACACCCCACAACCTTCAAGAGTGCTTTTGTAAAATAGTTTATTGGTTCATAAAATTTCTTTGAACAGACGACTTGAACTACTGCTTGTGTTAGCTTTGCTTAAGGTATCAAGTTGTGATTTCTGACTTTCTTGAGCCCGTAGGTCAAGAGTCGAAATAGCATAATGTTTCTCTCCACTCTATCCGTAGCTTTACTGCAAACATGACTCGGCTTGCTGAGTGTCGCACTGCTCAAAAAAATGGTTTTCTACCATAGCAAATACTGATTGCATAGATTGAAATTTAGTAGGTATCTTTTTTATTTCAGAGCAAGTTAATTGCGTTTGAGGTAATTTGCTAACAAATGTTAACGATTTAAATTCAGTCATTGGTCAATGAGACTATATATAGTCCCAAGAATGTGAATTATTTTTTTTCATTCAATATGTTGTGCAGCAGGCTTAGACTGCTTCCGTTGATTTTTTTTTAGGAGGAATGAATCAAGTTTTGTAGCAGTTTTGGGTGCCCAAGAATGAGATTACTGGGCTACAGGAAAGGCTGTTTTAGCTATTTTATAATCTTATAATGACCACATAATTACATGAATTAATACAAGCTTAACTTTATAACAGTTTAGTGGTGAAGATGAACAACAAGTATTCCCTCCAAATTCTGTGTTTGAAAAATTGGGCTTGAAAGTGGTGAATATGCCAACCATTATACCATGTAGAGGGTGTTCCACAAGAGAAGGTAGTAGTAATATAAACTGTAGAGCAAACAACGATGCCTTGTGGAAAGATACCTCACCCGCAATAGTGGGGAGGTTGAAAGTTTTGAGTTTGCAGTTTTGGAATTTTTCACATTTAGGTCAGCCCAACTGACTACCTAGAGGAGATTTTAGTGATGGTTCATTTCCTTCTCGTAACTTTTAGGTGGGAAGATATGTGTACAAATAGACACATGCAAACAAATATAGACACTTAGGACGACATTATCACTTCTCTCTGTTCACTGATGACAATCACCTCTCTCACTTTGTTTCTGGGTAATAAATAGTCAAATTCAATCCCTTCACTGTTCACAAGCAAAACACGTCGGTGCAGCTTTTTCCTTTTTCAAAATTCAGTATTTAGATTCGTAGAGTAGTACCTAGCTACTTATTTAGTAAAGTAAACTTAGTTTGTCACTGAAACCAGACTTGCTGTGACATCACAAGTAAAAATCAAGAGCTATTGAGGCTGGAATGTAATAGTAATTGATATCTGGAGCTGCAGGATATTGCCACTCTGCTTATCAAATCAGTGAGACAGCCTAATTGACAAAGATATGATTTGCCGTCACAAATATTGATATTTTCCTCATATTGACTCATCATAGAATTTGTTGATTACTTCCGCCAAGAAGGTTATGTTTTTGTCGTGTTTGGCTGTCTGTCTGGTTGTTTGTCTGTTTGTTTGTCTGTCTGTCACCAAGACAACTCAAAAAGTAATGAACCGATTTGAACGAAATTTACAGGGATTGTTAGGTATGTTAAGACAAACAGATGATTAACTTTTGGTGAAGATATGTCCATCCGTTTGTTTCCTGGTTTGTTTGTTTGTTTGTTTGTTTGTCTGCCTCATTTTTCTCAATGTTTTAACTCAAAAAGACATGAATGGATTTTTATTAAATTACCATGAGTAGTTAGGTATATAACAAAAAGTAAATGACTAAATTTTGGTAATGATCCGTTTGTCGTTCGTTTGTCACTGTTTTTAACTTTATGCTTGTTTGCACAATAACTCAAAAAATAATGAATGGATCTTTATGAAATAAGTAATAGTTGTTAGTAATATTAAAAGGCATAAATGATTAAATTTTGGTGCAGATCGGTTAGTTCGTTTGTATGTTTGACTCATCTTTGTCATAACGTTTGTTAGCAGTATAACTCAAAAAGTTATGAACGGATCTTCAAGAAAATTGCGTAAGCTGTTATTAGTATTTGAACGCACAAATGAATAGATTTTGGAGTTTATACAAAGAAAGTTATGGTTTCAGAGCCAATTTGAATTGTTTACTACCGTTGCCTCGCTTGGCGGAGGTATGCGCTCTCAGAATGCTCTAGTTGATCATGTTTCCATAAAGATTTTTCAGTAACGCTAAGCAATACACTAATGAAAAGCAGACAAATGCTGAAACTTTATCCACACCTGCGATAAAAATCATTGGCTACCCATTTCCTATTCTTACAAAGTGCTCAAATTGGTTTCATCTATTTACCCTCTAGGTTTAGACCGGACAAACTTTAACTAACACCCTGTATATGGGATATGGCTTCCATTCTCTGTACTTTCTTTGAAATTTTTTGCAGAAGCTTTTGTTTCTGCAGAATTTTTGTACGCATTGATGTTTTCTGCAGTCTGTGCTTTACATCTGGCTAGACAAAGTAATATGTAGGAAACTGGTCAATATGAAAGATGAACTAAACATTTGCTCTCATTTATTAGCCAGTCATTAACTGTCTCATTTGAGACAGCCTACTACTATTTTACATCATAAATTTTTACCATTAGCTTTTTGATTATCAATGAGTTGTTGGGGGAATAACCTCTCTCAAAGCCGTTGAATCTGTGTAGAACAATTAAAAATCATTAATTTTATCATTGGAAACGTTTCCTCCATAATACCCAACGAAGCTCAAAAAAGCTCAAAAAAAAACAATAAAACCCAAAAAACCCACTACCCATTTTTTTTTTTTTTTAACTCTAGGTTTTTCCGACCCTGGTTTAAACGGACACAGTAACGTATTCAGACGCTGTACTGAGATAGCACGTTCATTTGACTGTCGTGTGAACTCGCCTTAGAATGCCGTCGCTCCGTTCACGGTCTGCGCGGTATGAGCCACTGCAGACCCAACCAATCAGAAGCAAGACTGTTACTATAGCCGTGATCGCAACGCGACCATCGCTTGATGTTTTCGAAAGGTGTCCTCGATATTTCTCTCGATATATCAAAGACTCAATAGATATGTTAGGGAACACGACCCTCTTGAGAGCAATCACGGAGGCGCTCTATAGAAAAGCGGTCGCGTGGTCCCGCCAATCAGTTACTGAGTGAAGCTCGGCCCCAGCGTCCCCTTTTTCTTTCTCGCTTTCGTCCCCGCACGTCACCAGCAGAACAAACATTCTTGACTTCCTTCCGTGCTTCCTACGTAGTTAATGACATAGCGTCGCATTGCAGTGTGTGGAGACATAATGTCATTAAGTGGGAGTATATGTACGTAATTAATGGACAGCCCGTATGCCTTTACATTAGATGAAATAGCGTCGTGTTTCCTTGCATTACATTTACATTGGAAAAGCATTTGTATTTTCAGGTCTATTTCCATTTGTATTTGCATTACTTTTATTCAGTTCATACTTCACACGCGATTGCACTACATTATGTTACATTACACTAAGCTGCATTACATCACTTACATCACATTACATCACTCTAATTATATTACTGTGCATTGGCTGCCAAAACTGCTCTCAGTCTGCAAGGATGAAGGTAAAAACTATGCATTCAATATAAAACTCTTCACTCGGTCAGCATGTTCTTAATACCCAGGAAAATTAACCTTTCTACAGATAAATTCACTTGTCTCAATGGTGTCGAACTCATATGAACAGCTTCTCTTACTTGGGTCATAAAATCACTTACGATTTCCGTAATAACCATGGTATATATAAAAAACGCGGAAGCTCCATGCAGTGGGTGAAATGCCAATCAGGAAGTTTGGTCACTGTTCTGAAGAGGACAAACGTCAGCTGTTTCGGGCTTATTATTATTCGTGTTATGTTAAACAGAAGCCTATAGGCCACTAACGAGTAGCCAATAAAGTTATATTTCACCGGCAAATGAATGTGCCAAGGTTAACTAGTGCAGGTATGATATTTGTTCAAATGCACACTGACTGTCTCAAAGTCAGGGCTCAGGAGTACGTATTCAGTATCGAGATCAGGATAGAAAAATCTGATAACTCTTTACTGAATGGGTTCCGTTATGGCTCTGGCTACGAACTTTCTAACAAATACACCCGATTGCTGCGCATATGACTACAAGACAGGGGCCAAGCAAGGGGCCTCACTGTACCGTGTAATGACAATCTTAGCCAATCCTTGTCTAAAATAAAAGTCTAGCGATAAGTTCAGCCTCGTGCATTTGTACTGTGTACCTTATACCTTGAGAGTCTTCGGAAGAAGTCCAGGTGACGTTGCTCACATCACCTCACATGTGTGGAGTCACTCTGCTGGGTGTCGTCTGTGGTGCCGCAGTTTGCAACCAAAAAGAGAGCCAGCAGCGAATTATCTCCACAGTGCACGTAGTACCTAACAAAGTATATGATTTATTTTATCTATTATTATCATAATTACATTACACTACATCACAATATGCCACACAACTTTTCATTACACCAAATTACATTACAGTACATTCCACCATTTGATTTACTCTACATTACACCACATAACCTTACAACCCATTACATTACCCAATATATTTTAATCATAGAGGCACGTAACAGCTAATGAGCATTTCGAGCTTAGATTTAAGCCAATGCTGTATGCCGCAGGAATACGGGTATGCAAAAAGAATATTATGCCCGTATATATTTATTTTTTTTTACATACGAATGCACTGAGTGAAATGCCTTGGCAGATGTCGAGCAAGCTCCCCAGTCAATTCTCTTTTTGCAAGGCAAACAATCTTTTCTTCCTTTGGCGCTTTCTCGACGAGATATTACAGTCGGTGCAAAGAATTAATGTAAGCTAACACTACATTGATATAACCACAGACAGTGCTGACGTAATTGTCTTGCCAGCAGAGCGTGTGTAATTGGACTTCTGGTTCGAACACGCAGTTCCTCGAACAATTCTCTCAAGTTTATATTTTGTATTTATATAAATACTAGGGTTCAAGTCAGAACTTGAAGCACGGAGCTCCAGTTGACTATGCCAGACTTCCTGCAGTTGCCGGGAGCCAATATGTGCACATATTTATTCCTATGTATCGTTCACTTTGACGCTGTAATAGATATAGGAACTAGTCGAGGATTCTTCCTTTTGTCGCTTGTACTAACTGACTGAAAAAAATGACCTTTCATAGAATGCATGTGATACTGTTTCAAAAGGCTCCAGAAATTGGATATTGCAGGGTCACAGCATTATACTGCCATTTCTACAGCAGAATTCCATTACGCTCAATAGGACAGTCCTTGCATGTTTTTCGTTTGGGCGATTTTCCTACCAAGTAATACTACACAGCTTCCAAGTTGTTTGCTGGTTATTACGTGCTTGCTTGCCAGTTTGCCTCCCAGGTTTCTCCATGTCTATCAGTATTGCATAGGGGATATTTTTATTTACCCATTGGCAAAGGGTCCACTGCCTGGCCAAATTTGACACTGAATCATTGAAGACCTCTGAAATACTGCATAACGGTAGCATGGACACTGAATTTTCATCCATCACATATTAAAGTTTTATTTTGCCCTGGGCTCGTAATGCGTAAATTGAATAGAAATTAACGACAGACAAATGGAAAAGGTTTTTTGCATAGTAGAACCATAAAAAAGAGTGAAAAAGAAGGTTTCATTTAATTATTTTCTGCCTTTATTGCTGGTCTGTATAAGAATTCATTCCAGTTGAACTCTAAAGTATAACGAAGACTTGTGTGTCCATATTTTAAGAGTGAGCTATATAAGCTTGCTGCGTGCACCTCAAGCAACAAAAACATAAAGATTTTGTTCCTTCTCTATAAGATCCCATTTTTCAAGCTTCCAAGAATTGAATGAATTGTAAGGATCAACACGAAGCCGTGAAGCGAAATTTCGAACTGTAATGCTGCAAACTTGCGCCGCTACGTCGCTTCACTGTACCTAAGGATGGACAATACAGTACTCGGAGTTTCTTTTTATTACAGTTGTATTATTTTTGAGCAGCCAAAAATAAAGTCATTTTACGAAACCAACTATTAACTAGTTGCTCAGGACGAAGAAAGACTAGGTTTTACACAATATATTTGATATTTAAATCGAACATGAAGCTGTAGCCACGACGGATGCAATGGATCTTAGCTCCTTAGCAAAAGTGTAATCGTAAACAGACTGTAGAGGAGCCAATGCAAAATTTTTGGGATCAGTTTCGATAGCCCAGCATAATAACATATTTAATTACTTTAATAATACTTTCAAGTTATGTATTGCCGTACCGCGTTAGAAACGCCAATATACCTATGTTCTTACCATTATTCGTGATGCATGCCTCCGCCAAGGAGGTTATGTTTTCGTCAAGTTTATTTGTCTGTTATACCATTTGTCTGTCACCAAGATAAGATAACTCACAAAGTTATGGACGAATTTTAACCAAATTCACTGTGATTGGCAAGTATGTTAGGAGGAACAGATGATTAACAATGGGTGAAGATCCGTCAGTTTGTTTATTTATTTGTTTATGTGCTTGTTTGTCTGCCTCATTTTTCTTAATGCCATAACTCAAAATGTTATCAACGGATTTTTATGAAATTTACACGAGCTTTTAGGTATATTAGCAAGAGTAAATGACCAAATTTTTGTGATGATCTGTTAGTTCGTTCGTTAGCTTATCTATATTTTCAATTTTATGCTTGTTAAAACAATAACTCAAAAGTTATTCATGGATCTTTATGAAATTCACAGGAGTTGTTAGTAATGTTAAAAGAAATAAATGATTAAATTTTGTTGATGATCAGTTGATTTGGTAGTGAGTTTGACTAATGTTTGTCAGAATGATTGTTAGCAGCATAACTCAAAAAATTATGAACGGATCATTAAAAATTACTGAAACTGTCAATGCGCTTAAAAGAAACAGATGATTTGATTTTGGTGTTGATACAGAGAAAATCATGGTCTCAGAAATAAAGTGGATGTTTCGTTACATTTGCCTTGCTTGGCGCAGGTATGCGCTCTCAGAGTGTTCTACATAGTATTAATAAATTTTACCCCCACTGGAGTCAAGACACACCCATTGGATGTTTATTAAAAACTAAAAAGCAAAACGAAAGTTGAAATAGAAATCACATTTATTTGTGCCTATATACAGAACTGATAATGGAGCAGGTCTCCAAAACGTTATCTTAATATGTTTTCTAAGGTCGTCTTTGCTTTGAACTTCTTAAGAAATTGTGACTCAAGCAACAAATTATTTCCTAAATGCATTTATTATATTTTACACGGGAGCGCGTTGGCTCCTTTAACTGGTATCACTTAATTGTACAATGTTTTTTAAACACACCAAAAACCACTGAGACCATCACTGTCAATAATCTTGTCCGTTCAGAATATTTTAATTTGAATTTCCTGACTTGTTCTCCACTAATACATAGGCCTCAAGATTAGGTACTAGTGATATTTATTTCTGAATTTTTTTAACTTGAAACATATGTGACCGGTCCACGCTGGTAGATACGATAAAAATAAATGTTATTATCACTATTAGTTGGCTTACTTAGACATGAAAAGTTACTTATCATACTTATTTCCTCCTAATCATAACAGGCTATAAGTTTTTAACGTGATGTCTCTTAGTCGTATCGCATCTAGTACATGGATAGAATATTCACCTTAGCGCTACGATCGAGACTGCTTTCCTCCAACATAAAGTCCTGACAGATAGGGGAATAACACATTCACGAAGGCCATCACTGCAAAAGCAGTAACACTCGATCTTGTTGTGCGCCGCTATAGTCAGTGTGCTACCATCTTTGACGGGTTAAGCTAGTGCTCAGTTATACTCGTGCGGCGCTTGGAAGTACATGCGTGCCAGCCGCATGTTCTTAACATAACGTCGATACGCTCATCAAAGGCTTTGTATCAATCAGTTTTTCTCGATTCGATTGAAGTATAAAATGAAAAGTTTTTCTATCGTGTTATCAATATTTTTCTTTAAATTTTATAAACGCATCTTGTGTGCGAAAACTAGTACCTTGTAGTCAACTTTCCATCATCACTTCACTACAGTCGTGCATCACAGCAGCTGTAAACCCCATCGAGCGCTTTACACTGCTTATCAGCTCCATTTAAGACCTGGCCCGAAACCTCTGCTACACCGTCAGTGAGCGACAACTTGCGCACTGACATTGGCCAGTCTACGCGTGCTCCAGAAAACTGCTTACGCCCTTTGGTGAACTTGACGGCCAGCAAATTCGCCCAATTTCAGTTCCGTCTCGAACTACATTCCAGCTCGCAGTGCCATTCCGAGCCCTACTACCTGCTCGAGGTTCAGGTTCCAGTCCTGATCTTGACGAGAGCAGCCCCACTACTACAGCTCCGAAGAGGTCCTGCCAGTAACATCTCTCTGGAGGCCCTACAGGCTCTCCCACTCTGCTGCACCGCACGCTGTCTCCCAGTTCACTGCATTCGGACTTGCTGTACCACTCAAACTGTGTGTGCTTCATCGGCTTCTGTTCTCTGCCGCCTTCGTCTCTGGC
>LQNS02278091.1:37969734-37994801 GCA_001587735.2 Parhyale hawaiensis | reverse complement strand
AGGGCAACTACCGATTTGCAAAAATAAACACGATTAAATTAGATGTGCAACTAATTACATTAAAATCCAACAACAAGCATACCGGTAGAAGGAAATTTTCCAAACACTCAAAATAAAGTTCGTAAACCGTGAAAATTTCCACGGGTCCAGCTAGTATTTACTATTTTGTTAAAGGAAAGGAACAAATGAAGAGCATGCATCTTAGTACCTCTGTAGGAGGAACAAGCAAAATTATAAAATGGCCAATGTACTCGGCAGTCAAAACGCTTACGAAGAATTTATTGTGGTGCTTCCTCATCGATCATACTTTCATTACTACGTTGCCGCCGACTCAAATGATCATCAAAGATGCGAGGTCTCTGCTTCAATCCTGCCGGGTAGCACAACTTGGTGGCTTGCAGGAAAAAAATAATAATTTTTAGCACAATGAAGCATCATCCGCAAAATAAGTAATACCATATTGTTAGCTTATGCTGGTATATTATTTCAGTTAAAATTCATTCGTTCCAACGAAAAGCCGTTTTCTCTATGGAAAACTAGCTACAGAAAATAACGACGATACCCTGTGATCTTCGAACTTCTCTGTATTCTACTGTATACTGAAGCATATCTTACTGATTGCTTCGTTATTCCTCTACTCAATTTGTGCTAATTAAAGCTTTGATGTGGGAAGGACGTACCAATCATGATCCAAGGGAGAGGTAGAAGAAACTGCAGATATCATCATTGCTTGGATTACAGAGCTGGCCAAGCAAGTTGCGCACACAATTTTGAGGCATCTTCATTTTTGCCATCAACTGCAATCTGGTCTAATTTACGTCTGTCAGATTTTAACACAGCGTGACAGGATGGCCACAGTCTCTAACCTGGCCCTATTTTTGCCTGTTTCCTTCAACTATGGCAGTAAATCAGTAAACAGATAAATGCACGTTGATTTTCTTTTACATAACAAGAAAAATGATATTAATCGCTTGTGTCCCGCGCCGTCGTGGAATAGTGGCATTGATTTGGAGATAATACTGTGCTGGTGTTTTTTGTGGTACAGATTTTACCAATGAAAAATCATTGCACCTGTCAGATGATCATGTATCAATAATTTTTAAAAAAGGATGCGTGCGTCGCATGTTGCGCTTCATCAACCTCAAACTAATGAAAACACAGACGGACAGCTTCTAAGCGCAGCTAAGTTCCACCTCGAAATCCCTGTGACGTCCTCGTTCAGTCATCAGCGTTGTGCCACGAACAACCCTAATATAATAAAATGCTTCTTGTGTTTGTTTATTTATTTCGTGTCCGCTTCTTAATAAACTAGACAGGCAAGAAATAGACCAGGCTGCAGATTTTGTATTAAATTGCGTTTTCATGGAGATCGATGACCATGTTATAGAAGATGGCGAAAGTAGAATTCTTATCCCGTATTCTGAATGCACTTCTTGCTAGAAATGTGTCTTGATATCGAAACAATAAAGCTAGTTGCAGCTTCTCTTAGCTGTGTGCTTGCAGTTCATGACGCATAAATTTAGTAGATAATTAACGAAGCCTCCAAGAAGCTATTATTTTTCACGGGGCAGTAGACCCAATTATTTCTTCTAGCTAGCTGTCTTTCTTTAACGGAGAAGTTTTCGCTTTAAGGGTAAAACATAGATGTGCTGAAGGCTAATCTTTCGGTACCTAGGATACGCCCCGGGGAATTTGATTAAATTCAATAATGTTTTGTTGCTTGATTATGGAATATTTTCCCGCCTGTTACTTAAGGTGAGGGACGATTGTGCTGCTTGGATGAATTGAAAATGAGAGCACTTATCTCACTTATCTTTTATGACAATTTGAGTCGGCTGTTGCAGCATATCCTTCATAAACATTTGTAACAAAAGCGCATGTTGAATGAAAAAGGGTCTTCAGTGATTCCTCACTGTCATTTTTGACAGCGCGGGTACTCTAGTTTCATTTAAAGAGAAAAAAATACAAGGGCAAGCAGAATCAGAGAATACTAACGAGACCTGTGGCAATTCCACGGTTAATTAATGTTTTCACTTACCACAGTTTCACCTGAGGCAGGCTTCTAACTTAGGCCACCCCATCTAGATTTATGTCCGCCGCTTAACCTTGTATACCGTTACGCAGTCCGTCTACCTTACGCCTAGTCTAACCTCTACTGTATTAACATTTTGATGTCGCCTGTGAATCTTGCACGTGTTCTGCCAACAAAGAATTTGCAGTCATAGAGGTACGTCGGTACTTCTTGCATTGTTCTCCTGTGTATTTGCACGCCTTTTCTAAGCTCTGTTTCCCACAGCTTACAGATAATTTAGTGCTGTATAATCTTACACGTTTCAATTTTCCTTGTGCGGATCAAATTTTTACAATATTACAGGACCCGTTGATATTGATCAGTAGCCCATCTTTCTTCTGCTTTGTTTGATGCCATAGCTATACAACAACAAACTCAGCAAATTTCATCAGTGACGTAACCCGCTGTGCTCGTGATATCATTGTATTTTCTTAGACACCGCACAGTCACTTCAAAATATATTTTAGAGTCGAGATGTTCAACACTACACGTTCTGTTCTCCCTCATCGTATTCTGTCTACGCATCTGGCCCTAGTAACATCGCCGAGCGTCACCAACAAAGTGAAAGTAACATGGCGTGAAAAAAAAATTGCAAGCCGTAGATATGATACGATGGAATTGATCTTCATGCATATCTTTGTTTCGAAACTGACAGAAAACTTTTTCAAGAAGAGAAAGAAAAGATAGCTATGGTTAAACTTCCTTCCAGCGAAAATCAGAGCGTCTAGCAAGTTGAATTTTCCCCTATCTAATACTAGAAAGCGTAACGTGCAGACACATAGACGGACGTACGGATGAGCGGACAGATGGAACCTCAAGCAGAATTATGAACTAGCTTAGACGAAATGTACGGTATATTCTTAACGTCTTATAAAGTAGAATGATGGTTTCATTTAAAAATACCTCGGAGTTTTGTAACCATTGAACATCAACGAAATTTCGAGCGGCTGGCACTATGTTGATGAAACTCATATCTTGTATGCGAAATTACGGTGGAAACAACAATATAACAACTGTGACGTCATCATTCAGCCTAAATCTTTTTGCAAAAATACTGAAAAACTTCCAGTCGGTGTCTTCTTAAGTCTGTGTCTTCAACGCTGTCTCATATCCCGTAGGCAATGAACTTTGAAAGTCGCGCATTAGTTAAAGGCAGAAATACATTAGAATAAAATATAAAGCACTCTCTAGTAAGTTCGCAGTAAACATATAAAAAACGACCTGTATCTACGATACGTAGTGACACTACGTCCTCTTAGGTGAAATATTTTGGTCAAAGAATTGAAAATTCGAAATTATTGGTGTTGTCACTCATTTCACAGTGTAGTGTATAAACTGAAAATTCGAAATTTTTTTTTGCACCGCTTAGTGTGTAGAAAAAACAGATTCGTGAAATTAGTCTCTATGAAGTCGTTGTTAGTTCTACTGACTTCAAATTCGCACTAATGACCTATTAGTGGCCGGTATCCCTTAGAACGGAAAGCCATCACTGTTGCCAGCTCTAACGCATTGCTATATATAAGATGTAATTTCTTAGCTATAATCGTAAAATGATTTCATGTCCTCCCTTCGAACACAGCTTGAACGTCATAAAAAAAAAATTGACATTTCAATAGGTAGCTAACACAAAATCAGTGATATCCTCGTTTGTTGACAGGACACATTAAAGCTTGTTGCTGTCAAGACGTAATACCTAATGAAAATATCCTTTTGTCAGAGCGTTGCCGTCGTGACGGACAGTGATTTAGCTCAGATTTCGATTACAGGTAACTTTTCCTCAAATTCGACCGCAATCTGTATGGCGGAAAAGTCCCTTTTGTGAGGAATCAATATCAATTTTGCGGAAGTAAAATGGGCTCTTTTAGTTCCTTGCATCTAAGCAATACTGATGTTTCCAATAATTTTGATCAATTTCAGGTGATCACAAATATTTTCCACTTTATCAAGTTTGGCACAACGGCGTTAATTCAATCTTTCTCTTGCAGAAACTATTTGTGCTTGTCTACAAGTACACGCTTATGGTATTTTTAAACAATTAATTGCTGTTGTTTGTAGCGGTGTTTGGATATTTTCCTCTGACTCAAATTTCCATCACTCACTTTCAGTCAATTGCTTGAAAAAGTTAATCTAGAGTAAATGTACTGCATGATCACATCATCTGAGTACATGGTTGCTACGACCTGTCCAGTTATGCGGCTATCGTTGAATGAACTCTAATGTTCAAACAGCTGGTTCTTTGATTTCCTCTATTTTTAATATTTACCAACATGCAGTAATTTTTTCCAGCTGTGGTAAAAATCGGTGGCTTATGCCCGTGCCAACCATCCTAAGCAACAGATATCACCATCGTTTGTAACAAAGAGGCTGTCTGCTCCCGAACCCCTTGAGAGTCTCAGTGATAGCGATGATTACTTACGCGTACAGAAAATTATCATCATCGTTGCAAACGACGTTCTTTTAGTAACGATTCCCATAACCACCTACTGATTCCTGGCTCATGACAACAGCCGTGACATTTTTGTTCTATCATTACCGACACCTTCATTGAACGTACATGCTTGAGTTCACTTACCATTAACTAGCCACGTTCTCAATTGCAACAAACAAGCGTTAACACTGTCCATCTGTTGCAGAAGCCCCTGGTGCGGACCCACGCCGACGGCACAACCCTGGACAAGGTCCGTCAGTGCGCCATCCACATGCCACCACCCCCACGCAGGGGTTGCCGGTCCTGGCTCTCCAAGTTCCCCAGCAGGAGTAAACGGATCGACGTGATTTCAAGGATAACTTTTCCTCTGGTTTTCGCCTTCTTCAACATCGTCTACTGGTGTACCTATCTGTTTAGGGAAACCCGTGAGATTCCAAACTAGAACAGGGAAAATTCTGAGCCCAAAGCATAGTTCTTAACATAAGGTTTCTAAGAGTTCTCGTTACATAATTCCTCTCACTAAGGGATTTCTAAAATATTGCTCTAAGGATTTTTTGTAACGTAAAACGAATCAGAAGATATAGTGGAAAGAAATAATTTGGAGTAGCGTTTTATATTTATGCTTTGTGACTGAGAGAAGATGCATGGTTCCTGGCGTTCACTTAAGACAATATTTTGCAACCATATCATTCCAAAATTCCAGAAGAACTTAGGATTTCTTATATATTTTTAAAAGATTTTTTGTTAAAATCAGCAAAGGTACCGCAGGAGCATAACTATAAAATGTATCGAAAGATATTAATCGTATCTTACATTAATTGCTTTTAACGATATTTATTTAGAGCGAGTGTAATACAATGTCAAACAACTCATTAGAATTCACACTACAGAGTCGAGCACCGAATGTTGACGTAACAGTTGCACTCTATACTATATAGTGTTGAAATCACCCCTGTTATTATGTTCACCGTTCATTTTATAAGTATTGTCAACGAAATTCGATGTTGATATGCTAAAAAACGACTAATTTCAGATGATAAGCATCAATTTCATTACTATTATTAGCTTAAAATGTCTATATAGATAATAATGCTGATAGTACGATAACAATTAGTTCGCACTTAATTATAAAAATATAAATTTTTATTGATGATGCTATTAGATTATTTCAAGTTTTAGACAGATGAAATTATTGTCGAAGACGTTATCAGAGAGCAACAAATTCAATAAAAATATAATTTATTGTTATTAATGTTCACTATAACTTGTCAACAATTCTGCAGAAATGAGAATTATAGTGAAGGAATCACGCACGTACCACGTAGTATTCGCCAGTCATTATTTCACAGCTCAACTGTAAAAAAAAACGTCGGCTGGCACAATCATATTCGAATTTTTATCATTTCTATTTTCCATAACTTTTGCGGCTGATTTTACCTTGTTTTGAAATTGTCATTTTGGTCAAGGTGATACAAATATAATGAAACTCTTACCTGTACATTAGTCATTCATATTTACGGTACACATTTGGTATTCAACAACTTATCATAAGGAATGCGTGGTCTGCTTCATCTAAAACTCTTAGACATCTTATATGATACTTCGTACGTTTTGTACCGGAGATTCCTCCTTTTATTAGTTAAATAACCTTTATTTACGTGTACAATGTCTAAACGTAAGATATTGCCAATTAACCAGACATGTTCCTTGAATCCAGTCTATCTAGCAATGATTAAAAAATACAGTTTTTTATAGCAAAAGCGTGCTATCCAATGCAAATATGCTTACAAACACAATGCTCCTCTATACCTTTGGAAAATAGGTCATTTGTTATCAAGGTTGGGAGCTTTTGGTGAAGAGTTCAGATCTTTCATTTCTAAGTCAACTGTGATCGCAGAAACGTTTGTTCCAAATTATTTTTCAAGTAATGCCACAAAAACCTGTTTCATCCGAACTGAAGGCAAACAACAGGATTTCGCATAGGACGGCAGGAGATCGGTTGTGACATAAATATTTTGGTGTTATTTATTAAAAGTTTAGAAAAAGTATATAGAATATAGTGATGAATAGTGAAAAAGTACATGCTCAAGCAATAAGTGTATATTCAAGATGGGATAAAACGATTAAAAAATCCTCCAATAATAGCTGAAGAGTATGAAGTTTATTACAATATTGCGTATAAGCTTAAGAAGAACAATACTATTAGGATTTGTTAAAAATTTATTGCCATAAGACATTAGCTTGTACAAAGCACAAATTCATCGCTTAGGTAATACGACCATTGACTTAAATAATATTCGTTATATGTACTGCTCTTTTTCTTAAGATTTATAGAATTTTTATCTATCAATATAGAGGATATATCCAATAACCAGTTGCACCCAACTCCATGCTCTAGCCACGTTTTAACTTAATTAAAGGTCACAATAATTTTCTATACATACGTCCTGTTTTGCCGTAGCGTTTGCTTCGTTGGAGAAAATTTTCACGTTTTCGAAATGTTGGCCATCTTTACCTTACATGATCTATCATTGCATCGATATACCCAGTAGTGTAAATGCAAGTCTTAATCATGTATAGAAGGGCGTACCATTAACCCCCCAAGACTCGTTCAATCATATTTTAACCCGTGCTTTTCCAACAAAATTGCCAGTAACCATCTGGCAGCAATGCATCGTCGTATGTAACTTAAAATTACTTAGTTTCATTTAATGTTCTTTTAGATCTTGAAGCCGCCCGCCAACATTTCGGAAAAGTGGAAATGATTCCTGAGAGTGAGGTTGTGTGACTCCAGTTTCTCCATTTAGTAATTTAGAAATAGCATAGCGTATAGCTGTAGGCTTATATCGTATACTTGCTTTACAAGTATCTATTTAGAGTGTTATTCTGTAGTGAACTTTTGACTGTGACTGTTTAACGCTTATTGCTTTATTAATAGAAATTTGATTTTAATATCATCCAAGTAGTAGACAAACTGATCCTGGTTCCGTTATAGTAAAAATGAAAGAAGACATGGCTAGTCTGAAATAACATAATTGCAATAAAAACTTACTTGAAGTCGTGACGAAATGCACGACTGAAGTTGTATCGAAGATTAGCAAGAACATGAGGCCGAAAATGACTGTTCCAACGTGACACTTTGCTGCAAATCCCAAATGCTCTTGTTTCCATTCTGGAATTCGAGACATTCTGTTGTCAAGTGTTTTTGTAATAATTTATTGTTTGGCAAATTTAACAAACCATAGGCTTGGCGGCCGGTACTATACCTATATGTATGAGGCTGTGGGATCACCGAACTAAAAGTACGTCCATTATCCCATTCGAACCAGCGCTACCGATATTGGCATGTCACCCATTCGAACCAGCGCTACCGATATTGGCATGTCACCCATTCGAACCAGCGCTACCGATATTGGCATGTCACCCATTCGAACCAGCGCTACCGATATTGGCATGTCACCCGAAAACTATTTTCGCATTTCATAGTTACTAAATATACACGTACTTGGCATGGTCGGCTGACTCATGGTAATCAAGGTAATGGATAAAGTAAGCGAAGTTGCGTGCAAAGTTTAAATTAAGACTTATCTGGAAGAACTAATTTTTCCGCAGACCTGAAAGTTTTCATAGTTTTTCTAAGAGTATAAAGCACGGTTCCGTTTTTAAAAAAATATTTATTAAATAAACTGTGGACCATCGGACATTTCACTATCGGCTATAAATACACCACTGGATCGCTGAAACGCTGTGTTTGTATAACACATAACCATGCAAAAATACTTCCTCCACAGCATTTTCTAGAATAAAAAGTATTGTTCATTAAAAAAGGAGAAACTTTGTATACTGGAATGAAATGCGGATTTAATGTATTTGTAACAGTTATGTCTCTTTACATCGTTCACTTTACCATTCTGAGAAGCTTTATTAGAAATTTGCTAATCCTTGAAAGTTTATTAATATCTAAAGTGTCCTATATTCGATGAACACCCTGTTTTTCGCTTCTTAAAACATAAAATGACTGAATGCTTTTAGCATCTGCACTTTGGACCTTCCTAACTTGGCGTTATATTGCCAAACTTTGCTGCGAGAGGCTGTGCATCTTTCAGTTTTGCAGCCATATTTGCATGCACCAGGTCGTTATTAATATGGGATAACCCTCTAGTTTCCATCAGTAGCCGCAAGAAGCTAGATAACCTCCGAGCAAATTACTGACGATGCGAATGAAATATGCAAAAACTTGGTTAAAAGCAACTGATATCAACTGATTTTTAATTCACTGGGAATTGGAAAACTAAAAGTTAAATGAACTTGGAAGTTTGAATAAAGTAGAGAAATAACAGCAATAATAGCTATGTATATATATGATACACCTCTTGTAAACCCAAATATTTGGCAAGTCGATAGGTCTTCTACGACAGAAGATATGTTAGAAAATGGTAGTACAGCGTCGCGTCCAAAGTTCAATATCCCAGTAAACACCTGAAGCTTTCCCAGCTCTTGAGCCAACTTGCCCTAAGGCACTAAAATCTGCAAAGTAAGTTACTATGACTCACCGTTAAGTCTGAGTAACATTACGTGACTCATACCCATTCATCTATACATAATTTCCAAACTATGTCAACTCTATTTGTTGTTCAATTTACTTGCACTATGTCTACACAGTTGCTTCATAATTAGACTCCTACTATACCGAACACAGTCCCGTTACTTCTACTAACATATAGAGATTACCACTCTTCAGCACCCTATTTAGATGTACTCAGTAATGAGGCAATGCAGTTAACACAGCTGCACAGATAGCGCGTTTACCTTCGTTTGCAATGTAATACAGCTTATTTATTTCTACCGAGAGTTTCCAAGCTCTAATGTAAATGTACCTACAATTCAGTTACCACCATGTTTCGAATTTATATTACTAGCTTTTATCGTCGTTATCAACACAGCCTCCAGACTTTTTTCGAAAGCTGATAACGTGCAGTAATTTATTCTTTGCTTTGCTCATTCTCAGTTTAAGATTACTTCATCCGAATTAACTCATATTATGCCCTTCCTGTCACTCGTGTTGCAATAATCTCGCACAGTATCCCAAAAGTTGCTTGCATTTTTTTTAAATATCTCTGTATTTATTTTTAACGATGGTCATGATGCGACACAAACGCTCTGACAACCTTTCGTGAACAATTATTCGATAGTATTTGCATTTGGAATTTTTTGAGAGATTATCAGATATTATCGGTCGCTACGCCGTGCAGGTATCGGATAGAAGTCTATAAGTTTCCGATAGGGATGGAGTGGAGCATTTGCTGCTGACAGGCGCCCTGTCCCGAACACCCACATGCCACGACACAATTAAACAACAAGACAAGTTGAACGGGCTGCTTAAAATTTTATACAATTCGCATACATAGCTAACTACACACAGTATGCGTCTACTGCTAGCGACACCGTTAATGTAATGAGAAATTTAAACCAGTCCACCAAGCAAGAGTAGTCAAGTAAGACTGGAACTTACATTTCTGTACCTGTATAGCTTTTGCTCCAGTCGGAGCGTAGACAGCATGTAGGGTAGCATGGCACGTCCATTCTCTTGACACGGTTGCCGTGTTAAGTACCATACCTGACACTGGCTAACTTTAGCTGGAGTCAAGTCCAAATGTAGAATTTACGTTGCCATTCATGAAGCCTTTCTGTCTTGCAATCATTTCTGTCAAACCAAAACAGCCATTATGAGGGTATGGCTGCTGCATGTGTGTTGACCAGCGTACTGGCTGGTCTCGTAACTTGAAATTGCTGCTCTAACTTCGTATATATAACAAAAGATCAGTATAAATTTCATTATGATATTTTTCCTTATTGTGCTTGCTGCACCGGCCCCCAGGTGGTGCTGCCGTCCCTGTCGTGTCCTGCTCGAAAAAATATGATTTTAACTCCCCTGTCTCTCAATTTACTCTCTTAATTTTCCGCAAAAAATAAATAATAATAAAGGTGACTATTCTTCATAACTGAATCTCCGTATGGGGCCATAATAATATTTCCAGAGTTTAAATGGAGAGACTCGCTTGTTCGTAACAGCATGACGCGCAAACGATGTATTTATTTGGACAAGTCTAAATCAACTTAATTTACCTTTAGTATCTTGGAATACAGCTAATGGGAACTGCACGTTTGTCGATGAGCTCTCTATTCGTAAAACTTCAAAGATAATTTTCCCTTTGGTTCCGCAGAAATGCCACAGTCAAAACTGGATGATTTATGTAAATATTATACAGTACAATGCCAGCAAATTCTATCATATTGACGAATGGTACCGTTTCTCATTTTTCTCTTTCGCTTAATGACCTCCCTTCTCTAAGAATTATTATAACATAATAAGCGATGTTCCGAGAGCTATATTGAGAAGTGCTACGAAAGAAAATTTTGTTTATGTGACTTTCAATGGTGTAACTGCACTTGTACAATAATCCCTTTATTTATTTTAACTATGTAATAGTTGAAACTTTTCTCGGATAATTAACAATTTTGAATTACTATTTTGGCATGTTACTACGCACGAGCAGCACACTCAGCTACAGCAGCGCTGTCTCCCGCCCTGGTGGCCAGTAAGCGACTCAATAATTTCTTCCTTATTGAACTTTTTCGCTACCGACGTCGTAGCGAATGTAATGCGCCAGGATCAAACTTTGATTTTCAGCACCAGAGCGATCGACGTTTCTTTCTCTGAAAATTCTGACAGAAGCTCATTTAGCTAGGTAAGTCGTTTTGCCATGCATTGTTTACCTTTAAGATAAAATATACATGGCATATTATAGCTAATAACAACTACTTTTTTAAATCAATGGATATATATACTCGTGGACAGGCAGAGATTCGGGAGCAAAAGCGTTAACGTTTTCGCTAGTGGTGGCATTGCTAATTATTATAACTATAAAGTTTTTATCTCGCTAGCAGCGTGTTCTTCTTTTTTCTTAGCTGAAAACCCTGGCAGCATCTCCACTGTCTACTCCAAAAATCAAAACAGTGTTTGTGTACGTTCCGAAAGTAGAAAGAAATAGAGTTTCTGTAGGATCCAGTCCTCAGTCTAAACAATTTTTTATTACTTTTGGAAATTAGGATAGATCAGAACATATCCAATACCCAGCTGAAAAATAAAATTTTGATAATTCTTTAATTACTGTAAAAAATTAGTAACAGAGCGAATTCTTATGACAGACGTGAACATTTTCTATATGTTTTTTTTTACCTATTATAGAATAATTTTCAAGCCAGAGTTTCAGTAGGTAATGAGTAAAACCTTATCAACCTATCTGAGTTTTCAAATATTTTAACCAACAATATAAAGCAGTATTTATTTTTATACGGCTTTGGTTGATTAAGTCTTACTGTTTTGTTAGAGATTTTCCTCTTTAATTTTTGTAAGATTGCTGTTGTTAACAATGACATCACCGCCATATCCTCGTATTCTTTCATTGCTCATTTAGCAATTTGTCTTGTAATTAATTTGCCTTGAATACAGAGAGATGCCACACTTTAGCTCTCTCGACGGATTACTAACTACAGCTTTTTCTCTCATTAACTTCGCACGTGCACGTTTTCCCTGAACAATCTTCCGCTTAAAACAAATTACAAGAAACTTTTCACGACACCAGTCAGTAACCAATACACCAATCTGTAGCCAATACACCAGTCTGTAGCCAATACACCAGTCTGTAGCCAATACTCCAATCTGTAGCCAATACACCAGTCTGTAGCCAATACACCAGTCTGTAGCCAATACACCAGTCTGTAGCCAATACACCAGTCTGTAGCCAATAAACAAGAGCCAACAAGTTCACAGATCGTCAAGGACTCTCATCCATGACGATAGCAACTGACAATAATTTTTATCTCAATACTTACTGCACAAATACTCCCACACATGCCCTTTGTAACAATACACCAGCACTCATGCCACACAGGAAGCCCATAGATTAACTACCCGTTTGTTCACTGTGCAATGCTTAGAAATGGCACACGAAGAATGTGTTATTCAGATGTGATCGTTGGTAATGGGGCGCTGTAACCTGAGGGTAAAGAGCTGCGTTAAGCTCCATTGCTTAACTTTTCTGAGCTGAAATCCCCATACAAGCCACATCTCAAATATGTAGTAGTGCAGGAACTCTGTAAATGTCTTGCAGAACCAAGCGGCTGCTTGAGTGTTACTGTTTAATTTTTCGATAATTAAAAATAACTGAGACTATTCCAAGTTTTACATCATAGATGCGAATAAGAATAAATGCTTTATATTTCATGTTGATACTTCTCTAAGGGAAATTGTACTCTTTAGGAAACAAATAACGCTTATTTAAAAAAAAAAAAGATTTAAATGATGCTGAAAGCTACAGGGTGTTCATGAAGTGTAAGACACATTAAACTGATGTAATGTTCATAAATTGCGTTATTTCATTCAAATGTAGTGTTTTTCAGCCTGACGCTGTTGAAAACTCACCCTCGATCTGGAAGAGATTCCTGTGTGTAAAAAATTACTTGAATATTTTTGAGTGGCCAAGACTGTGATGCGATCAGTGCTTTCGTCATAAGAGAGCAGAAATGTGCATTAACTCTAAACGCCAATGTGCATAGCCAGAGAGCGAAACCTCAGCGCATTATTCAGTTCTTCTTAAAGACTCACACAATCGAGTGTGCATTAGCCGACTATTTAACGTAAATTGAATTATTGTATTCGTGATTTTGCCAAAATTACAATATCAAAGTTAACAAAAAAGGTAAACGCTTCTTTCCGAGTGTACGTTGACTTAGAAGATGCCTTTTTTTAGCAAAGGTCACCGAGAATTCTTTCAATGCCAACTGAATGAGCTTTTAACAGCATGACAATGTCACATTAAGCTATGATGCTCCATATTGTTCAAGTCAACGCTTCAATGTTCTTCAAGAGAGTCTCTTTAGTTCTCAGTGTTGTACATCCGATGCTTGGATGTACTTCGTGCCAAGGTGCATAAAAGCAGCGCCTTTGACCGTGACCAAAACAAAACCATGTATGGTGCCACAGCCTGTCGCAACCGATCAGACGAGTTGTCCTTCTCTTGCTGGGGATCCTACCGAAGCTCAGTTAGCTGTGGCAGACTGAAATATTGTGCATGGCTTTGTTTTGGTCACGGGCAAACGTGCACATTCTCTCTTATTATTCACGTGACTCTGAGCCGCAGTCTAGCAAAAAAAAATACTTTAGAAGCCTAAATTTGCTTGTGGAGTTCAGAGCGCTGCCTGGAATTAATTAGAATTAACCCATAAGCAGAGTTCACACAGCAGCCTTTTTGATAATAGCTTCAAAACATTTTCAACATTATGGAAGCGCTGCAAAGTATCATCATTCTTCGGCCAAATGACTTGACCGGCGTCATTTTACCAAATCGTTTGGTAGGCACGCAGTCGTGCAATAAAATGTTCGCTATCAAGTCAATTGGATTTGGTAATTGTCCTTGCTTTAGGTCTATGATTATTTTGACAGTAATGGTTGATGTTTCTGAAGTTAATCATGCATTGAAACTGTATCGTATGCACCGCCTTACAAGTAACAGGTATTTTAAGGCACAAACTTATATCCGGCTATTAATCAACACAGTAACGAAAAAAGTGTTTCAACCTATGTCACGATACGCCAGATCTTAGCGTTCACATGCGCCGTTCGTGCAGACAATGATGATTTACAACATTTCGAATATCGTGAGAATATACTCACGCTACGGTCAGAAAAAGGCTCACGTGTGGAGGCCGCTTTACGTGCCTACTGCATATAGTGTTATTCCTACGGGAAATGTGTAATGCAGCAGGAAAGGGTTATCTGAATTTGTAACGCAGTTATTCAGAGAGTTGGTTGTTATTTTCTTCTATTTTCGGGCAGAATAATCTCGTTTGGCTATTCTTTCCAAAACGTTTTACGTGAGTTGTTCCAACGCACACGCGGCTCCCTCCCCAAAAATTTGGAACCCTCGAGAAGTCCCCCCCCCTCCCACGCGTTTGCTGGTGTCAGCCCCATGCCGTCTTCAATGTCCACTCTGAGGATCGGTATTATCTCAAGCCATTTTGGCAAGACGTCGCGATCCCCTATTATATACCAACCAAAAGGATTAAATTTTCATTAACAGCAGAAGCACAATTTTATTCTCTGCGTATCATACATTGATCATACTTAACCCTTAAATGCAAGGCGTGCTCTATACGGCACGCACGTAAAAGTATTATTCCTGCAGTAAAGGGGTACGGTGTTAACTGCTTGAACCCTGACCACCTGGGTGCTGCTCATCATCTTTACTCCAAAGGGAGACCTTGGATTTATCGGGTTTGCAAGTGTAACAAGGACGTTGAAATATGAACATGTTCCTTGCTGAAGACTTTGTTATATCTTTTAAACACTGATGTGTATAGCCTCAAAATAAAACCTATAGCACCTAGGTGTATACTTTATAGTTTCGTTGCACCTCGCTGACAATTTACTCATCTCTGTAGACCTCTCAATGCGGCTCGGTTACCACAAGTCTATAAGTGCATAACCTAATTCATTCATGCAATCTACGGATGTTTGCAATATTATTTCAATGACGTAAAGTAGACTTCCACTGCAATAAATGTGGATTGAGTTTAAATCGGTGATCTTTTTAGTAGATAAAACAGATTATAAAATCAAAATTCTGTTAATGCATTGCGTTAGTCACAATTCGTTCATAATGAAAACTTTGAGCTACAAAAATACTATATTAATTGTATACTTATTATTTTTATTTAATTAGAACGTTGTACGTTAAATCCTACAGTATTTGAGAAACGGAACAGCTCCAGAATAACAAGTCCTTTATTATTTTTTTCTCTTGATTTTTTTGGTTCGACTACAATTTCTAACAATAAATCGTTCCAGTAACAAAACTGCTCTTTACCAACGAATCGCTACTTTTCTCAATTTTTGGTTCGTTACAGCAGCAGGTCGTATAAGTAACGATGTCTCAACTGTAAATTCACTTAAAATCTTTCCATTGACATGTGCTCAACGCCATGAAAATTTCATTCCGAGACTGATCATGTCGGCGCATAATCTCTAAGCACCAACACAGTGGCGCGGCAAACTGAAGCAGTATGAAGTGTGCTGCAGAGCATGTATACTAAGAAGTAGCTAGCCGAGTTCTTACTTTTCCAGCGTACTTTGCTTACTCTCAGTTAGTTCTGTACACATTTCAATCGTGTTGGCATAATAAATAACATAGTACTTTATTCTGTCTCATTTTCCCAGGAACCAGTTAATCGTGCTATCGTGCCCTTGCTCCAGAGACTCTTTAGATGCCTTAGGCCAAGGCCTCCTAAAGTACTAAAGTGCTCTAGGAGGCCTCGCTTAGGCTCGACTTACAAGTCACATTTAGTTGTTCGGCAATAACATACGAGTAGCCTAGCTTGTCGTGTCCCCTGTCCTGAGATGCTACCAGTGTCAAACTAGACCATCATGCACTGACTCACCTGAGCTGTTATAGTGACAAAGTCTGGTAAGGGTAAAGTCCGGTTGGCGGAACATCCCATCTAGGAAATCCATATGCAGTGGTTCGTTCTTCCCGCAGTTGAATGCCTGCTAAGCATCACAGGATGAGTGCGCGGCTGCAGTCGACAACAGACTGTCTGAGCAGTAACGTCATAGACCAAAGGCTCATGTGACAGTTGTAACCGTCGACGGCCCCTATTGATAGTTAGGCCAGTTTCCTCGCAGTGGACTGCACCCACTACTGCAGCGCATTTCTGCTCCTCCACCGCCCAAAGCGTAATTTGCCTATATTGATTAGGGTAAAAGCGGCCACTTATGGCCACATGCGGCCACTTATAGATACATGCGGCCTCTTATGGCCACCTGAGGCCTCTTATGGCTGGGCCTCGAAGCATCGCAGGGGCTCACCTCTCGGTTTGGGCATTCTTACTCGCCATGCAGCAGCCTACGCAGCTTCCCACGCACTTCAGCTCCATGCACTTTGCTTCATCTGTTAACTAAGCCACAGGATTTAAACAAACAATCGAGTAATGAGCTACCAAGGGAATATGAGCCTCCAAAAAAAAGCAGTTGCCACACTGTTAGATTAGATTAAATAGGCGGCAGTAGACGAATCAAAAGGCCCATTCCCAAAGAGACACCGGGACTTACACCCCGGCCCTCTATGAGCTATTGCCATAGAATTAGTAGTAGTATTAGTAACTGTTGCTCACGAATGTAATGAGGTGCTCGTGGGAGGTACGCATGTATAATATTCCACAATTTATACAGCTGTATGGACGCATCTCTTCACCAGTAAGTTCTATGGACGCAGCAGCAGAATCAAACAAAGAGGACAACTAAAACTATAGCGAATGTAAGCTGCATGCTAGAGGCGCTGAGAAGGTCATGGATGAGGGTAAGCGAAAATAGATGCGGCACAGATCATCTTTTTGACCTGACAAACCAACGAAAACATCAACATTGAAAGTTGTATGCTGCACAGATGCCCCGTATTCCTTGTATGAATAAAATTGCTACCTTCACTGTGCCTTCATAAATAAAAAGCATCTGAAAATTCTCGTTCATTTCTTACTTCTCAAATAAGTGACTATTTTTCATAATTTCCTGCCTCTTCAAGCTCACGGCTCTTACTGATAACAAAAAATGGTGCATTTATTCACAGATTTTGATTGTCGTTACTGTACTCGGCAATGCACCAAGTACAGGCAATAATATTAACTTTTTTAAATTAACAGTGACGTCAAACACAAAATAAAGTGAACACGATTATGCAAGGAACGCACTTATCAGTAGAAAACACACATTCATCACCAGAGGCTTTTGGCAAAAGGCGGAATTAATTTTGACCAAATTGTAGGCCAGTTTCGTTTCCCAAAATTAAGAAAGCGTCACCCACCGTTGACTCGTATTTACGAATTCGTGTTTCTTGTTACAGGACAATAAGCAGTTTTCTTTTTGTTTGATGTCCTAGTGTTAGCTAGAAAATATTTTATTGATGTCTTCTTCTCTCAACCGTAGGACCTATTTATGAATGGACAGTCAGATACAGTGTACTCTGTGTCTAATGATATGCTTCTTCTCACTGTCGTTTAGGAAATAAAATCCGAAAGTTGTCAGAAAAAAGAACAAGCATCACGACATCCGGGTTAGATACTAGATTCAATTTTTCTTTCTCAAAATCGATAGCTTGTTTTCTGTCTCAATTGCCAACCAAAAATTTGAAATGTCTTGCATCCTTCTTCAAGTTAAAATACATATATAGTCGAACGATTATTTTGATCAGAAGGCAGTATTTTCTACTTAGAGATAGACTGTTGAAAAGGCAGAGTAATTTTTGCATGAAAAATGTTAGAAAATGACTTGCCAATTCAACGAAGATGAGAACGCTTTGCAGTCTTATATTTGAAAAATTTCAGAAGGAATTACAGTAAATATCAACGAGCGGATTCTTACCAGTCACTTGGATTGCAATGGCGGCTCTTGTGAAGTGCGAATTCTAATCAGAAATGGCGGTGACGCAAGTGACCATAAATATTCTAATAGCTTCACGGTTCAAGTTGCGAGGTTGTTTGATAAAATGCCACGTTATATTCGGAACGCCACGAGTAGTGAAGCTGTAGAGTCTAAATACTTACGGGACTCGTGCTAACTAAAAGAGCCAGACAGACGAGCTGTAAGTGGTTACGTGCATTGTAGTGATAACTCGCTGCCAGCTCTCTCGCTGGTCACGGAGCGTACTGTCGCTCTGCACAAGATGGGTTGCGTACATAACGCCACCTGGAGCTCGTCCGAAGCCCTCTACAGGTAAGTACAGGTAATGTATTGGTGAGAAAATGAGCGTAATATACTACAATGCTAAAAATTCAAAAGGTAGCCCTTGCTACGAGTTTAGTATACAATTTTTCGTGTATTCTTATAATCTACTGTAGATAAGCGAAAACCAGCTCTCGGCACAGCCATAAAGGCAGCTCTGTATTTGTTTATGGACTATTGGTGAAGCAACTTGTAAAATTGTTAGACCGTATATCACTAACTTAGTTCTATCCTGAATGGCTGCGGCTGAGGTACGGTGTGTTTACCACAAACTGCTCGCATTACTGGCTGCCAAACCTTTACCGTCCGCTCTATTGCCTAGCACATAATTAATCTCTTGCCGCCTAATGTGAATAGTATTTCCGAATAACTAGCACATTTTGCTGACTACAACCGACCCGAAAGTGGGCAGTTGAAGGTTAAACTATTTTGGCGTATAATTTTAGGTAACGCTAATCTTATGAAAATTCCAGTTGACATTGGACGCTGTAAGGTCTAACAGCTCAGAAAACCTATGACTAGTTTACTCAAACGACATCGTCACAGCGATTACAAACCATACGTTTTCATATTAGTGCCTCTTCAACCTGCAAGAAATTCCATGCATTAGTTCTTATTTAGCTTGCGCTTTCCGTTAGGTATAAGCAGTACTACAGCCCCTCACTGCTGCTCTGCCTCGGCTCAATCAGATCGTTCATTTCCCACGACACCAAAGCCTGCCTGGCTTTATAATACATTACACGGTGACATCGAGGGTCGCTGCAGAGGTTGAGGGCCGAGGCTGCAGAGGTTCCGCAGTCGCCAGCATCTTTTGCTTGTTTTGTTGGGTCATAAAGACGCTCGTCGAGTTGCTTTATAATAGCAAAGTGTGTGTGTAGCACTGACAATGTTAATGAATGCACTGGTTTATCCGACCGGTACGGCATAGAGTTTGTAATGATTATATTATATAACTAGAGCACTCTGACAGCGCATACCTCCGCCAAGCAAGGCAACGGTAACGAAAAATTCAAATTGCTTCTGAAACCATGATTTTCTTTGTATCATCACTAAAATCTAATCATTTGTGCCTTTTAACAATGTTAACAGTTTCAGCAATTTTTTTGAAAATCTGATCATAATTTTTGGAGCTATGCTGATAACAAACATTATGACAAACATTGGTCAAATTCACTAACAGATCAACCGATCATCACCAAAATTTGATCATTTATGTCTTTTAACATTACTAAAACCTCCTGTAAATTTCATAAAATTCATTCATAACTTTTTGAGTCAGTGTGCTAACAAGCATAACAATAAAAACAGCGACAAACAAATAACGAACATATAGATCATCCCAAAAATTTGGTCATTTACTCTTTGTGATATACCTAACAACTCATGTAAATTTCATAAAAATCCGTCCACAACTTTTTGAGTTATGGCATTGAGAAAAATGAGGCAGACAAACAAACAAACGGATGAACGGATCTTCACGAAAAGTGAATCATCTGTTCTATTATACTCAACAATTCCTGTAAATTTCGTCAAAATCCGTCCATAACTTTTTGAGTTATCTTGGTGACAGATATATAGAAACAAACCCGACGAAAGCTTAACCTTCCTGGCGGATGTAATTATTCTATGACCAAATCAAACTTTCAATCACCTGATCATGAAGGACGCCATGCAACTGCTGTTTATAATAATGACACGAAGTGAGCGCACTGGTCTTCAGTTTGGTGAAATTTACTGCACATATCACTCAAAACTATATTGCCACAGCAGTGTATCACTGATACGTAAAGATATCATATTTGTGGAAGCTCTTCCTTCGTCCTCTAGCTCGTATGAACCAAGCTGTAAGCGAAGAAAAATAATGACTGCTGAAATCCCCGTTTCCTTCGCTGTTTCGAATAACTAGAGTGCCCCCGCTGTCAAAAAATGAGAGCGAGACAAATTTGAGATGACCTTCCTTCATTGATCATACTTTCGCTGCTACTATGCTTCTGAAGGACACGCTACAATTAATAGCTAACTTGTATAACTGTAATCAGGATGAGTGTTCTCTGTTTCTATTCATCTGAGCAGCACGTTCTTTCCTTCCTTCCCTTAGATGGCATGCAAAAAAAATCTAACACTAAGAATGACCGTCGTGTGTTAGTGTTTCTACAATATAATAAAAATCGATGTGTATTTATCTGTTTGTTTATTTATTTATTTATCTGTATATCCATTTTCTGTCACGCTTTAACAAAACAGATAAGCAGGGGGAAATTAGCCCAGGTTGGAGGCTCTGATCGTCCTCTCAAGTTCCATTGAAACTGTTAGGTAGAAAATAGGCCGGGTTAAAGAAGATGGTAAAGGTATCTTAATCAGGGACAGTTGAAATTCAAACTATGAAGGCATCGCAGGCTTATTCTGATTTGTACGAGTATTAGCTTCTCCATACATCGAATCTATGGCAACGTATCGGGCGACCTTATGTCTGAATGCACCTCTTGTATTGCCGAAGTTGAAATCGCAGCACTGAAGATATCTGAAGCTTCCATCGGCACTATCAAGCATCTTGATTCGTATTTTCTTCCCACAGATGATTTCGTTGCTTCAGCTATTCTCCCTTCTGACGGAATTCAGAAGGCAATATAAACCATATTGCAGAAGAAGGCTAAATTTCGACTACGGTACTTATCGCTATTAACATTGAATGTAGTTCTTGCTCTTCCAGCTTCTCTTACCGTTCCCGTGGAGTCTGATATTCATTACTCTTTCTCTACATGGAAATCATAGTTTCTTTTGGTTTACGATGTACGCATTTTGCAGCAAATTAGCAAAGCGTAGAGGGATTTGTTTTTCTTGTATAGTAGACGTAGTAATTCTTTATTCTAACTTTTCGCGAGCGAAAATTTTGTTCTGCTGAAACTATCTCACTGTGTATTTTAGATAAGCAGCGAATATGAAATTCGGCGATGTTTCAGCGCTGACGAATACAGTTAACATTTTGCCTGTCATGTAAGGGGGGAAGGAGGGCGTTGAAGACTTATTGAAGTGTACTGCTCAGAAGAAAGCACGCATCTCTTACGATAATAATTTGAGTTGGCCGTCGTAGCATTTTCCTCTACGTGTATTGTAATAAGGAAAGTACAATCAATGAAGAAGTGCCATCAGTATCACAAATTTCTTGTGATGAAGAAGAAGCAAGTCAAAGAAGAGAAAATTTTGCACCAGCCTATATTAATAAAATATATCGATAATTGCAGGAATTTTTTCTCGCGCGGGTCCACTAGTCAGTCTATAGTACCACAAGCAATGAAGTGTCACAGAATTTAATTCAGTGCCCTACCGCGTATCCTGTATACGCTTTGAGAAAAATTTAGTATATCGAAATTTTTCGCCCTCAAGTTTGTCAATGAAGGAAATCCAACTGTAAAAAAAATTATTATTGCTCCACTGCACCCTGAAAAATGCTTCTCCTGTGCTTCATTGATCATCTACTTAATTTGCACTTCGTGAACTGAGAGCAAATGTAGTTTCGATCTGTGAAGAAAGCAAGAAAATCAGACTCAACGGCAGTGCTAAAATAAGCTGTAAATATCTTCATTGTTTGGATTTCAACACTGGCTGAGCAAGAAATACTTGAGCTACAAAGATAAGAATTCCAACTGAGGCCATCTTCTACAACCTGGTCTAATTTTCGCATTCCGCAATACTGTTACAAAACTTGCAATCTGGCCGATTTTTCGACTATTTCGTTATGAGCGTAACAAGAATCATTTACTACATAAACACACGAAACATATTTAAATATCCCCATATGTATGATAACAGGTAGTTTGTTTCTTAGCTGCTTGCCCCTTAGTTAGTTGGTTGGATGATTGATCCGTTTTTCCGTCACGATGTTAAGATTTAGATAGGAATTTATCAGCTCAAAAAGAAGATTAAGTGGCAGGAAATTCCAGTCCTAAATTACTATAGCTGATAATTTTTTCTGCACTATATCTGCAAAGAATATCTCACACTTGGTTTCGTTGAACATCTGCTCAATTTCTATAATGCGAACTCATTTATTTGGGAAGGAAAGCAAGATCCATACGAGTGTCGAGAGAAACGGCAGACGTCTTCGCGTCCTGGACTTCAAGTTATGAGTAGCTACGCAAGAAGTGCGTGCAACTCTGAGGATTCCTTACTCTGTCATCCTCCGCACTCCGATCTAATTTGAGCCTCTCTGTTTTGAGCGGAGAGTGATGGAATAGCCGCGATATTCTAATACAGCCTGTTTTCCTGCATCAGTTTTTGTGCAGAGCATGACGCTAACGATATAAATATATAAAGAACTAAAGCACTCTGAGAGAGTATACTTCCACCAAGCAAGGCAACGGTAATGAAAAATTTAAATTGATTCTGCAACCATGATTTTCTTTGTATCTACACCAGAATCAAATCATCAGTGTCTTTTGATAGTATCAACAGTTTCTGTTATTTTCTTGAAGATCCATTCATAACTATTTGAGCTTACTACGATTCTTTGTAATTTGTTGGTGTGTTTATCTGGTCGGCTAGTAGTGCTTTTAAATTAGTAAGTACACAAGGTTGTATTGATTATTATTAAGTATACTTAAAGTATATCCAGGTAATTTAATAATAATATGCTTTATTAGGTACACATAGGAACATGGCACACAGGAGACAGCTTAATACTAAAGTTACATTAGACACTAAGATCAGGTAACACCGTCATTACAAACTACACCGCATTACGGCCCTTTGTTTGGCTCCTGTTTGGAAATAGTATGCGCTGCCATCGGCTATACATGTTAGTTGGTAGCTAGGACGTTATGGATCACCTGAAGTAACGCGTTATCAGATTTTCTATCCTGAGCTGGAGACTCAGGGCGCATTTTCTGGCCCTGAACTAGAGCTAACTATTATGTTAACCAGCATAAAATGAACCACAGCGACAAACAAGTGAAGAAACAAATCATCACAAAAATGTGGTTATTTAATCTTCGTAATATACCTAACAACTGCAGTAAGTTTCATGAGGAGCCGTCTTTAACTTTTTGAGTTATGATTAGAGCTCGGATATTGGAGCATTTATACATAATATGCTACAAGCGCTTCTAATGCTCCATAATGCTCCAAACGCTATGGAGGTTCCAAAGTGCTCCTTAGTGCTCCATTTGACTCTGACCGCTCACAAAGTTGGAGCAATTTCAAATGACTGGGGCATTCTTAGCAGGTGGTCAACCGTACCTTCAAGTGCTTTGAATATAAACGAGTTTGAACAAAACATAAACTAGAGCACTCTCAGAAAGCATACCTCCGCCAAGTAAGGCAAAAGATCCATAACGAAAAATTCAAATTGGCTCTGAATCCATGACTTTTTTTTAATCAACTCCTAAATCTAATCATTGTACCTTCTGATATTAACAACAGTTTCTGCAATTTTTTTTAAGATCCATTCAAAACTTTTGGAGTTATTGGCTGATGAACATTACGACAAACATAAGTCAAACATACAAACGAACCAACCGATCTGCACCAAAATTTAATTATTAAGTCATTTACCATTACTAACAACTCTAGTAAGTTTCATAAAGATCCATTGAAAACTTTTTGAATTATTGCTCTAACAAGCACAAAATCAAACACAACGACTAACAAACAGATCATCAGAAAAATTTGTTCATTTACTCTTCGTGATATACCTAACAACTCATGTAGATTTCGTAAAATTTCATCCATAACTTTTGGAGTTATGGCATTGAGAAAATTGAGGCAGACAAACAAACAAACGGATAGACGGATCTTCACCAAAAGTTAATCATCTGTTCCTCCTAATATACCTAACAATCCCTGTAATTTTCGTCAAAATCCGTCCATACCTTTTAGAGTTTCTTGATCGCAGACAGACAGAAAGACGGAGAGACAGACAAACCCGACGAAAACATAACCTCCTTGTCGGAGGTAATAAACGCCAACAGCAATATTCAATACACACCGACAAGACGTCTATCAGTTTGATTGTGGCAAAATGGTTGAAGTAGCAAACTTCTTCGGGGTGGGGTGATTTTATTATGAGTTCCATCATACAATGATCGTGTCCGGAATTTTCGCCGCAAGAAAATTGGCCGCAGGAAAATTGGCCACAAGAAAATTCGCCGTAGGAAAATTGGCCGCAAAGAATTTTCGCCGCAGGGAATTTTCGCCGCAACTTGGTAAAATCTGCATTCGTGTACATTCTATATCAGGTCATGTTGCCATATCAGGCATCATCGGAACTTTTACCAAATTTACCTCTACCGTATTCACTTCTGTAGTTTATTTTAGACTGTACCCATACAATGGTTTATTTACTGAAAAGCAGAAGAGCTAGGTGGTGCAAAACCTGTGGATAATGGTCATTAAATGTATATAGATTAGATAGAAAACATGGAGAAAAAACCTATTGGTAATGTATAGTAAGTTAGGGGTATTACCTTGAGTTACCTTGAGAGTCTTCGGAAGAAGTCCAGGTGACTTTGCTCACATCACTTCACGGGTGTGAAGTCACTCTGCTGGGTGTCTTCTATGGTGCCGCAGTTTGCAACCAAAGAGAGAGCCAGCAGCGAATTATCTGCACAGTGCACGTAACCGCTAACCACTGGTCTATCTGGTATTCTTCTTAAATGTGAATCCAGCAAATTTTTGAACTCTACAGTTTTGATATCAGTGGCGTTTCGAATATGCCGAGGCATTTTGTTAAACAATCT
>LQNS02278091.1:37931540-37945175 GCA_001587735.2 Parhyale hawaiensis | reverse complement strand
GTATTGCGGTTACTTGCAAACAGTTATAATAAACAAGGCTATCAAGATAACAGTAGTATAGAAAGCGACAGTATCGAGATAAGCGTTCCACTGCAGCGAACGCGTAAGTGGAACGGTTGTCTCGGTACTGTCGCTTTCTATACTACTTCTGACATTGAAAATTTTCTTGGCTTTGTCACTGCGCTACAAAGATTTCACGGCTTCCAACCATTTCTTATCAGATTTTACAGTACGCTTGGGGTAAGTATAATGTTGAAAGGCCAGATCGAGTCCCAGATCGAGAGCTTCGGAAGACTCTTTCGAATTTTCAATGCTAATTTTTCACACATTGGTCTTGTTTCATTCTAACTTCTGCACTCACAAGGCTTCCAGGTCCATTGGTTGAAGAACAAGCCCAAAATCTGAGACTCACATCACCATGTTTCACAGTTGGAACAGCGTATTCCTGTTTGAAGGCTTCACACTTTCCTCTCCAAATAAAAAAGTCCTATAGTCTGGCCATCTTATCAAGGCAGGTCGGTCGTGGTCAAATTCCTGTATAACGGTGCCCATTCTTTGGGTATTTCTGAGATTTCTCTATATACAGGCAGTGGGCGGGGCTAAGATATGGGCCGAACAAAATCTCAGAAATACCCATAGAATTGGCTACACTGTAGAGGAATTTGACCACGGCCAAAGTGCCTTGATAAAATGGTCAGACTATAGTCACCGGAAAATTTTATCGTAGTGTCATCAGACCAAGGAACAAAGCCGAAGCTAAACTCTTGATCTAAATATTCTTTGACAAAAGATAGTCGGGCTTTTAAGTGTCTAGTCGTTTCCCTTGGTCTGTATCGCATCAGTCCTTCCTTGTTAGTGTTCTTTGCAGTGTTGATTTCGAAATTTTGATTCAATCCATGCTGAGATTCTAATGACTCTACAACATCAATTTGCCTGTAAACCTCAGGGGTTTTATTCACTTCTCGCACTACTTGTCGTGCCGAAAGCGGTAAGACCTTCTCCTTTCTCCCTCATACCGTAAGGTTCGAAATGGTTTTGTCTTTTCGTACTTCTGTATTTATAATAATTTGAACAGTTTTACAGAAATTTCAAATTTCTCCGAAATTGATCTATAGTCCCTGCCGTTCATGTGAGCTTCTATACAATTATCGTCATAACTCTATACTGACCTCTTTTTTTCTTTTTCTTC
Source organism: Parhyale hawaiensis (assembly GCA_001587735.2). Taxonomy (NCBI): domain Eukaryota; kingdom Metazoa; phylum Arthropoda; class Malacostraca; order Amphipoda; family Hyalidae; genus Parhyale; species Parhyale hawaiensis. The sequence goes on along the minus strand of LQNS02278091.1, from coordinate 37,943,986 downwards.
TTCTTCTTCTTAACCATGTAGTCTGAACTTTGACTCAAGTTGACATGATATATTTCACTGAATGGTTATTTTATGAAAAACTAATTAGAATGCTGCACAATGCCCTGAAATATCTGTGATATAAAAGTCACATAACAATCCAATAACATTACTCTAATTACCTTGCGGGTTTGTAACAGCTTATGAAGATGGATACAAATAGTTGTGTGGGTGGTTCATTTGCTATTATTGCTCATTATTTCTTTAACTCTATACAGCGTGGCTGGACGAACATAGGGTAAATAGTCTTTTAAAACCTTTGATCTTGAATTTTATTCTAGATCACCATTGAAACTCCCTGGTATAAGCATTGAGCCAGACTCTGAGTAACGTACTTTCATTCTAACGCTTCAATCGGAACGGGATATTCATTGGTAGTCATGCCAGATTCCGTATGAATTCAGACGCTGACATTTAATTCCCACTGGCCTGGTGATGTACACCAGCAGCATTTAAAAAAATAAAATAAACTCTAGGGCACGAAATATGGATTTACATGTTGCCATTTACTCTCGATTATTTGCGATAATTAACACTTGCAAAAAAATTGCTCTACGGTCATTGTTGTTTATTTTTATAAGAAAAACTGTTGAGATATTCATTACAGGACCTTCTCAGCTATTTCAGCAGTTTTGTATGCGGTGATAAGCTTTAGAAAACGAGAAACTGCCCTAAATGAAGCGCTGCTCGGGGTACTCAAGAAATGGTGCTGCGCTCAGACAGCTGCAATAACTCGTCTTTTCAGTCGCAATTAGAGTGACAGAGTTGTCAGAAATTTACTCTTTGTCAGCTCTAAATAGGACCTTCAATGAATAGGTGATGTGAAGCCGTGCATAATTACGGCACCCTTAACAAACTTTGCAAACAAGAGGGAAAAACAGCAACAGTGGGTGAACGAGTCGACCTTTTGTTACCCCTAAGCATCGCTTAGAACATTTTTTGAAAATTACTCAATCTAATACTAAGGATGACCGTCGTGTGTTTTATATATCTCTTTCTATGTTTTGGGTCATGCTCTTAACGAAATAGATAAGCGAAAAGTAGGCCAGATTGTAGATTTTGATTTTGTAGTTAAGTAGCATTTTCATGGAGATCGACCACCAGCTTGCAGGAGATGGCAGAAGTGGAAAAAATTGTCCCTTTATCTGGATACATTTCTTGCTTGAAAAAGCTCTTGACATTGAAACAATACGCTTTTTCAGTTTTTCTTAACGCGGTTATGGAATCTGATATATTACAGTTTCTCCACACTTCGAAACATACGTCTATTCTCAGTTCACGACGTATAAATTCAGTAGCTGATCTACAAAACACAGATGAAGCGGTAATTTTTTGCTTGGCAACAGACACAATTCTTTCAGCTTGCTGTCTTCCTTAGACCGAAAATTTTCGCTTCAAGACAAAAACTTAGATGCACTGATGGCTTATCGGTCGGTATCTAGGACACACACGACAGAAAATTAATTTAATTCAGTAATGCTTTGCCGCTTGCTAATGTAAAACTTATTCTGCGCCCCTTCTAAAGGGGGGGACGATTGTGCTGCTATAGATGAATTAACAGAGTGGGCTCTTATCAGTTATGACAATTTAAGTTAGCCTTTGTGGCCTATAGTAGCCTATTCTTCCAAACACAACTGTGTGTACACAAAACCACTAGCAAAAGTGTTTGCCGTCCAGTCAGTTTCTGTAGCAAGTACTAGGAATAAAAAGTTTTCAACGTCTACAAAATTGTCAGTGACTTAGAAGTCAGACTTCTATGCACACTTCCAACGTTTATTTTATAGAGCAATAGAACACAAGAATACAAGCACTGCATATACAGGGAGCAAAAGACAAAAGTGTGTACCCGGCTTAATGCAACAATGCGTGATGCATCGCAATTTACAGTTTGCCAATTTTGGACTCCAACAAAGTATCTTGCGTTATCACGCGCCGAGTTGTAAAAACTGCTCCTGTATTGTGCTTCAGATACTGAGACGTAATGTTTCTTATCAACTAGTGCTTTCTTTACATTACGTAGCTCTATGAGAACTTATTGAAGCCTCGGTATCTTCTAGAGATTACATTACTTGAAGTGCGACTTACGTGGTGGGCTCGTTCTAACATGGTTAATGAAAAAATTAGGCCCAGTGTGAGAGAGCTTTACAGAAATAACGTTACCAGTTAAAAAAATATATAGATCTTACAAGGATGGAGTTGCTATATTCACGGAAGAAGCAAAGTAATTATTTAAGACCGGGTATCCACAACTGGTTACGCAACTGATTTTTCTTCAATTTGGAAGGGTTTGAGCATAGTCTCAGCTCCGACTTGGTATTTGGCTTCAGAAAAATCTCCAGCAACAAGCGATGCCAGTAACTGCGCACCGTGACGGCGTCCAAGCAATACCAGTCACGGCCATCTACGGTAGGTAGATACTCCAGTGTCCAGCATTACCAGTAACGGCCCGTAGTGGCAAATGGTGCCGCCTCCAGCACATGAGTAATGACCAGCAACCACTAACGCTCCAAGAGTATCAGTAGCTACACGCAGTAGCGGATGCTCCGGGAGTACCAGTAACGGCCCAGGATGACGGCTGCTCCAGGAGTACCAGTAACTGGCAGTGGCGGCAGATGCTCCAGCTGCACGAGCAGCGGAGAATGCGGCAACAGCTGCACCAGCTGTAGGATATATTTGCAGCAGTAGCAGCTGAAGAGGACGTGCTAGGGTCCCACCAGAACAAATCAATAGAAGAGACTCCAGGATGAGAGCTGCAGAGTGAGAGAGAGAGAGTGTGTGAGAGGCAGAGAGAGAGAAGCAGAGGCAGGCAATTCCTGACTCCTCCACAGTGGTGCAGAAGCTGCAGCTTATCGTGGTTGTCGAGCGTGCCTAGCATTTTGTCTTGAATAGTTTGAATTTTGGTTGTTTTGCCCACTTTCCTTAGCAAATCTTGATGTGAAGTATGATCTCAACAGCATGTGGTACTGTTTCCTGTATGAGACATCGAAAATACCACAGAGAGACGTGCAACATTAAGTGCATAATGGTTGACCTGTCTTCTGCAACGGAAACTTCGTGAATATCTTGCCAATTTGAAGAAAAATAGGAGCTATAAAGGCGCACTGTTAATAACGAGCGTATTCCCATGCTATGATCGCTGCTTTAGTTCATTTGTGGTAAAAGTGCTGAAAGAAATGAAGCATTTTCCCATGCAGTGTCCTGAGAGAGTTCGATCTCCCACACAAGTAAGACGCGTGGCTGAAGCGGCTGGAGTTTCCCTTCGGGCATCTCCGACTCTCAGGACGTGGCTGATCCACCAGCCCTCACGCGGGTAGCTGGTAACAAATAGACGCGATTCCCAAGTTTCGCTTCCAATCATTTGCGTCACCAGTAGTCTGGAATACTAACATGTCAATTGGAAATCTTATATGGTCAGCACTGTAACCCTGATGAGATTCCGATCTGGAAGAGCTCAAGAGACTGGACGTTTGGTTGAAGCCTATTGTATAGAGAGAAGCGCCAGCGTGTAGCAATAACGTAATATATATTTGGCATCCAGACAAGCTTCTTTTCTACTAGATTGGCATTAGCAGCGAAAGCATTTATTATTAATGGTATTTATTTTAACTAGGCTCACTGCAGAAAAATATATAAGTTTCTTTAATGCTCGTGCTTTGCTATTTGTGGTAATGACACTTCTTTTAAGGAGGTTACTGCACTTTTAAACTTCCACTTTATCCGTGACTGTCGTTTGTGATAAGTTTTCCCCCTTCTGTCTTTTGTTAACTTCCACGTGTGTAACAAGAAAAAGGGCCCTATGTATGTATGCGTTTCTAAGCACCTGATTACATAATTTATCGTGTGATTGCCTTGTTTCACAATCAAAATTATAAATTAGTTTTCTAAATGTGTTATCGCTTTCATAATCAGCTAGTGAAGCTCATTGAACAGTATACGCGTATCAGTCTCTGGCTATGGAGAACAACCTGCCAGGTGGAATTCCAAAACTTCGCTGAAATTCAGATTACTTAAACTGAAACACAAATTATGTAGATTCCTACGATATATATGAATAAGAAAATTAATGTTCAGATAATGTTTACTGTTAAACAGTGACGCAACTGCTTTTCTCATGCTCCCATCTTTTTCAGCTTTTAGCTGATTCTCGCACCAGTTTCAAACTTTCTACTTGTTTCCTTGTGAAGCACAACCCTAAAGCTTCAGTAACTTTGCGTCTCGTAGGAGCCAGTATCACAGTCTAGATTATAGAACCACCGATTTAAGGCAAAGTCAGAACGGTCGTGTCTCTTTCACATTGCTGCTGTATTGGAGAGAAAATAGAAATTCTTGTTTTTCTTAGAGCGACCCCAATAGGTATGATTCGTAGGCTACGCTACATTGTATAATTCCAAGTCCAGCTGAGTGTAACAGTATACGTACGTTACGATATTTTCATAGAATTTAGCATGCTATTTTACACAATTTTCACCTTTTCTCCACCTAATTTCGAGATTTGCAGATATCTCCAGCAGTGGTTAATATAGTGTCACCTTTAGGTGACGCAACATGGTGTAATTCTCTACAACTACATGCCTCTTATCAACCCTGTCCGTTATACGACATGGCACCATACTATGTAGTTCTTATAAATTTCCGCACAAGTCCATTACGGGGCCTTTGATCCGTCCCTGTCTCCACGATACCGTTATTTCCCCAGTACATTGTGAGATACACTTTCCATTTGCATGTCAGTGACCAGCTCTTCCCCCGTACTGCAGTATCCAGGTCAAATGACACCTACCTACAGTATTTCCGTGACTTCATGTAAGCTACCTGTGGCTGCAACAATGAAATTTCCAGATGACATTATTCAGTTAGAGTCTCAACTTCCCATACGTCAGCTACTGACCGTATCCTGACCCAATAACATAACATCCAGGCCGTGCGGATGGCAAGGTCTGCATCTAACTACGTATTTCAGTGACCCGATATACCCTTGCCAGTCTGGACAACAATGCAATTTCCAGGTCACCCAGCACTGTCGGCTGCTCTCTCTCTCTCTGCGTGTGTGTGTGTATTGCTGGTATTCCAGCTCTGCAGACGCCGTCCTCTTTAATACTTGCAGCCGACACGGCGCAATGGTGCGCTTTGGGGTGGCAAAAGATAACGTTGCCTGCTCACGGTGGCACGACATTAGCATTGTAATGCTTAGACGCGGAGCTCTAAAACGCCCACTTTAAATGCTAGTTTCGTCTAAGGGTAAAATTGTTTACTACGTCCTTCACAGAGAACGCTGAGTAGCGCTGAGGTGACCTTTTATGCTCGGAATATGTTCGTAATATTAAGTTTGACTTAATTTGTATTTGGGGAGTTACTGCATAAGCGGTTACTATGACGCAAGCAGCTCCTTTGAATAGTGAAGGGTTTTACTCATATAGCATACAAATATTATGGCCCCTCCACACAAACTTTAGTCAGGGAAATTAATCAAATGATCCACAGATGTATATGAATAGTACTTTTAATTGATGAATAACGAGTTTCGAGCACTTGCAGCTGAAGAATATATTTGGGCGATCTCTCACGTCTGTTAATTAGTCTTATTGTGGTTAAAATCAGCAACACTAATCATTCCGTTTCGCTGCTAAACCTCAAAAATTTACGGAATGCCTTGAACGAACCCCCGCTTTCTTGACTTTTCTTCGAGCCTCCGTTTTCAAAGATATCTTTCTTTTTTTCTGTTGAGCCTTCAATTCTGGATTTCAAATATTTAGCAAGGGAGATACCCCATTACCGAGCAATCGAGGAATTTTCTCCTATCCTATTCTTCAGATGTGGATGGAAAGACAACAAAGTGTGTTTAATTACGTGGTGGTAATTTGATGTCCAAACGTTACGTTCATACTAATATTTATACTACACGGACAACGGATTCGATATGAATATTACAGGCGACTAATAGGAGCCAACCATGTACCGGTAGCTTTTTATAAAGCTGCTCAGGGTCAGAGCAATCGCATAGTAGACGCGCATGAGTTGTACGTTTTTTCAGTCTACCTAGTCCCACTTTGTGTAATTTTCAACACCTATACGTACAATTATACTGCGAATCCGAAAAATGTATAAAAATTTTTATGTACATAGCTTTGTAAATAAATTCGTTTGAGACTGGTTCTAGGAAGAAATTGCTAAGTATGCATATAGAGCATCTAAAACGAATTATTAATAATACTACGTATAGGAAAAATTCTTACCAATCATAATTTATGTAGTGTTTCTGTATTGTACATTTAAAAGGAAAGGAAAAAATATATATACTTCGTTATACATCAACTGGAAGTGCTAAATTCTGATTAAAATGTAGTTGTATATATATATATATACAACTACATTTTGATCAGAATTATATATATACAACTACATCTTGATCAGAATTTAGCACTTCCAGTTGATGTATAATGAAGTATATATATTTTTTCCTTTCCTTTTAAATGTACAATACAGAAACACTACATAACTTATGATTGGTAAGAATTTTTCCTATAGTATTATTAATAATTCATTTTAGAAGCTCTATAAGTAACTGAGATAGAGTTCGTGAGACGCATCTTTTCTTTCAATAAAATGGTTACTGCTTCATTGTATCTGTTATAGAGGTGTACAAAAAACATGAATACTACTCAAAAATATTAGCAGCTCTGCCTGAATACAACGACATTGATGGCGGGAGAAGCTAATCTAACTGAGAGCTCGACGCCCCAAAAAACAATTCTTTGACTGTCCTTTCTGAACAAAAATGGAGAGTTAAAACACGTGGTGGCTTCCATTGTTTAATTTCCACTCTTTTCTGCAACATATTTTACTCCATAAGACAGAAAATTAGATGAAAAGTTTAGTAATTTTAATCAAGTCTACATTTCAGTTTCAGAAAACGAAACTTTTAATCTGGAAACGAAAATAGTTGCCTTCTATATTTTCGGTGATAGCTAATTCAATACTTTGCACGGAAATTAAAAGTACTTGACGCTCAGATGTTGAATTTTTTATTGGCTATTAACATCATTTAAATTTGGTTTAGTTTCAAAAACACCTAAAATTTAATGTTCTTGGTTAACATTAGTTCTTAAATTCTCTCTAATAATTTATTAAGTTGACAAAAACATGTGTTAACAGAAATAAACATTGGGCCTTCACATCAACTTGACAAGAAAATTGTGCATTCACAAGTGCTCTAAAACAGATAATGTAACTCACTTTAGTCACACTAGTACAGAACAGACCGAATGAACGTGGGATATGGAAACCTGCCGTCATTCTCGGGTATTATCAAGATGCAGCTGACAGACAGATATAGAACTAGAACGCCTTGTGTCGTAACATAATCACCCGCGATTGGGGGACTGAAAGCGCTAAATCAGCAGTTTTGGGCTTTTCACATCTAGGTCACTTCAATTGATTGACTGTCTGTAAGAGCATATGATAATAAACCTATTCCTACTGGCAGTGTTTGGGTGAAAAGACACACATACAAATATATACAGACAGATACAGAACGAAAAAATCACCTCTTACTTCGTTCCCAGGTTATAAAACTTGACCATAGGATAACCCCACCATACGATGCACACTGCGGTTCCAGGTTAGCCACTCGATTCGGCAATATGCGACACTGTAGGTTAAGTAGCCTCCCTCTGATGACAATTTTTAGGAAAGTCACATAGTTCCCAATACGCCGAGAAATTGAAGGTTACTTGCATATACAGCGCACATTTCAAGCAGTAAAAACCTAAATATCTGCTGTTTAACTCTTTCGCCGCAGAAACTCCTGCACGAGCATATATTTTTATACACTCCAAGATAACACTTTGTTTTGAGAGTGACTTTTAGCGATTAATGAGCGCAATACGTGCGGTAACAACCAGTTAAGTCTGTTTTACCGGCATACATGCCTAATGAAAGTTTCAACACCTCGATATACACATCAGGTTTGAGCTTTACTACGATTACAGAGACTGTAAACTTCATTTCACATCCCTTGAAGCATATATCGTTGGGTTCAGCTTGTATTGCTGGCAGTGTGTGTGGTGTGAATGCGGTTAACTTCATATAACCCAATATGTCGTATGTATTGAAGTAACCATTGGTTTGGCGAAAAGTTAGTTCGTTCTTTTTTTTTACTATCAACTTTCCGGTCTCCTAACATTGTTCCTCTTCCTTGGATGTTGTATTCGGTACAGCGACTACATTTACTTTAGCGGGAAATAAGAACCTATAAGGAAGGGAGTTCTAACATTTTTGCTTGCATGTAAGCCCTTAAAATCAAGGATTGGATGGAGCACTATTGGCATCTTATGTTCTTTAACACAGAAAAAGAGAGAAAGCAGTAGAAACTGACCGAAAGATAAGCCGCTTGTATGGAGTGAATGCTGTTTTAAGTCGGGCATGCCAGGAATGGCTTACTCGACATCAATGCAAGATTTTGCGTAAGAGACGCACCTTGTTCTGGCCGACTTAAACTGAAAGCTGTAGTTCAGCAAGACTGCAGTCTGACGACCAGATAAATCGCAAATATACTCTACAGATCCAAAACAAACGTGGAAAATTAATTTCCCCCTAAAAAACAAACGAACTTTTTGCCGAACCATTAAATTAGTAAAGTGACGAGCAAGTAACTAATGTCTACAATAAATGGTCCAGTTAGCATACACATCAGGCTAAAATGTGAAATAACGAATCTAGCAAGAATTCCTGCTCTGTGTAGATTCAAGTTAGAAGAGCGACGCGCAAAGAGAGAAACTAATTTTGACCCTAGGCATCGAAATGAAGGGAGGCATATAACCTGAGTGATTCATAAACACAGGTGAATCTCGTATAAGGTGCACTCGTACAAGCGGTTACTCGTGTTAGGTTTGTAACCAATATTCGTAAAAGGTACGTGATACATGTTAATCGCTAGTTATATTTTAATTTTCTTTAATAATCTAGCTTTTCTTTTACTTTGAAGTTTTTTGTAATTTATGACATAGTGTACCATTGCCAGTTTCCATTTAGATTAATTTCTGTAGCAAATAGAACACAGGCAGAGTGACTAAACTTCTCATGTAAGTTACACAAAAGTATTTCTGTCGGCATCCCTACCTTATGTGAGGTTCACCTCTCTGTACATCGAATAAGGTCTGAATTATACGCACCATCGGTGTTTATAAGGGATAAAAATATCATGCATTATCGTATTTGTCAGCTCGAACTTTCGGGTATTGAAGTAATGAAGAAACTGGCCTTTGGCACCAGTAGCTCGACTTCCGCGCTCCAATGTTGGAGAAGGAAAACAGTTCCGCAAATGACAGAACACGCATCACCGTGTTGTTATTTACTTTCGTGTAAGCCTCCACTACCCTAGCGGTCAAGCCGTCGGCACATCTGCCACCTAATATGGCACAAAACACAGATAATTATGCTTTCCTTCGTACGGTAAACGACTAGATTGAATCACGCTTTACAGGGTAAAGGTAGCTAGTACACGGTAATTAGCGAGAGCAATTCTCTAACTCTGTAGAATGTTATCTCCACAGAAAATCCAAAAACTTAAAAACTTTTCACCTTCAGAATTTATTAATCTGTTCAACACTCTTATCATCTCACTGTATGTTGCAATTTTGTCCTTAAGCTAATGCTGAGTCAAAGCTCAGAGATTTTCTTTTTCGAACAGTGACTATTGGTAACATCATGTTGCCAAGTGAAGCTGTGTAGGAGTGTTCATGTTTAAACAATCTGCATTTCTGACAAGGCAGTGTGAAAAGAATCATGCTTATAGAAATTCTTCCTAACAAGTAAGATTGTTGACTTAATGTGGATGTTAATTTCAATTGGAACACAATCCAGCTTATGACTGTAAAATTCAAAATTGAGGGGGAAAATTTTATTGCGTGAGATTAACCCACCTAACTATTGCAAGCTAAATTAAGAGGGCTAATTATACATCGAATCTCTTCATTTGGTGAGTGTTAATTCAAAAGTCAGAATTTTCCCCTTTTGTGATCAGCATCATGACGATATAGTTAGTCATAACTCATATACCTTTGGTAAAACTTATTAGACTTTAGAAAATATTTCAAAATCGGACGGTGTATTACTCGCCAGTTTCGAAGACAGCAGTGACAAGGACGTTCCTTACTTTATTTTGCTGTGGTGCGGCAGCCAACATGGCTGCAACATGACGCCACATAGACAAGATGCGACATGCCTCATGTGGGGCATGACGTGCGTCACTGTTGCGCTGCACTTCACTGCGGCGCATGCGGACACTGCGCCAGATGGTGCAGTGGTGCTGCTTAACGCTCAGTACCAACTACTTAAGCAAGATGATCCCAACGCACGCAGTGATCTCCCCGACAGAGGTGAGTCGTTCGAGACCAGGAAGCAAAGAGCGTAACGGGAGGACTCACGAGCAATTTGCATCAAAAAGTGACGTCATCATCGACGAATCTATGGCTGAGCAGCCTATGAGTATTTTAACTAATTTCGCCAGAAAAGCGTCTTAAATTGCGAATTTAATTTCTTTAGCGTATAAATAAATTAAGAGAATATATACTAATTTAGCAATCAGCAATTATCTAGCCACACAAAATTGCAGAGCATGCTGGTGGAAACTTTCACAGCACTAGCGCAATAATTTGATCCCATTTTTCGACCTGATTTAACCACTTTTTTTCAATTGAAGCCTTATTTATACTTCATATTCAGTTCACAGTGCTCTTCACAGAACTTATTTATTCCTTACCAGCAAATATAAGCACCATTATAACCAATTCTATACGCAAGAGAAACCAAAGTGACAGTTAGCCTATTGCTCGAACTTTCTGTACTTGACAACATTTTACAGTATTTTGCAGCTCAAGTAGCTGGCCAGTCATGAGCAGGAGATTGAATGAAATAAATCGAAAAAATACGGTGATATGTTTAGGAAAACAACCTACGAAGGCCTGAGGTCCCACGCTGAAATACTTCGACTCGTCGATGTGATGTCAATTTTGCTACGCGCGGTCACGGCTAAGTTTTATTTTAGTTTTTATGAGTCCTCCCGTTGCATTCTTAGCTTCCTGTTCGGGACATTTGTCCTAATATTAAGCAAGATAATCTAAATGCATGCAGGGAAAATGAAGTCTTCTGTGGTAGTTGTCATCTCAATAAGCAAGATAATCGAAATACACACAATGATATCCTTGACAGTAGTACGTATTTTACAGTATTTTTTCCTTAATATTCTGTCTATTTGTTGCATCTATAGCTACACTGTACGGTACCAGACGTAAACGTGTTGATAGCGCCAATAGCAACTATACTTTGAAGATTTTGAAATGTTGTATGGCTACGTAGCTTTTTCCAATTTTTTTCATAAGTTGTACTATAAGATAATCCAAAACCTCCGACCTCGCAGTAACTTTTCACCCCGTAATAATTATTGTTACATTTGCACATTCCCAGAGTTTAAAGTGCTTCTTGCGCAGGAGCAGCCGCAGCAAATAGTAACTTAAACTTTAAACTTAAACTTTTAAACTTAAACTTTATACATCAATTTCTTCTTCGTTTGTGAAGGACGCCATACATCATACTACGAAGACCACCTGTAACATAGATTTGTCTTAAGAATTGCGTTATTTAAACCGTCGTTAGAGAAGTACGCTGGTCTTCATAGGACTATATTCTACTGCATAGCCAAAAGTTACCGGGGTACCTACTAGTTATATTACCCCTTCATTGGCAGTATTAACTGATTAGAAATACAATGTACAGTGCAGACCACATGCACATGTTCACGACATTAATTTACTGTTTTCAGTGGAAGTTTTAATACTTGTCATAATGAACAAATGAATAATTATATGTAAATACGAACGCGCATTAGTAGAAGCTTAACGGAATGTCTCTCGAGTTTGCAATTTCTTCATCGTTTTCTCTTTTAGGTGCATTAACGTCTCGTGTACACTTAGCTTCTTTTAGCTGCTGGGTGTCAGGGTTTACGTAGTGCTACAGTATTAGCGTCGTGAATTAAGACCGATACGAACGTACTAAAAGCTTGTGCTAAACAAATTTTTTTCATGCTCTCTAGTTTGTCAGCATTACTACCATGCGTGGCCTGCGCGTTATCAGGCCGCCCCCATTGTCCGGCCACCGGACGCCACTTTGTTTGTATGAGCTGGCTTTGGGTTCGGGGCTCTGGGTAGCCCCTGCGTTGGAGGAAATGCCACTCTAAAGGCGGATGAGACCTTTTTGGTCCAACGGCATCCTTGAGAGGAGATAAACAGGCTGGTGCCATAGCTGGGTACTCAGTCTTCCGCAGTCTGCTCCTCTCTTCCTTCCATCGGGTAGTACCACCTGATGCTCTTTTCCTTTCCTCTCTCTTCTTCCTCTTTTCGGCCAAAGCCCGT
>LQNS02278091.1:37919094-37930467 GCA_001587735.2 Parhyale hawaiensis | reverse complement strand
TTGATGGCTCTGTCTTTGCTGGTGCTGGTATTGGCAGCTTTAAACGATCTGTCCACAGAGCTATTCTGTGATCTTGGATCTTCTTTTTTTCATTCTTTTGTTTTTCCACCCGCTGGGCTGGTTGCGTGGGGGTTTGTTAACCACATGGAGTTTTTCCGTTCCTACGTCACCAGCCTTGTGTGATTTAATAATAATAATAACAAGTCGTAATTCCTTGCGTAACTTACAACGCAGGTATAAAATCATCTTGCGCAACTTAGATGCCCTACTGGGATTTCGGCGTACAGCAACAAAGTCGTCTTTGAAGCACAATAAAGCTTTCGATATTCACGATTATTGATGGTAAGAATAGCACGCAGACGCAGAGCTCCGCCAACGTTACTCGACGCACGACACTGGAGGAAGAACTGGCTACTGTATCCTCGGAGCAGTATTGCCTAATGTAGCTCTTGTAGCTCATAAGTTGAAGCTACATGAGCTCGAAAATGTAAGAATTTGTAAAATGAAACGAAAGTCTATTTGTGCCTGTATTGATTTAGAACATGTGGCTCATAGTTTCAAATCTGAAGTATTTTCCGGGGAGAAATTTGATTTTGTAACACCATAGGCTAACATTTTGTGAATTATTTCTATTAGTGTTCCCAAACTCAACGCTGCTGAGCGAAAGTTAAACTTCTACCATAATAAACAAAGATACTGACAAATAAATGAAAATTGGCGTAACTGTTATTTTGAAAAATAATCTGTTAAAGAGAATTTTGAACTCTGTCATCAGTATTTGAACGAGCTATAGAACGACATACCATTATTGTTTCTCTAGTTGTTCATGCTTAAGCTGTTCAGCAGTACGTGAAACTGTGCGTAGCTCCTTCTTCTGTTACTAAAATGGGCTGCTAGTTCTTGTAACGCATATTCTTACTAGTTGGGATGTTTGTGCCCGAAAAGCATCATTTTGCTTAAATAAGGGCTTCAGTTACGTTCTTGATATTTTTTTAATTTTCATTAATGCTAACATGCGATTTTTTTAATGTCAAGTCTCCCTATAAAGTGAATCTGATATTACAGACGTACAGTGCAATAGCTGCTGATGCCCGTGCTTATGACGCGTCTCTCCCCTAGATTCCGTCCATTTTCACGTCGGTGGCCGCCCTCTAGTATAACACTTGCCATTTGCTGATGCAATAGACAAGTGATACAAGACAACCGCCGACACTTAAGGGGACAGAATCACCAACAAGTGGTCGTTTGTGTCCTTGCATTTCTAACAATAATTCTTACAAATTTTATGAATAACCGTCAATAGCATTTTGAGTTATGTTCGGACAAACATCTTGACAGACATTAGTGTAACACGTAGAGGAAGGAACTGATCATCAGCAAAATTTGTTTGTGTCTCTTAACATTGCTATCAATGCCTACAAACGTTATGAAGATTAGTTCATAAGTTTTTTATCTATAACACTGACAAACGTGAAACAAAGATAGAGATAAACAAATAAATGAAAAAACAGATGATGATAAAAAATTGGTCATTCCCTCCTAGCAACATCGCCGACGATTCCTGCAAATTTCATGAAGATACGTTCATAGCTTTCTGAGTTATGCTACCAAGAAATAAGTGGCAGACAGACAAAAAAGCAAACGAACAAACGATTGAATGGAACTACGCCAAACGTTGATCATCTGCTCCTCGTAACAGATCTAACAATGCTTGCAAGTTTTGTAAAAATCCGTCTACATGTTTTTGAGTTATCTTGATGACGGACAAACACACAGACAAACTCGACATAATCATGACCTCCTTGCCGGAGGTAATAAGTTGACCGGTTGCTCAAATACACTGAAAAGTTAAGGTTTCGTAAAATTCATAGTGTCGGCAGCATGCACCAATGTCCCGAGTAAAATTCTGTCACTGTACGCTGTACTAATTGTGATTAGTGTGAAGTGGCGTACAATTAGATATACGATTGACACGAAATTGCTGAATTCTAGGAGAAAACTGTCACACGTTATACACCCTTTCGCTCCTACAGTTGTACGCTTGAGTTATGCTTAACTTGAAGTGCTTGAGACACTGGGTCCCAATTATCAATTAATTAAATATTAATTTGAATCTTCTACCTGTTTACGAACCTGATACAGTTATCCAGCAATCACTTGTAGGACAAGCTTGGGAATAAAATACGAGTATGTGTGAGTCTACAAATGGAATATGAAATAAGGACTATGATTCACTCAAAGTGTATTTTCCTATCTATTGTAAATAATTCCTAATCATTAGAAAAATGCAAAATATGTCGTTAAAAGCGAGATACGTCTCAATTGTTAAATTGGTTTTGCTACTACATTTATTCTTGAATCAGACGAGTCTGTACTACAATCCAAACAAGAGGTTAAATTTTGAAAGCAGCTTTTGCTATGTAAAGGAATTGGTTGTATCCATGATCCCTATACATACCAGTGAATAGGACATCAAAACATTATTTAGCCCAAAAAAAGCCTGAAAATTTTTCAGTAAAGTGCTTCACTTTTTGCTTACTCTGCGTATGCAACACAATTACAAATTTGCTAAATTGTAAATTTCCAAAGACAAAAAACATTAATTTCAGTAGGTTTCCAAGTTTTCAGACCCCAATCTCCTTCCCAAATACTTAGCTCAGCAGGTATAAGAAAAAAGTATCTCTGCCAAGCTTGCATCTATATATACATATTCTATAGCTGTTAATTGGTTTGCGCATTTTTCACAATAATCTATTTCGTATGTACTAGACGTATTATTATAGAAGTAGTACGCCCCCAACTATCAAAGACGACAGACATGAACATGGATCTGTGTTCACTTCCTTCTCCTTGTTCTTGGTAGTGATTCATTAGTGGACAATATCTTATACAGACCTACATCATGCCTGGTATAAGGAACTCCCGAAGGAAATGACCCTGTGTACTTTACTTCTTCGCAACGTCCCGATAGTCTTTCTTGAGCAGTTAAAATGCGTACAGAATAAAATGGATATGAAAACTCTGACGGCAGTTCCTGGCTGCTGAAAGTATCATGTAACAGACCCCATAAGCACTTCTCCGCACCTATTTTTTTCTTTATCTAATTCGTAAATAATTTATCGGTGTGTTTTCTCTCAAGCCTCAACCATTTGCGTAGTCGCGAGTATAACCAGCATATCTGTAGTTTAGATACGGTTTTGGATCGTAGTACCTTCGAATAAATATAATGAGGAAATTATGGTGTCATATACTTGGGCCCCAGTATGCAGTCACCCTGATCAACGGACTTTCAGCTGGCACGTCGTCCCGATACTCATTCATTAAAAATCTACTGCTAAGATTCCCATAGAAAATACATAGGTTGTACGTTATGAGAGCTGAACATCCGGTCATAAATTGAGCTTCCGGTGCATGGTGTGGCCCCGGCGTAAGGACCAGGATGCAGCAAATTTCTAAAAACTGCCCAACGGACTGCCAGATGATTGGATTTGCCCGCATGGTACCGAACACCCGCGGCTCCACCGATGTAAGCTGAAAATTAATTAAGGGGCATGCACACTGGAACCTCTTCAACAGAATCTCTGCCACGGACATGAGTACCGGACCGGAGTCAGAGCATATTAGCTAGAATGTATGCAGCCTTCTTCGGCGGTAAGGTAAACGAGCACTCCTGTAACTGTAATAAATTATGTGCCCGGCGGAAATGCTGTAGGGTAACCCAGGAAGATCTTGCTTTTTGCCGTAAGGCAATTCACTACAAATACACCACAAAATATTGGTTACCTGATATTATTTGTTAGAATTTCTAATGCACATAAATCTTTTGAGCATGACAAAAAAAATAAACGGATTAGCTAAGGAAGGTCTTCATACGAGTAATTTAATAATACCATTATCAGTTCCTCCCTCCTTTCATCTATTTGTCTACCTGCCACGTGTAAAACAAACAGCAATTATACCAAGATTTTGTAAGAGAACCTCTTAGCAGCGCTGTCAGAGATCAGCTACGAGCCGCCTAGGTCGTAGCTCTCTCAGCCTCGGTCCCAAAGGCGTCTCGACATGTTGCCTGCACCTACTCACATGTTGCCTGCACCTACTCATAAGCTGAATTGACTTTATCCGCGAGTGTGTTTGATTTTAGCCTTGCCTGCTGTAGCGTCAAATTGATGTTATTCCAAAGGCAGATTTGGTTTTAAATTAGATGTTAGTTAACGACAATACCTCATGAAGGGCCGGAGCGTGAGTCTACCCTGCTCTCTGTGACTGGGCCTGTCATCTGTGTTTGGTAAAGATAATAGGGATTGTATAGTCTGATAAGAAGGGTTGTGGGGTCGGGCGGTCCGTAATCAGACCTCGACTCCTGTAAGCAGCCCGTGTCCGTGTCCGATTTAAACATTGACTCTTTACCCAAAAACCTCCAACTCTTCAATCTGACTCTGACTTTTTAAAACCTAGTTATACAGTCAATACGCGTACAGCAGTGCAAAAATGGAAATAAAGTTTCAGTGATCACCATAACTATTGGCACCGTTCACTAGAACACTTACAAGAACACTTATTTTTACATCGAATGTACATGAAATGGATCAACGTACTGGCATTTGTATATTTTCATATGTATTTTGAAGTGAACAACCAATGCAGCAATCAGAAATGCAAAAATTAAACATGAGATAAGTTACAAATGAAACAAATAATTTGACCATGCCAAAATCGCTAGCATGGATTACAAACAATTATATGGGCTTTGATGATACTCCTTCCACTATTCATTTGTTATAATTAGCAACTAACTTATAGAGCACTGTTCAGTCGATATATTCCTCTCGGCAAAATTCCGCCAATTGAGCAAGAACTCTAAGTTTTCTATGCGTTAGTTTCAATTTCAATATTCTCCATAAATTCTTCATGGGACTGAAACAACTCCAAAACAATGATATCGTTGTTCTCTTGCCACTCTGTGCATGGGTTCGTTGCCCTACGCAAATTCCAAGAGAGAATTCTGTTGCTGATTCCTTCAAGTTGTTGGACAACGTAGTGCAGTAATTTTTTCTTTTTTATAGTTCCATTTATCTTGACAAGTCAGCCTGTTCCTACAGCGACAAAGTGTCCCCAACATACATCACGTTTTTCCCACCATGCTTTACCGTTGGTACGTTAAACTGAGTTTTGCCTGATATCGTGTACACATGAGAAATATTATTATGGCCAGAAAACTCAATTTTTGTAACATCTGACCAATGGACATGTTGTTTTCCAAGAGGCAATGTCTTTGCGTTAAGCATGTGCAACTATTGCCTCAAGATGGGCAGGCCTCGGTAATGGAGCCTTCGTATGTGGGTGATCGACGAGCTTTTGAGTCCAGCGCTTTTCAGAATAATTCTACCAACGGCGAGCCGGGATACATTGAGCTCAGGACTGCATTGGTTGTCAACGATGTCGTCGGTAGTGGCCCTTGGGCCGCTGTTGGCTCTGTCTGCTCTCTCCGACAATACCCTTATTCTGCCACGTCCCACTTTGTTCCTGACACGACCCTCTGCCGCGTACTTAGTTATAATGGCTCTAATAGTTGATATTTACAGTTGTAACTTCATTGAGATCTTGTCATAACCCTCCCCTGTCAGAATAGAGGCTACGACGCGTTTGCTGAAGTCAGTGTTGAGCTCTGTCGTCTTTACAGTCAACCTTTGTAGTGGTAGCCAAATCTGAAAATAGGGGGACAGTCAAAAAGTGTTAATTCTTAGAGTTTGCAAAGACAATTTACGTTTTTTGAAATGTTGAGAATCTTACCAAGTAAGGACATTAGGCGATAGTACAATGCATTTTCATCGAAGCAAATTATATTTATTTTTACAGTTGAGAAAATATGCACGGGGCCAATAATTTTAGCATGGTCAAATTGACATTTTTATTCGTAACTTTTTTAATATATAATTTTTGCATTTCTAATTGTTCAATGGGATTGTTCACATTCGAATACATAAACGTATGAACATATTGTCTAAGGTTTTGTCCATTTCATGTACATTTGATTCGAAAATTTGTCATTTTGTGACCCGTACCAAAATTATGATGATCAATGTAAATGGATGGAAATTGTTTTAAGTCACATAGACATAAATAATTTTAATATACCTAGATCAAATAAAATTATTGTAACTAAATATCAAGAAACAAAAAAGGTCTTTAAGACATTAGTTGAAATTACTTGAGCTTCTTTCCCATCAATTAAAGATGATTTAACATTTGAACTATTAAGTAATAAATATTCTATGAAATGCAAACAATTGACTTACGCATGGAATCAGCTCTATAACCCAACAAAAAAGATTTTCAGCAGTCAGATCCCGCTTCGTATATTAGTAATATTACCTCTCAAACCTAACTGTGACAAAGCAAATCAAATGCCCAGCGGGATAATATGCATCTGAATTAAGAATTGGAGTGTCATTTGAAAGCGCGTAATGTGTGCAAGCCAAATGGTGACAATGCGCAGATGTTAAGTCTACAGGAGCCGCAAACTTCGAAGGCAATTTGTGAACGAGGCAAAGTGCACTACAGTAAATACAAATATCATCCACCCGTATACACAAATATTATACTAAAATTATGAAACCGGTGATTCAGAAAAGCCACCCGATTTTAAAGTTTAGCATAACTGGAAGTGGTGCTTTAGTTAATTTAAAATACGTTAGGTTAGATGAGGTATGTTCAGTTAGTCAATGTATGCTTGATGTTAAACGAGATGTGTTGGGCTGAACTAGTGTAAAACATGTTAACTGACTGAAATGTATTTGTCTTTCAAATATGGCAGAAACAGAAACATTGTCTTGACTCTACAGCGAGATTCTCATTACTTGAGCTGCCTATTATACAAATGAAAGCAATATCAGAATTTATAAAATACCTGTTATTCTACTGCATTTCTATGATTTAAACACCAAGGTATACGGTACCACTGGTACACTTCATCATCAAGAGTTTTCTAGCTACCAAAACTACTCAAATATTCTAATCGTTTCATGAACTTTCCATTTGTCGAAATGTTTCTAGGGACGAAATGCACTCGAGTAACGAGACAGCTCTGTATCGCGCACGAACCAGTCACTAACTTAGAATGATATTGACAATATTGGTCTCTGAATTTCACTACAGAGCCGATATTATGCCATAGAATTTTAGATCATGGGCCTCTACAAGGGCGACTGTCACTCAGGACTAATAAGGCCGCAGGTAAACTGATTTCCTCGGGGGCAACTTCGGCTCCCTTGCTTCTTCCCAAGCTCATAATACGCGAGCTTCCTGGCAGTGGCCGAAGATGCTGCCACTGACAAACTCCTTTGACGGTCCGCTCCTACTCGCCCGGTCCTGCGACTAATTGCTGGCACTTCGATAAAATCTTTCCTAATTAGCGTAGTGACATCGAACAAAGTAAATGAACTTTTCCTGGTGACGTGCGAAATGCGTTTATGAGCAAGAAATATACCTACAGTGCCTGCATGAAGTATTCGCACTTCAATGTTAACGCTGCATGGTTAACGATACCTCAAAAGGGAGTCATGTCAGCGTACTGAAATTGCTACATACTGTTACGACTATTTATCAAAAAAGTCACAGGAAAATGCACATTTGTATAGAAAAACAATGAAGAATTCACCAACCATATATAAGAAAAATGAATAAAAATGTACTAAACCCCGAAAAATTGTTCATAGCCATGCATTTTCCATTAAAATATATGCTCAACTGCTAAATAAACAATTTATGCTGATAATTATGCAGTACAGTTTACTTCTAGAAAGTCTCTTGTTCTACAAAATTCAAGTCATCTTCGAGATAACACCAAAGCAGTTGGCCATTAAGTAATGTGTTATAATGGCGACGGCAAGCTCAAGCTACAATAAGCTAGAAAAAAAGTGTCAGCACAATTAGATGTACAAAAGTCGACGAATCTATTGATAAGTGGAGAAGCACGCTGAGAACACATGCCTCCCCCAAGCAATGCTATATGTTAAAAAAAATTAAATTGGACCTCCTTGAGGGATTTGTTCTTGATCACCGAAATTTGACCACCTTGTTCCTCGTAACATTCCTAGTAGTGCCCGTAATTAAATGTCTTAAAAATCCTTTCATGACTTTTTGAGTTATCTTGTCGACAGCCAAACAGCCAGGCAAACAAATTTTGATAAAAACATTACCTTCTTGGTAGAGATAATCAAAAATACCAACAATTTGGTTCTCCAACAAAACTCCCGTAACTGAGTCCTATGCAGGAAGAAAACCCCCGAATGGTTTGGTGGACTTTTACCAAAGTGGGTTAAATTACCTCGTGCGTTACAAGGCAAAATTTGCTAAAGCTTTTAAAAAAAAAACAAGACGTCGATGATATTTCGCAGCACAGTTACATGGGCGATGTCCTTAGAAGACACCATTGCTCGAAGTATGTCACTATAAGAAATAAAGATTTAATTTCTTCGGTGATTTTTCAACCACTCTGAATTTTTTCAAGTTCATTGCGTGTACAGAGCTCCCGTAATGGCGGCCATTTCATGCCTATTGACAGTGTGGGGGGAGGCGACGTTTGTGATCACTGTAAACTTAAATTTAATTAAGTACGTATGTATAGAAATATGATTTACTAGTCACATTATGCTTGTAGAATAGTTCATTTTCATTACTCTGCGTGTATATTTCAGATTTTATAAGCATGAGAATGATGCGCGATACATCGAAACGTTGCTTTCATCCTGACGTTTTAGAACTGCCTGAACGTGGTATCAACTTTTTACACATTATGAATATGAGTGTATTTTTAACAACCCTTACAAGTATTCAATTTGAAGAAAAAATAAAAACCTAATTAAAATTTGCTAAGGAAGATGTACAGACAGACAAGTTTAGACCAATACTTTGTTTTCATAAAAAAAACAGGATTTGTGCCATATTTAAATATTTGGACAAAACGTGGAGGAGCAAACTGCCCGAGAAATAACTTGCTAAGGCAGAAGTACAACATGGTGGAGGATCTATCATATGCGATTGGGTTGTTTTTCTGTGTCTGGTGTAGCAACCCTTCACCATGTTCAAGAAGCTGTGAGAAAAAGAGACCCATAAGAAAACCCTTTAGGAAATTTAGAAAAAAAAATATATTCGGAATCTTGAATTTCAACATAGATGGTGACTCTGGTATGATGATGACTCGAAGTAAAAGCGAAAGTGGCAACTGAATGGCAGGATATAATAAAGATTAACGCTTTTGAATGACCATCATAATCACCAGACCCCTGAAACTAACAGAAATTTTGTAGTAAGAGGTAAAGAGAACGCCAAGAACACAAAAAAAAAACAAGCGACAACCTTAATTAAGGTCATCTGCACAGGAGAATGGACTGAAATTAAACCTATTTGTATGAACCTGGTTAAAAATTACTTAGGCATTTAGCTGATGTAATCTAGTATAAAAGATATACAATTTACTACAAGTTATGAAATTTTATGTATACTTCTTCATGTTTTCTCTTTGTATTTATGAGTTCTTTGCTCTTTATATGCAAATTTGAAGTTTTGGGAGCTTTTCTCATATATTATCGAAAATATGTTTAAATTTCAGTCCCATAGGCGACAGACATTAATTTTTGAGGTGTAGGTAAAATGCAGCGCTGAAGGCGAGCTACGAATTCTTTCTAACAGCATTGTACGTTTATTATTAGCTATTAGCATAAGCTTTCAATACACAGTAACATTGAGTTTTTTCGTCAATTCTACGCCGTCTCTGTGTCTGCTGACCTATTTTCTAAAGATATGTTTCTTCTAAAATCTTAACACATTCTTTGCGTAACCATGAACAGTTTACAACGTGTTTGAAGTTATTATGTTCCTTACTAGAAACGTTTCATTGAAGTTTATGTCTGTCAGCTGCAGAACCTGTTTGGTAACTTGAGCGGACCGCCAAGTATAGCAGTCTCTAATAGTTACAGCTTTATTACGTGAACGCGTCCTTCATCTCAGCGCGTTCGCTCATATAGTGATCCGAATGTGCTACTGTACGCTAGAAATAACAGAAAGCTGCGCTCTTTTCTCAATTTTGGCCAACTCCAAGTATGAAGAAACAACCGCAACTTGCCCAGTGACGCTTGCAAAGGAAGCTCAGTTGACGGTTAACATTTTAATAACTTTTTGTGGCGTACACAAAGTTGTGTTGACAAAGACACGAGAAACTTTTCAGACGAGTGAATGAGTGAACGAGTTAACAATAATGACGTGTGAACTCGCCCTAACACTGTAAGACGCAACATTAACATCATAAAACCGAATGAGTGTCGTTCCAATATATGCCGATCTATATTATCAGTGGAGCGGTCGAAAATGATTAATTACACTTGATGCCGAAAATTGCAGCAGTTGTCTCTAATTACCTCAAATGCCTAGTGGCATAAAATTACTGACGTTATGTAAGAATATGGAATGGGAACGAAATATCCTGGTAATCGTCGTGAGTCCGTCCAAAATGGCTTAAAAATGTGACCTAATTGCTGGGAACTGCCTGAGTGCTCCAGATCTCGACAAACGCTCGGTCAAACTCAACGACCTAGTTATGTAAAAGAAATAACTTCCAATACAATAAAGCCATTAAATATTTTGTTTATAAATCGTCTGCAAAGATTCGAAAAAAAAACTTTGATTAAAACTGTGGTAGGCACGAATAGTGCAAAAATCTATTGAATCTTATTAAGAGGTAAAGGATTTTTTTTTTTTTGCCTTCTTCTATGGCGAAGCGTTACCCTTTTTTACAATGAATACTCTATAAAGGATCATTTTTATACACCGATAGGAACATATCTCATCGATCATAACACTGGTCTAAAAAATATATATCGTTGCTGCGAGATTAAAAATTGCTCTCAATTCGCTTTTAGGTGCTTATTTCATATTCGTATACGCAACTGAATCTTGGTTGGTGCGTTGGTGGTTTTGGACTCTCGTCATTGACATTTTCGTAGAAATAGCATTATATAAAACGTCACTAACTGTCCCTAGTGAGCGTTCTGCGTACTACCACTAATGAAACACACGAAACTCTAGAACGCCTCTTGGCGTAAGACCACCACCCGCAGTGGAGGCAAATTCAAGCCCGTTATTTTTTTATGGCCAGCACTCTAGGGTTTTGGCCTTTTTGCATCTCACTCAACCCCCTTGACTGTCTGGAAAAGCTCAATTGCTTCGTCTTTGTGGATGGAATTATAGATTCAACGCCGTCATTTTTGCTGGCCAGCTAACTCAAGAATTTTGTGATTTTTCACATCTCAGTCAACCCACTTAACTGCCTAAAAAATAGTATTTTGACTCAACTCCTTCTGCCTCATTTAGGGTGGA
>LQNS02278091.1:37896640-37908843 GCA_001587735.2 Parhyale hawaiensis | reverse complement strand
GAAGGAGCTGATGTATGGATATTAGAGTGATATTGTTGTTAGAAAGCGTATAGTTACTGATTTATCAACCAATAATTGCAATCTTGAAGTTAATTGGATATTTGGATGACTTTAATGACATTATTTAGTCAGATGTCCCATAAGTGAGCACTTACTTTCTGTGGACATGTTCTCAATTTTATTGCATTAGGATAGATTTTAGAATTTCTTTGATTGTAAATGTGTGAGAACAATAAAGGTGTTAAAGGTGTTAATGTGGGAAGCGCTACGTAGGCTCAACCACTCGTAACTATTGCACCAGAGTTGCTGAGCATAGATCGAGGTGTTAGCCCCAGAACCGGTCGCACTATCGTGTCTCACGACGATTTTGCGTTCATGTAAGCTGTCCTGGGCGCGCCACCACTAAAATAAACACTACCTAGGCAAACCTAACCTAGCCTAACCAAACCTACCCTTACCTAACCTAACCTCCTTACCTAACCTTCTAACCTAACCTAACCTTACCTAACCCAACCTAACATAACCTAACCCAATCTAACCTCTCTAACCTTACCTAACATTACCTAACGTTATCTAAGGTTATCCAACGTTACCTAATGTTACCTAACGTTACCTAACGCTACCTAACATTACCTAACCTAACCTAACCCAACTTAATCAGCGATACAGCGGGCAGCGCCGCTCACCAACGTGAACGCCGCTAACGCGCACACGATCTGCGCATACAAATCGTCGTGAGAGACGATAGTGCGACCCGGTCGCTCCTCAATATGGCGCGCCCTTCTCACTCTTTCATCCATGATCATGCCATTCAATGCCATAATTTATGTAAATGATTTCAAAATTCAGATCCCCTGTACAATTGTCACCCCAAAATCTCACCTGTACAATAGTCACCCCAACAAATCCCACCTGTACAATTATCACCCCAGTATATTAGGAAAGGTTAGGTAAGATTAGGTTAGTTTAGGTTAGGTTAAGACCAAGTTAGGTTAAGAAGTTAGGTTAGGTAAGGTTAGGTGGATCTTTTCGGTTTCGTGGCAAGCAGAATCTCGTTACGAAAATCTGTCGCTGTCAGTTATATATAAGTTTTTTGTGCTGCTAATGAATATCACATTTACTTTGCAGAGAAATTATTTTACGATGACCTAACCTAGCGCTTCAGATATATGGATTTGTTAAAACAAAATATATTGTATAACATCTCCCAGTTTCAATAAACTAATGTTTTGTTGTTATCATGTCCTCTTCATAAACTACTACTTCCTAACAATATATATTTATGTTGCTACTTCCTTTCATTTTTCTGCAAAATAATTGTTATATTATTTTGTAATCAGCACTAAAACAGTATTACTGACGGAAATATCGTAAGAAATTTCTACATGCCACGAAACCGAGAAGACTCGGTTAAGTTAGGTTAGGCGGGGCTTGGTAACGCTGGGTTAGATTAGGTAAGGCTAGGTGAGGTACGGCTACTTGACATGAGGTTAGGTTAGGTAAGGCGAGGTTAGGTTAGGTACAGCTAGGTTAGGTTATTTAAGGCAAGGTTAGGTAAGGCTAGGCAAAGTTAGATAAAGCTAGGTTAGGTTAGGTAAGGCGATATTAGGTTAGGTAAATATAGGTTAGTTAAGGCTAGGTTACTTAAGGCTAGGTTAGGTAAGGGTAGGTTAAGTTAGGTAGAGCTAAGTTAGGTTAGTTAGTAATTATATTAGACCCTCTGTACAACTGTCACTCCAGTCTTTCCACCTGTACAATTGTCACTCCAAACGCTTCTGGGGTGATGATTGTACAGGTGATCGCAAAATCTTAGCTTCAGCTAAGGGTGGTCACTACCTACTTATCACAGAACCGCTGTACCTTATTAAAAGTTAACCAGTACTAAATGATATGCAAGGTGCAACACCCCGTTTTGTTTACCGGTCATTCGTAAAATTAGATTTTATTAGAACTTTATGAATAGTGTAAAATTAAATCGACTGAATTGAAAATTTTATATGTTTCACAATATTGCTGGTAATGGATATCTTTGTCCGAAACGTCTATTCATTTATTTTTGACTGGATAGATGTTGTACTACATATACGTGCGTTTCAAGGAACTCAAACTCAGTGATAGTTAAAATTCACTATAGAGCGGAATGCACAATAGGGCATACACTTACTTCCGCAGGAAAACCAGTTGCAACAATCACTTCCTTAATTCCTTCTAGAACTTTAACGCCTGTAATGTATTCTAGTGGAATACCTATTTCCGTTAGGCGAGCAGCTCCTGCTCTCCACGAATGTCTACTAACTCACTCGCAAACTCAAAAGCCTTGAATATCGAAATGCAATTATACACAATTTAGACTGGTTGTAAGCCACTTGAGCACTGCAGTTGCTCCTCATTCGTATAATTTGAAGATATATTGTTTGATTTTCAATATGCAGAGTTTAATAATTACTGATAAGTGGCGATTGACATGATATTCATTTTGTAGAAGATCCTTCATTTATCCAGGACTTGATCTGATATCGAGACTGCGCGACCCACTCGAATGAGCAGAAGGCTTTATCTGAACTTGCTACTCTGGAACAAAATTTCTGGACCTCTAATGCATTCAAGCTCGACTGATACAATAATAACGAAAAGACTTCCTTCATCTCTGGTAGTGTTGCACTTGCTGAAATTCAGATCTGTGAACGCTGTTGTTGTTTTGTGCCTGATTATTAAGTTAAGAGGGCGTAATTATTATTAAAGACAGAAAATTCTGTAAAAAAAAATAGGCAACGTACAGTTAACTCCTCTTGATTTCAAAGAAAGGCTCGTATACATATAATGAATTCTTTTGTAAATACTATAATTTCTTGACTATTATTCTTTTCTTTACCTTAGAAATACAGCAAACACAAATTGCACCATTACTGCACTGCGTTTCATGAAGAGGCTTTTCTCTGCCCAAAGTATCGTTATTTTCATGTTCCTACCTAATAGTTAACCATCACTCAGACGCTGCATTTCTATGTTCTATTCAGCTTTGTCTACACGCCAAATAATCTTATTCAAGGCTTTAAAATTAAGTAAAATTGATTGCACTTAAAGCAGCGGTGTGTTTGCCAAACACAGCAGTATTCCGTGCTCCAAGTACGCTCATTATCTCATTTAAAATTAGCCAACGCCGGCGCTGCATCCCCAAAGTGCAATTCTCTATGCAGCTACAGGCGCCTTATTTACCGCTCGTAAATTACTTAACAGCGACAAAAGAAAGCGAATTTCGCGGCCAGAGAGCCCCGCCGGACATCGCAGCAGCTTCGCTGTGTCCAATAAACCTGAATTGGGGTATTTTGAGGAGCCTTCCGGCCGTAATACAGCCGTGAAATGGGGTAACTCGAGTTTATTGTACGGGGTAATTTTCTTGCGCTGTAGGTGTCCTGAATATAAGGGTTTTGCTCTTCTCTCGCCGCTGTCGTCTTCCGGATTTTGGAAAAATTTTTAATTCTTAGTCTTCTGAGTTCTCGCCTACTGGTCTGCGGCCTCTACGTGCCTATACATGGACACTGAACCCAGAACTATGGTAACGTTTGCAGTAGACTTGACGTCCCAGGCTGAAATCACTTAACAGTGTTGTGTATCTCTCGGTTTTGCTGCAGTGGAAATACTGCGCCTCACTGCAGTCCTTGGTAAGGCCATCTACGTATGTCGTTGGCAAGGTCATGTATAATGAGGAGAAACTGCTGCACGAGAGGACCACCTTTATACCTTTCTTTGTTCTCTCAATTTACAATTCAACAGTTAAAATATTCACAATTGCAGTCAGTTGGTTACAGAAGACGCCTACTGAAATTAAAAACACTTATGGGGCGTACATCATTAAAAAGTCATTGAACATAAACAATTGCCTATTTTAGGCAGCCTGTGTTACATCCAGCAGAAGTAGTGGCAGGAATCATCTCACAGTAGGATCCTGAGAGAACTAGGAAATACCTTATCTATAAATTCAGGGCAATATCAATATACTAATGTTTTCAACAAAGTACATAAATTTAACAAATTTAAATCTGCAGAGTGACAATTACATGCCTAGAGCAAGGTAGATCTATTACAGCAAACACCGTTCAACACATTTAAACATTATTGTACTATCATACTGGGTCTACGAAGTTATTCTGACAATCAAGATCGCAAGTAGGTATTTATAAAAAAAACAAATTCCGTCGTTTTTGGTGCTCATACAACCAACACACAAACATCAACTAACTTTCCCTATTATATAGCGACACTTTGTAATGTTTGAATTTCGCTTTGAAAGTTGAGTCCGTCATTGGTCCCTTTAGCTCCGCTGGTAAGGCATTATAACATCTTGCTACTTGAAAAAAAAATCATGAACTGACACGAACTCTCTGAAGTACTGCTCAAAGCGCTCATCATCAGTATGCATTGCAGTACGTAAGAATTTAATGAGAAAATAATCATACGCGTCTTGAAATTTCAATAATTTCAATCGGGCATACATAGGGTCTACGGACATTAAAGGCACGTTATTGTTATTTCTCCGCAACTGCAAAATTAATCTGAGTACATCATTTACTGCAACTATTAGGGGTCTTAGATGCTGGGCTGACGATCCTCCCCAAATCACGATGCCCTGTGTTAGATGGGAATAGACAAGCGCATAGTACAGTAAAGTTAGTGCACTTCGCGACAAATACTTTCTCACAGCATACATGGCTCCTTTGGCCTTATAAACCTTATTACAAATGTCATTGATATGGTTTGAGTAAGTAAGTTTATTGTCAATCTCAATACCCATGTATTTAAGTGAAGTAACCCATTGTAACTTGCTTCCACAGAATTCAACTTCAGGCAAGACGGGTACAGGTCGTGACGTAAACAGCATGAGCTTAGTCTTAGTCGCGTTGGGACTTAACCTATTCATGCGGAGCCAGTCAAGGAGCTCATCAATAAAATTGTTTAGGCTCAAAATAGCATTAGGAAAACTGGCATCATTGATACAGAAGATCGCATCATCAGCAAAAAGTATTGCATTTACTGACCTAAACTGTGCAACGTCATTGATATACAGGCTAAGCAACAGCAGCCCTAGAACCGATCCCTGAGGAACACCAAGGTCTATGGTAGCCATGCTAGATTTACGATCATTTATGCTCACGTATTGTTTTCGATTGCAGAGGTAACGTTGTAATAGAGAGAGCACATTGCCTCGTATGCCATAATGATGCAATTTACGTACCAATATCTCAGGGTTAACGGTGTCGAAGGCCTTTTTGAGATCCAAGAACAGACATAGAGTAAAGGTTTTATCGCGGAAAGCAGGTATCACATGACTTACCAATCTAAGAACTGCCTGCGTAGTGTTTTTCCCTTTGCGAAAGCCAAATTGTGTCGGAACAAGAACGTCATTGGATTCCACAACAGTTAATAGTCTAGAATGAATAATTACTTCGAAAATTTTATTAAACACCGACAATGTGGAAATAGGCTTCTAATTACCAACACTGCTTCTATTCCAGATTTGTGAATTGGAATCACCCGAGCAATCTTAAGGATGTCTGGATAAACCCCTCGTAACACACATTCGTTGAGAATTGAACACAGACCATTGTTTATAAAAGGCAAGATAAGTAATAGGTGCCTCGGTTGTAATTCATTCTTATGGTACCGTTTCTTCTCCATTGTCTTAACTATGGCAGTTATTTCGTTAGGAGTGACAGGGTCGAAGGAAAGTGACTCTTGAACGTAGGGGCAGGACAAATCATAAGGGATGGCAGGCCGGAGGTGAGATTACTGGCAACCGATACAAAATAATTATTGAAGGTATTGCCCACATCGGCCTCATCAAGGAACTGACCCTCAATTGTCGTACTCGTTAAGCGTTCAGGCTTTCTGCGTCCAATCCACTGATTAATAATTCTCCAAGACTTCCTTACATCCATTGAAACATTCGACAGCTGTCTGTGGCAATATATTTGTTTTGATTTTCTAACCACAGCATTGAAGACGTTGCGAAAGATATGAAAAAATCGCTTTGTAATAATATTGCGTCGATAAAGTTTAAAAAGTCTGTGCTTCTTTACGATAACTCGACTCAGTTTCCCTGACAACCACGCTGCTGCCTTTTTATATTCGCCAGCTCGCCTGCGCTTCAGAGGAAACGATGTAAAATATGCATCATATACTCTAGCTAATAATATACTTAAGGCAGCATTGGGGGTCATCCAACCCGTTATCCAAAACTGGCATATTTCTAATTTTATCCAGAAATGCATCAAGGCAACGTCTGCTGCTGAAGTTCCGAAAACTCGTGTCCCTCGTCTGGGGTTGAGCTTTCAAGCTGAATGCCACAAAAACAGGTAAATGATCAGTCATATCCTGATCTACAACACCCGCCTTAAGAATACCCTGGAAGCTATTATTGAACCATATTTGGTCCAATAATGATTATTTAGTAGTAACATTATCAGGCGAAAACCGCGTCGGCATATCAATCACAGGAAAGAAACTCTTGCTACCTAAAATGTGGAGAAACTGCCTAACAGTTAACAACGATAACGGATTAAATAGATTTATGTTGAAAACTCCACACATTATATGAGGCATATCTATACGAACATCGACAAGAAAATTTGAGGATAAGAAATCGTTGAAACAAGCTATATCGGACATAGGTGGTCGGTAGAAGCAGGAAAGCAGAAACGTGGCGTCCGTCCCCGTTAATGACAGGGTTCAACACTTTTGCAGTGTTTGTAACACAACATAGCTCCTCTCTTCTCCGTGCTTGCCAACACTCCTTGAGGTACACTGCGATTCCTCCGCTGTGTTCGTTCCGATATAAAGAGTGTTTGATATAACTAAGCAGGTCGAAACCGTGATCGATGTTGTCGTTTAGCCAGGTTTCAGTGCCTGTGATTATATCAGGCACTAGACAGCAATTTCCGAGAAAAGCCTCCAACAAACAAAAGTTTCGGCGGATACTTCTAATGTTAACATTTATGATGAACAGTGAGGCCGCATCGGATGAGTACGTCGAGAAACTTTCGTAAGTAATAAATTCGCAATTACTCTGAGGTATATCTTGTGTGATTACATCTCGAAATCTGAATACTGGGATATCTTCCATGTTCAGCCAAGCTGCGTTAGGCAGTTTTACTTGCCTTTAGTGATATCATTCTCACTGTAGATGGCAATTGGTCTGCCGTCACGCATATCTTCGACCTCGGCATAAATTGTTCAGTCATATGAATACTCAGATTTTACACGAGCACATTCAGATTTCAACCTTCTCAACTGGTAAAAGAGTCTCGACCTGTGCTTTGTGAGGTACTCACCCACGAAAAGGTTTTCTGGCTTTTTCCGTTTGACAGTTCGCAGAACATGATTTCTAACATCGGAGGAGGCAAAACTCACTTTCAGGTGAGGGGCTCTGTTGCCGATTACGGAACAGGTAAGTAGGTCAGCTTCCGAGATGAGGTTATCCTGGACCTTGTTTAGCTCTTGGACAACGAAGTCCTTCACATCCGAGGATCGTCACCCCTGATCCGTCCTTGTGCAGTTTACAATGGTGTTGATTCTGCTACCCTGGAGCTTGAGCACTGATTTGAGGGAAGTCTGCTCGAGCTGATCTACCTGAGCCTGAACTGCGTCGATTCTTGCGACGTTTGACACATCAGTTGACATAGAATTTGAGGCAGGCTGAGAGGGCTCCTGTATCGAGGTAGATGCTGCTGCAACCTCAGCAAAAGTTCTGGTTCGATGCGACATATCTTCAACCTGTTTGCGAAGAAAAGCGTTTTCACGCTGCAGAGACTCCATTTTTTCTATTAGATTGCAACTGTTATCGTGCAACTTTTCTAAACACTCAATAACCTTCGAAGCAAAATTAGGGGTGACCAAATCAACAGATGTCCCCTCAGAAGCAGATGGAGTTTCGACTTCCCCTCGCCTTGAGGGGTCTGTCAGGCTTCTTCTTTATAGGGTCGAAGTTCTTCAGAAATTTGATCAACTTCCCTCGCATCGTCCCGAAGATCGTGGCTCACAACACCACTCAGCTCCCCCTCAAAATCGGATTCACTAGACGTGGCCTCTGCTACCGCTGCGCAAATCTCATCCTCTACACCACTCATGATTGCAGAAGTCTCACAATATCACAAGCACAGGGAGCCTCTAGTACGTTAACGTTACTCACATTTACTGGATGCTAGCTAAGAAGATTATATGCCTGTGCCGGTAACGTTACCCTGCCTATGGAGACGGCCAGCAACGTGCGGTGTTTAGGGTCCAAGCACAGATAAAGACCGCCTGAAATCCGTCTCCGACCAGTAAATGCTTGGTAACGGGAGTTTCTAAAATAAATAAACCAATATAATAAACCAATATAAACCTATACATATGTACTCGTATCTGCGCATCTACATGTATAATACATGGGTACATAATTCCCTAATTTATGATGATACGTTATTATCAAACGATAGAATCGAGGGAGTTTGAGACAAATCATGAAAAGTAAGTTTGCTCTCAATAACTGACTACATTTCTTCTCAAAATCTCATAAAAAAAATGTTTTGCCATGTAACTCCATAGAAATTATGCTTAAGTTCGAAAAGAAACCTAAATAATTAAACAAACACCCAAATAGAATGAGAAAACATGCACATGTAAAGTATGTGATGTATGCTCTCCGGAGAAAAAATTAGCACCCGTTACTAATATGGTGTACGACCTCCACGAGCGCGCACATATAATAGCAGCAATTCTGGAAGGCATTGAGTGTAAAAGATTTCTAATGTACACTTGATCCATTTTGAATAGCTTTTGCATCAACCGATTCAGTAGATCAGCCAAAATACGTGAAGGATCTTCTCGGCGCCAAACGTGTCGTTCAAGAGAGTCCCATGCATTGCCGGCCATTCTAGGTGCCTGACATAACCAGATTGGTTTTCATGCCAATGCATGACCGATCTAAACCGATGTATATGGCAGATATCACCTTGGAAGATTGGCAAAGCAGCAGTTCGATATTCATGCAGATTCTGTGCAAATGGCTCAACTTGGTTATTTGACAAATCAACGTAGCCTTCCTGATTCAATTTGATGGTTAATTTTTCAATTAAAGGGCCCACTTTCGAGCAATTAAAACAGCCCATTATTACCTTATTAATGACAGGTGACTAATTTTTGTCAGGAGAGTTTATCTAACAGACATTACTCAGATATGACTCAACCTGGTACAAACGATGTATCGGTATCCAATACTGTTTGATTATTCTATTTTAGTCGTAAAAGAACGATAATGGATAATGTTCGAAGCACGCCGTTCATATCTCATTTCCAACCAACGAAACTTATTTATGATACAACCTGGCGTATACTCACATGTAAATCAACACTATTGTAGAGAATTTTTGAATGATTATAATTCACCTTTCTTTTGTGCGCAGCTCTGGTGTTCGGGGACAAGTGTCAGGAGGATCAGCAGTGCCAGTACCTGGACAAGAACGCTGAGTGCCAGTTCGATCTGAGGTCGTACAGAGAGTGCATCTGTAAGCCGAAATATGAAATGAAAGATATACCTGGTCTTCATCCTCCTAAACGATGTTTTCAAAGTAAGTGATTTGGGATGATTATTTGGAAAAAATTATAATCATGTAAAAATTTATGACAGTGTGGGTTATTCTCCGACCTCAGTATTCAGTGAATTAGAGCGGAGTGTGTTGCAGTAGAGGCGATACTTGTGAGGAAGATACCATTTGCAAGATGCTTATTAGGTAGAGACTAAAGTCAAGTTGGGAGATACCTAGTAGGCGGTACTTACTTTGCCTATACTCTTACACCGAGATCTCCGCAGTTACAGTAGTCAAGTAGATTCGAATACGCAAATTTTGCTTAGAGAACTAAAAATTTTGGCTACTGACACTAACCTACTGAACCACTCTTGTTGATATAATTGATCAGGAT
The DNA here is from genome assembly GCA_001587735.2 of Parhyale hawaiensis. Taxonomy (NCBI): domain Eukaryota; kingdom Metazoa; phylum Arthropoda; class Malacostraca; order Amphipoda; family Hyalidae; genus Parhyale; species Parhyale hawaiensis. The sequence goes on along the minus strand of LQNS02278091.1, from coordinate 37,898,886 downwards.
GGGTTGCGTTAAGACATTGATAAGTTGGCTCTCTAGACCTGTTCGATTCCTAGAACCAAGCAAGCAGTTTACCTTACATTCCCGTTTACGATAGACTTACAGCACACTCATGCAGTAGTCACCAATACAGACATTATAGTATGCAAACTTTCACAATCTTTGACGATATTTACATGAGCTACCAATTGCTTGAGCTTTTCTCACGTTGCAAAAGTGTTCCCTGCTTCTTGGATAAGATTTTAGATGTTGTAAATGAAAATATATGGTTTCATTAGCCAGTCACTGAATAATGCCCTAGCACTAGTAGTCTTACCAGACCCAGAGAAAGAATCATAATAATTAGACAATATTACCAACACATTTGGTATAACTTGAAGTAAAATTTAGCAAAAAAAATAATTATTATTAAAAACTGTTAGTCATACTGACTAGACGGAGAAGTTTAGTATAAACAACATTTTTTGTACTGTTAACCAATATCTGGGTTTCTTAATGGAACTAAAATTTTCAGCTATTTCATTTGGTTGCCATAACTCAGATTGTCCCTACGGCGCAGATGACCAAAAACTTTAGTTATGGGCACCTAAATTTGCTTGTTGTAATTAAGCAGTTCTTTGAGTGTGTTTTACCAGAACCACTCTATACAATTGCACGCTCAATTTATGAGTGGTCGTTCAGGTCGCACGTAGTTCATGCTACCGACTTTCACTCTGTATCGGGACGACTTGCAAGCAGAACAGCCTCTCGCAAGTTTCCCAGGCGATTCTAGGTAAAGCCCGCTACCAACGTAACAACTTTCGTTGCCTCTAGCACCCGCAAGCCAACTCAACTAATCCGACTGCAATGTCATGGCCTTCACTTCAGCATGACGTCTATAAACACTGTGCAGTGATTCTTAACATATCAATCTTTATTGCCATAATTAGGAGCTATAGTTGAAAGTTTACCGTTGCCACTTGCTATGGATTAAAAATTCCAGGAGCGACTGAGATTTTCGACAATTTTGTACACAGTCAAATGTAGCGCAAGCTGAATCCGTGCCGCGGTTGCGGAAACGGATTACTTGAATTGCTTCTAGGCTGCTAACTGCAACGAAAGTCGCTACGTGAGCACCGGGCTTGGAGGGTTGTCTGGGCATAAGAGAAATGCCTAACGCTATGTTGGAGTTACGTGCTTGAGCAGTAAGGTGGATCGTTTTTTCTACTTTTTTGAGATAAGGCTTATGTGAAGGGCGGGATTTTTGTAGAAGCATCTAAAACTGATGTGTGTAAAATCTTAGACCTCTAGCTCTATTTCTTCCAATGCCGCAAGCAGTTTGAAAAATGGGATAATATGAAAATATGTAATGTTGGATAAAAGGCCATGATAATTGTAATTACCACAATTTTTTTTCTGTAGTAAAAAAACACAATGCTAGTTTATATTTTGAAACAGGAAAATACTGATCAACATCTTCCCATGCCGCAAATGATCTGAAAATTTGCGATTTTCAACAAAAACTTGTATTTTTTCAATTTCGAGGTCCTCTTTGAATCTTCCGTCAAATTTGGCGCCACAGTTCTTGATGACCCGAGGTCGACTGCAGCCGCACTTACTCCTCTGGGGCCAGTGGGCCTATACCTGCTGCACAAACCAGTGCGTGTGGGTCTCCCAGTTGAGGGTGCGGTCAAAGTTGACTTTAACTTTAAATTGTTATAGATATAGATCTTTAATTTTACTTCGTAGAGTTAAATATAGTTAGTGTTGCATAACATCAAGTTGCAATAAAAAATCAAGTCCGAACGGCAACGATTTACCATGCCGCAAGGTCGTTAAAAACGTATGTAGTACATTATAATTTTGCATCACAGTATATGAATACAAAGGGTTGAACGGGTCTTCACAAAAGTCAATCATCTGTTCTTCCTAACATGCTTAATCGTAATCGCTGTAATTTTCGTAAAGATCCGTTTATATCTTTTTTTTTAGTTATCTTATTCACAGACAATAGATAGAAAGACAGAGAGACAAATAGACAAACTCGACAAAAACATTGCCTCCTCGTGCGAACGTGCGAACGTTAAAGTTCGCACGTTTCCTAATATATAGATGCTATAGCTATCTACCTATCATTCCATTGAGTCGTGTAGATTATCTACTGATCTCGTAGGCAACAGTTACCAATATAAACGTGCGTTTTCATTGCATTCTGGTCATAACCAGTTACAAAGCTATGCATATAGTTTAGCTGTAAAGAGGACATCCAG
>LQNS02278091.1:37875533-37887131 GCA_001587735.2 Parhyale hawaiensis | reverse complement strand
AGTAATAAGGGCATAATACACGGCTACTTACTGGAGCATGAAACAACGTTGTAGATGCTACGCTTATGACGGGTGCACACTAACGCAAAATTTGCAGTCGCTCCATTTTTCACTTTGGCGCTCACACTGCCGTGACACCTGCCAGAGGCGTTTGAATGTCACGCTACTGAATTAACCCAGACATAGGACATAGACTCAAAGCTTGACCATTGCTGCTTGTCATGCGTACACACTGCGAGAAACCCCTCATATAAAAGGTATTCATATTAGTTATGCAGCTACTGTATGTGCAAGCCGAAGCCATGTTCGTGGCAACGTAATCGGATGAGGAATTGTGCGGAAGAGCAACTTCTGCGTTAGTGTGCACCCGCCTTAAAGGAGCGTTGCCTCGGCATAATGATAATGGTAAATGAAAAATGCAGTCAATATCTGATGGAGTGCCCAAGGAACATGAACCGAAGCTTAAATAAGTGAGAATCTCTGAGCTAGCACCGGACGCCTGCGAGTCCTATGGTCTGGGCACCTTATAATTACGATCGCCGTTCATCCGGTCTCACGCAACGGTGTTGTCACGTTCTAGTAATAATTGTAGCTTCAGTAATCGGTTTATCCGATTACAATTAAAGATAGCGGTTTTTGTCGCATATATATGGAATTTAAAAGATTCAAAACATTTGAAAATTGTAAATCAAAAGAAAAACTTTTACGAATTAATTCGCTGTCATTTGGGATTGCGTGGTTTTGGTGTTGAAAAATTTGCTATGAATGAAATCAATTTACATTTGACAAAATATACATCCCATTGAGTTACAAGCTTACAGTTCGCCTCAAATCGTCTTCATTGAAAAACATATAGGACTTTAAAATTGGTTGGAACGAAGTATTTCGCCAGCAGTGATTTGCACGATGGCCGTTCACAATGTACTCTTATTAGTTCGGATGTGCCACAGTGAATATACTCGTATAGATATAGTACGTCAAATTACATGCATCTTTCCACATTCGGTTTGTTCTCACTATAAATATAAAATATTTTTGAGGAAGTTAGTTTTTGGAAATCAAATATGCGTTTTATGAATTTAAATCTTGAAAAGGTTTTGAAATCACAAATACTGTGAAATTAGAGCGTTTTATATGTATATATATATTTACTACATTGTATCCCAGGGGAAAGTCCTTACGTATCTGGCCCTTTCTAATGCGTTTCGGACATTTTCCGCTCCACTTGACTTCATTCCTGTTTAGTATTTGCTGGCGACAGTTCTCGTTGCGTTCCTCCTCTTCGTTTCCGACTTGTGTCAGCTACATGAGCGGCAATCCTATGAGCATAAGTTTGCTGTTTTACTTTGCATTCAAGTCATTTGTTATATGTCCTCTTACGGTCACCAGTGTTATAGGCAGGGTGCCTTAATTCTGAATATAACTAACTCTAACTAACAAATTGTAAATCAATTACTGCCGCTAGAACTTCTCATTACTTAAATCGTAAGTCTTGAGCTGCTTCTTCGTCTGAAGAGAAAAGGCAACAACCATTAGGCTAAAATCTATATTTCACATATGGTAGAGTGTCGTCTGAACATTTTCCCACACCAAAACAGATAAATCAAATTTTCGTAATTAATTTTTGAGATCCTAACTCCAAACGCGCTGGCATGGCGAGTAATGCAAAGAATAGTTTAGCTATAACCCTGGTAGAGAATGCGAGAATCATGCTGTATAGTGCATTACCGTGGCGTCTCATCACTACTGTAACCACTTTCCGTTATTTTTATAACGTTACTCTTGACTTTACTCGTTGCCCCGAGTCCTCTAAAATTTTACCATAAAGTATTTTTCTATTCCAGGACAACATTTTTGTCTGTATTGCCTCACATCCTAACATAAACTCCCAGTACTTGTAAGCATTATTAATATTTTAGATAATATTAGTCCCAGTCTTAGCAGTCTCTCGTGTTTATCGTATGTATAGCGACCGCTAGAGTGCGTGGCGAAAACGGTCGAATATTTTAGCGTTTTTTTAGAATTCTCCTTCGTCCAAAATTTTCTGGAGTATTTAATACTGTCTTTTTTTTGTGTATTGCCCTGAGTATTTTATCGAGCATCTTGCGTTTTTGGACCCTTTTACTTATTAGATATTTTGATTATGATGATATGCATATATATAGAGTCCCTTTAACTATTAGTAATTAATGTGTTTCACGCTGCAGATAACAATATTCTATATACCGTGTGTGCAGCACTGTCTGTGGTACTCTATTTGGAGCAGTACCTGTATAGTTTTTTGAGGTACTCGCTGCTACGATACTATGCTGCATGATTTATTAGAGAACATATTGACATTTTAGTTAGTACGTGATAGAATTTATGATATTAGTATATACAGTACGAACATAGATATATGTGTAGCCAATGTTTGATCGATACTACACTCGTGATACTAACGAAGCATGGCTAGTAATATTGCAGATTCAAAGTTATTTATTTTTGTTGTAACTATGGGCAGTTTGTACCATCGAACTTGATGGCTCGTTACGTCATGCACAAACTGCCGTCTTCTCTAATAGTCTTCTAAGCCACATTTCGAATGAAGTAGAGTGCTTAATAATCATATATTTTACTCATATATTCCATCTCCATTTTTATATCGTATTTGATATATCTACAATTTTCATGTCACTTCATCGCCTGAGTTATATTAATTCGTAGTTTTATGATAATAAGAATGACAAGCGCTGTGATTAATGATATTAATGATATTAATGATATTAATTCGTGTGTAACGCCTTTTAACTTAGACTAATATATTTACAGTAGGTACAACTACTGATTGCTTGAACTATGCTAGCTTTATAATTACACTGAATAGTTAATGCCCAGTATTTTAGACCAAATTTACCATGCTACCCTGCTCAAGCTAATGCCATTTAACTAAAGTTTCGATACACAGGCAGAAACTATACGCAAACAATAATCCGTTCCATACTTATCCCAATTCACTCACTGTCGACAGTTCTATGACAATTACATTATCTACACTGATCACTACTCATTGTCGACCTTCGCTCCATTTTTACCTTACTGACCTTAAGTTTAATTGAATGTATTTCTACTTAACACAATTTTTTGTACCATCTGCAGTGAAACATAATAAATGCCTAAAGCTATTAATTTCCTTATAACCTTTGCCAAGGAGCTGATGTTTTTGTCAAGTTTCTCTGTCTGTCTATTTATCTATCACAAAAATATCTTAAAAAGTGACGGACGGATCTTTGCAAAATTTACAGGGTTTGTTAAGCATGTTACGAGTAACAGATGATTAACTTTTGGTGAAAATCCGTTTTGCTATTTGTTTGTTTTTTGCCCCATTTTTCTTAATACTGTAATTCAGATAGTTATGAGCGGATTTTTATGAAATTTACAAGAGTCGTTAGTTATATCTCGAAAAGGAAATGACAAAATGCAATGATTTGTTTTGTTCATTTGCTTGTTTGGTTATTTCTGAGCTCGATTTTATGTTTATTGGCAAAATGACTGAAAAAGTTTTATGAAATTTACATTAGGTGTTAGAATATAACAAAAGGAGTAAATGAACGTATTTTTATGATGATCTATTTGTTCGTTTGTATGTTTGTTTGTTTGTCTCTGGGTTTGTTTGTTTGTGTGTCTCTGTGTTTGTTTTTATATTTGTCAGCAAAATAACTGACAAAGTTATTAACGGATTTTCATTAAATTTACATGAGTCGCTAGATACATTACGGAAAGTGAATGATCAAAATTTGGTGATGATCGGTTGAACTGATTGTGTATTTGACTAATGTTTATCAGAATGTTTGTCAGCAACATAACTCGGAAAGTTATGAGTAAATCTTCAAGCAAAGTACAAAAGATATTATTCTGTCAAACAACACAAATGACCATAATTTTAGTGTTGATGAAAGGAAATGTTAATTTCGAAACCAATTGTAATTCTTCGTTAACGTTGCTTTGCTTGGCGGAGCTATGCGCTCTTAGAGTGCTTTAGATACCTCCGCCAACGAGGTTATACTTTTCAGTGTTCGCCTGCTTGTTTGTCTGTTTATTTATTTGTTTGTTTATTTGTCTGTCTGTCACCAAGCAAGCTCAAAAAGTTATTGACTGATCCTTATGAAACTTAGAGGAATTGTTAGGCAAGCTCGGAGTAGTAGATGATTAACATTTAGTGAAGATCCGTTCAACCGTTTGTGTCTTTGTTTGTCTGCTTCTTATTTCTTAGTACCATAACTCAAAAAGTTAGGGAAAGATTTTTATGAAATTTACGTGAGTTCTTCGGTATATTATGAAATGTAAATGACCAAATTTTTATGATCTGTTTGTACGTTTGTGTGTTTGTCGCTGTGTTTGATTTTATGGTTGTTAGCAAAATAACTCAAAAAGTTATACACGGATCTTTCTGAAATTTACAAAAATTGTTATGAATATTAAAATATATAAAGAATAAAAATAAATAAAATGATGGGTTTGTCTATTTGTGTATTTGACTAATGTTTTTTTCAGAATGATTGTTAGCAACATAACTCGGAAAGGTATCAATGGATCTTCAAGAAAATTACATAAGCTGTTATTACTGACAAAAGCACAAATGACTAGATTTTGGTGCTTATCCGAAGGAAATCATAGTTTCAGAACCAATTTGAATTTCACGTTACCGTTACCTTCCTTGGCGGAGGTCTGCCCTCTCAGAGTGCTCTAGTTTCCTCTGTGCTCAGTGGCTGTCGATTCAGGATTTTGTCAGAGATGCAATTTTTTTCTACATTTTTCCTACCCCTGTATTTTCCATATCATTTTATTTACTGACAGTTACTTTTTCTTCATATTTCTAAAAGATTTTTTTGATGTTCGATGACCAACATATATTTATAAACATATTATTGAGGTATAAGACGTTTTATGCAACAGTGTGTCCTTCCTATACCATAACTGTACCTGCTTCAAAACAGGGTTCTGTAATAAATGCAAGTTCACACTGCTGTCATACGAAAGTGTTCTCTCAGTAAGTCATCTGAATGAGTTACTGTTTTTGTTAAAACAACCGAAAAGTAAACAGCTTCCTAAGTTCTAATTCACTGTAAAATTGAAGAGATATTCGAAACTCTGCTAAAGACAATTTCTGAGCAGATTAACTTGGCTGCTAATATTGTTGTAACTGACTTTGATAGACTCACACGGACTCACGGACACGTAAACCAATCAGATTAACTGATAGAACAAGTTCATTTGACTGTCGTCTGAGCCTGCCTCGATATATTCAGTAAATCTGTTATTTTCATTTCAGTGGATATTTTCTTTCTTTTATATCTATTACAGCACAAAACATTTCCATGTACAGGCTCACTCACGAGTTAAACCACCAGAGGGCTCGATATAGGTTATCCTTATCCCTAGAAAGACCTTTAGGACGTCTTCCTTTCCGTGCACACCTCACTTTATTTTCTTTTCAAACTCGTGGTTATGATCACATTTTCTTTTCGACCTCTTGTTTGTTGACTCTTAGGCCGAATAATATTCGATGCGTAGTTTTCCCTATTACTGGACATTGATATATCCCCATTGTTTTTGTTTTCGTAATAGATTGGTTAGAGAACTTTAACATAATTTCTAATTTGATCTTGCTACTTTTTACTTCTACAAAATTTAAAAAGATTACGCAACGATTTTGCTGCTCTCATAATTTCCTATCCATGGTAATGTTGAACACAGCATGGTCTGTATCATGTTTGAATGACGTAACGTATATATCTATGATTCAGCCATGGTCTGTATCGCAAGCGTTCAACTGACAGTGATGATTAAAAGCGCCTTCCTTCACATCTCTGGTGCTGAAATCGATGGCCTGATAATAGCTACTGTGCTACGCTCATAAAAATATTTCTCAAAGTTCTCTATTCAAACTACACTTTATCTAAGGTAGAACAGAACCGCTGTTTCTGGTGACAGGAGCTGGTGTGCCCTATTGACACTTATAAATGGCTACACTTTCATGCAAAGCTCATCTCCCACAAAACCATAGTGTCCACTTCGCCCCACTGGCGTTTACTATGAGCTACACTTCGCCCCACTGGCGTCTACTATGAGCTACACTTCGCGCTTAATTTTACCTACTAATTCTGCTGCGTGTATCTCACTAATGTCAAATGTTAAGCTCATAAGCCACACTTCTCCCCAGTCCCGGGTCCCACTCACACTGTCCCATGTGTTTCAGCAACACTTACAAATAGCTACACCCTATCCAACCGATGCTACCCAATGACTTTCACTGGCGCCTCATATTAACCACGCAAGGTTTTAGGTCCAAGTAAAGCTGCCCCATTTGTCCCACTGAAGCTTTCTATTAGCCATGCTTTACCTCCAGTACCTGGTCCCACTAATGGTGTCCCGTGTGTCCCATAGAAACATTCTCCGCCTTCGCCCTCGCCAACAGCCAAGGGTCGCTAAGCCCTCGCAGCGAGCGTCTCAACCGCCGCTCCTCCTCCAGGCGCACGTCGTACGGTAGCTACAGAACGGGCTCCAGGTACCCATCCATGACGTCTCTACGGTCCAGAGACCTCGCAAGAACGGGCAGCTACCACCGAACGGGTAAATCAGGAGTAAGACAGAGCTCCAGGTATACTTCGATGTCTTCATTGCGGTCCGGTGATCTCTTGCGATCCGCCAGCTATATCCGACCTTGTAACTACGCTTCAAATTTCCAACATCTTTTTCCCACTTATATACCACAAGGTTCGCTTTCCAGCCTGCAACGTTCACTTCCCACATCCACATATTACCCCCCATTCTATGCTGCAACGTGCATTCTTACACTGCACAGTTCGCTTCCTATGCTCCATTCCCTTCCATGCTGCAACGTTTGCTTACCGCACCCCATTTTCTTCGACTCTGACTGCAACGTTTGCTCTCCACGCTCGCATTTTCTCCCTCTATTGTGCCACAAAGCCCACTGCATATTTTTTTTGCTTGCGCTACTCACAAACTCATTCAATAAGCAAATATGTTGCTTTTACTGCGTTATTCTCTTCGTAATAAATACGGATTCAGTTAGTCTAAAAAATTGGTTTCCCCTTCCAGTAACGTGTTATATCACAATAAGCAGTTCGTGGATTGAATTTTTTCCATTGCCAAGTAGTGCTTGCCACTAACGATGATGAGGCTCTTGCAACATGCGTGCAATCATGCAGCAGTGTTTTGTAGGTAACAAGTCACACTGGAACCAAGTGTATTATCAGGGTAACTGAAAATACAATTCGTGTGTCTTTCGAAACCATGCTTCTCAAAATATTTTACAGCCTAGAATTGGCTGAAATCGTAGTTGCAAGACGCACGACAACTGCAGAGATTTCACTTAACGTCAAAATGACGGGTTTGGCTATTTAAGATGTCGGCAAATGGGACACTTCCTTGGAGATGAGTTAGTTTTATTAGCCATAAGTGGGCTGGAACTTCAAGTATGAACTTTGGTTTAATTAATTTGAAGCGAGTTTCAAGATTTTATCACGAAGCAAACACCTCAAGTTGAATCATGCACCAGAGGAGTCGGTTTAAGGCCGTTTCAAGGGTTCCCGGCTTTGGATTAACGCTCATGGAATTCGTTTCAAAATGGTGAAATCAATTTTCATAATTGACGTTACGAACAAGTTGAAGCTTATGAGATTATTGAGTCTAGATATCACTGTTCCAGCAAATGACACCTAGCATGCACTGTTGCAGACACAAAGTTCAATTTTGCTCTAAATGTACAGTTCAGCTATTTTTATAAATGCTTTCTACGTTGTTGTGCAACTAAACCAAATTGTTCTGTCGCATTTTTAAAACCTTTAACCAGCATTAGCCTTAATTGAAACTTCTTATACGCCCTATGGTTGTAAAAAATTCAAAGTATAAGACCTTACTTCCACAGCTGACTAAAGTCGTTAGTATTCTTTATCTTTTTATAATATCTTTACTACCACAAAACAAGAACAGAACTTATGTCCTCTACAGCTGTGGTACGCAAAGATCCGCTTAAGCCTTTCAGCCTCGATTAAAAAAAAATGTGTTAGCCAATAACACCAAGGAATATTTCTATAGCCTATGTTGTTAAATTCCTGTTGCTATTTTTAACAGTCCATGCTGGACAGAAGATGGTATTAGGTTTGAATAAATGAAAATTTATATGTTGAGACACTATATACGTCTTCCACAAATAAAATTAGCAAGAACTTCCACTACCAGACATGAAGTAACTAGAAATATTTACATTATGCATATACTTATGTTGCAAAAAATTCAAAATTTCTGCAAAAATAGACTTCAAGATGATTCGGGTAAGTACGTTAAGCCCAGTCAGAAATCTTAGGGAAACACCAGATGCCTATAGGGAGAATTTCAGGCAATATCAGTTGTATACCGAAACCTTTCCTATTGAAAGGGTTAAGTATATACTTCCTTGAACCAATGTAAATTATTAGTAAAACACAGTTGCGGTCTCATTGTCTTGAACAGATAAAAATATTAATAGCCCCGCTGGAAAACCCCTTTTCAAAATACTTCATAAGTTTTCGATGTACAGTTCAGTATTCGTTTGTTCTAATTACGCCATCAAAAGAAAGCTGTTCAAACCACTTTAGTTTCTTGGTTGTGAACAACTTTAGCGCCAGTGCATAAAACTGAAGCATATGTGTTCAATGTGCATTGCTACTTGCAATCAAGAGACCTACTATGTAATAATCCATAACTTGGTGATTGGTTGTCTAACTAACTTAAATCCCCGTGGATCTAAAAGTTGTACTAATGTTTCAAATCGGAGCTTTGAAGTTGTCTGAAAGACCTGCAGAGGGTAGCATATACAGTACTGGTCAAAATATAAGTAACGGCACAACAAATTTTAAAAAATATATTATTGCTTTTTTCGCAGTCACACATATAAAACTTTCAATATACTTAGTTAGAACATGTATGGATGAATTAGATATGATGATTTTATAATTAACTTTGACTGTTGATAAATGTTCCACTTAATAACAAAATAATGCACATTTTGCCCTGGCCAAGTGTTGGGAATACTGTTGAATTAACTCGATCAATTAATAATATTCGACTTATGTACTTTTCGAACAACTTAATTGATAGTTTTGATTTATGCAAGGCATCTGTCATATAGTTTGCGAATATTTTCAAGCAATATGATGGCAACAACACGTAAAGCTTTGTCTCTTGAAGAAAAACAGCTCATTCTAGCAAATCATGAAGAATGAAAGTCAGTTTCTGAGATTGCCTGTATCGTAGGGATAGTAAGTGTTGTTTATCGCGTCATAAATACATAGATTTAAAGCTTGAAAACCTAGGCCTTGAAAGACTTCTAAACGGGAAGACCGATTGATTATTAGAACGTCTTTAAAGACATTTCCCAGACAACTACACCGATTTTTCATCAATTTTGTGAGTAAATGGGAAAGGTAATCTCTAGAACAACTGCCTCTCGTAGGTTCAATATGGAAAAATGAGAGACTCGGATTCCAGCTTGCAACTCTTTGATTTCAACGAAAAAACAAGAGGTCCGTTTAGAATTCACCAAAGACAGAAGAGTCATGGAATACCTGCGTATGATTCATATCAGTAATGAATGTAAATTCAACTTGTTTGGATCTGACGGTAAGGTGAAGTTACCACGTAGAAACGGTAAACGCTTTTCTCTTCAGTATGTAAAGAAGACAGCGAAATTTGGAGGTGGGAGTGTGATGGTAAGGGAGATGATTTCCCCAGCAAGAGTTGGTCCCATTGGTCGCATATATGAAAAAAAAAACGGTAAAAATTCCAGACTTATTTAGAAGTCTCTTCGCCAACATGTTAATTCTCAATTAAGCAGTGGTACTGTTGAAACCTCAATTTTTATGAAGGTAATGTACCTTGCCACTCAGCTAAAAAAAGTAACAAGTTTTCTCGAAGAGGGAAGAATAGCTGCAATGAGCTCTTCATGAGTTTCCTTGGAAACGCAGTACGATGCCGTACAAACCAGAATTCTCGCTCGTTTTATCCATCATATGCAGAAATTTGAAATGGTCTTGATGGCTCTGCATGCCTTTGCTGGTGCGGGTATTGGCAGCTTTAAGCAATCTGTAATCTGAGCTATTCTGTGATCTCTGATCTTCTCTTTCTTTTTTCGCCTATCTAAAACATCAATGTTATGTGGGCATTTTTGAGCTTTTCTAGAGGTTCCATAAATGAATGCTACAACAGAGAGAGAGCTGAACGCAAATTACATAAATAGATGCACAGTGAACTAAATGACGTGAGGTTACTGGAGACCCCTTTATGCGATACTAACTTCATCCCGTAATGTGACTTAGAGCTAGTCAAAAGAATGAGTTTCATTATTATCGAGTCCGAATGCGTTCATACACTTGCGAAGAATTACGAGTTATAATTCCCTCGCTGTTTGAAGAGATACCCGAAGGTTAACGAACGCCCTTGCTGAGTAAACTGAACTGACGGCTAACATTTTTATACCTATTTAGTGAACTAAAAACTGTGTTTATGAAGACTCCTCAAAACGGTCGGACGATTAGCTGAGGAAACTTGTTCTTTTGACTAGCGTCTCAGTGTCCAACCTCTTAGTTGGGCAATACGGTCGCTAATCCTTGGAATTTTCCCACGTTCGTGGGGTTCTCGCTCTTTACTGCTGAATATATGACATTTTTTATTACCTTTTAGTAGTTTTGCAGATTAGCAAATGAAATCCAGCTTCTATTTTTTCCTAAGCACACAATATTCACAGCTACTTCTAATTTTACTTGAAGAGCTTGTGCTTGACGTACTTGGCATGGAGTGAAGTATGCAGGGAATCACGGGAGTGAATATTTTCTGCCTAAGAGAGCTGAGGGAAAGAAGCATGTTGCGCAACAAAAGTTGCATTATGTAAACGGGGCCTGAGCACAGCCCAATGTTAACTGCAATATAGTCATCACTGTGCAACCAACAGCAACAGCTAATGATTATTTCCATCTCCTAGGATCCCGCCGTCCTTCTATGACCTCCCTGCGGTCCGGAAGCTTTGCTATCGTGGATCCCCGGGGGATATTGGACCGGGGGGACCACTACCTGGTGTACATCAGAGGGCCGGCCCGCTCCCTCACTTCCGACATGACCACCAGCACCTCCTGTGACACCCCGCGGGTCACCACCCCCCACAACAGCAACAGGAGCACAGAGCAGCTGCTGGCGGTATACCACACCCTTACTGAGGTGAGCTGCAGTCGATTTGTTTTTTGGAACTAAAGGGTCGCGTTGAAAAAAATGGAGACGGCTAAAAACCAAACAAAACTGGAAAGAAACAAGAATTTTAAAAAAAAATTGCTGGCATATTTACCACACAACTTGCGTTATCAGAATGAGTTGTTCAAATTATAAATACTAAAAAATTTTGTCCTTAGCTCCTTGTTTGCTAACGTGCCATGTTTTGCACTTTAAAAAAATGCATATTAGTAAAACCGTATAAGACCGAACGTGTTTTGGTTGTTTATATGACTACTACTCAGCATCTTGTTTCCGTTGTAGTCATTGTTCATTTATTTAGTTAATTGTTGGCTT
>LQNS02278091.1:37833958-37872886 GCA_001587735.2 Parhyale hawaiensis | reverse complement strand
CTCTCTCCCGCTCCAACTACACAGTTTGATGTCTCTAAGCTCCGCATGTCAGCGGCTCTTGAACGTGCTTGCGTGCATTCAAGATCGTCTCTTGGGCATGGACTCTTCACCCCCCCCCTTTCTTTCTCTCTCTCTTTTCTCCTGTCCTCTATATCCCACTAACATAATGGCAATATATAGCTCATAGAGTGCCGGGGCGTATGTTCTTGTGTCTCTTTGGGAATGGGCCTATTGGTTCGTCTACTGCCGCCTATCTAATCTGATCTAAGTGTTAATTTTTTGCGATCATTTATAATGACGGCACGGGCCACTAGTATTAATATAAAAACTATTTCATCAATAAACAAAATTCAAAATGAGCTTCGTTTTTGAGATATTATGCTTAGAAACTTTTTTTCTTGAAGAAGCCGTTCCGAATATATTGGCCGATGTTCCAGTGTGTAATCGTAGATGAATGTGGTTCCAGCAGGACGGTAGTAGAAGTTTTACTAGAGCTTCAGTGGCACACTGCCTATATATCGCACCGCCAGCAGGACGGTAGTAGAAGTTTTACTAGCGCTTCAGTGGCACACTGCCTATATCGCACCGCCAGCAGGACGGAGCTCCGACACATTTTTCTATGGATGTGAGACCTTATCTTGAAGTTCGATTTCCAAATCGATGGACTGGCTGTAATGGTCCTGCTCCTATCTCATAGCAAAAGCTTTTAAAATAGCTCCCCAAGATCTCCTGATCAGACTCCTTTAGATTTTTTTGTGGGAGCACATGAAAAATCTTAGTTGCGAGGCACCTGTCGAGTCGAAAGAAGATGTCGCGAGAACTGCTGTAGCTGCTGGAAATAGTAGCTACTGAAATGTCCGGAGTCTTTGGCAATGGACGCAGCTAAACTCGACGAAGGTGTCGCACTTGTATCGATGCTCAAGGTAGACATTTTGAACAACTACTGTAACGTGATCCTTGCTAATGAATTATCTGATGTTAGTTGCTTTAGAACTACCCTCTTGCGTATTGGCTACTAAACAGAGTGTAGATATAATTATCGTTCTTATTTTCATGTTTGATTACCTCAAAAACGAAGCATTTTTTTAATTTTCAGTATTGATGAAATAGTGCTTATATCAATATTTTCTTTTAGTAGCCGAAGTTTCGCTCAGCCAACGTTAAAGTCCAAGCAATGAAGGTATTTACAGTTTCTATTAGCGCTGCCATCATGCCTGATTTTATTACTTTCACTATATACACTGAAGCAATATACGCTCTCAGTTGACGACGTAGAAATTGAGCAGATGATCATGGAAGCACAGGAAAGGTGATTTTTCGCGATGCAGTAGACGCAAAATTATTTATTCCAGCTTGCTGTCTTCTTTTCACGCAGCAGTTTTCACTTGAGAGCCTAAATTTCGATGTACTGAAGGCATATCATACCACATATAGGATACGCAGTCAGAAATTTAATTAAATTCAGCGATGCTTCGCTTGCTGCTAATATCAACTGATTTTCTTTCGTATGTCATCTAAGAGAAGGAAGGAGGTATCGATGAAGAAATGATAGCTCAAATTCCTCGCTGTCATTTTAACAGAGCGAGTATTCTAAAAATATACAATTCACTTGGAAGAGAGTGGTGTATAATGAAAACTAGCCAAGCTACGCCCCTGTTAACAGGGTGACGAGAGCAATTATTGAGGCGCTATAAGAAGAATAGCTTGGTAAGCTGTACCACTGCACCCAAAAACCTCTTCTCTCCGTGCCACTATAGTTCATGTGGGAAGTCGGCTAGCAATATGAGTGAAAATTCATTTGCATCAAGTGACCCACCCACCCACGCGCTCCTCTACTCCTGGAGCTCAGAGTCTATTCCTTCGTGAAAATACGTGCATAAGCTCGCAATGTTTTCACACTGTCTTTCCCCAATGCTGGAGCTTGGAGTGCAGTCAGAAATCGTGTTCACCCCGTGGACAAGTGGACAAAGACCATCAGTGACAATCTTATGTGTTTGTGTTGGAAGTGACGCTTACCGACTGTTGCTGTCACTATTTACCTCGGTTTTTCTTCTATGATTTTTTTATGGTATTGCATTTAGCTAGCTGTGGAAAGAAATTGCCTCAATACGACTAAAGGTAGCATTACAATACTTTTCTTTCATTATTATGTGCAATTCGGTAGTGCAAGTGGAGCAAAGACAAGCAGACGTTCTGAGGAACTCTCTAAAAAACGTAGTGACGACTTTTATTAGTTTACAAAGTATGGCATTTTAGATGTCGCGACACTTGAACGTCGTTTTCTCAATTACTATTATTATTGATTTATGTATTTATTTTACCTTATTTTGTTTAGTTTATATTTATTTATTTTTATTATTATTGCGCTCGGCGGGTTATTTCTCTCAGCGCCGCAATGATTATAAGATGTAAATCTACTCCCGCCTACAAACAAACATTACAAATGGTGCTGTTCTTACGAACAGTGATGTCTAATGAGATACAAAAGTATTACCGTTCTGTACACGGCGTGCAGAGGTCACCTGGTGCGGAGAGCAATAGAGGGGGCGGCAGCTCCCCAGGCTGCAGCGGGAGCACCACCAGCGGCCCCTCCAAGACTGGCGTCTTTAGACTACCGAGTGCTCCGGACGCGCTCAGGAGCATCTCCAGCGAAGACGTATTCTTGGAAGAGCAGGAAGACGAGGAGGAAGAAGAGAAGCAGCAAGACTGTCAAGTGCTCATTGAAGAAGATGAAGAAAGTGAGGTGGACACTTCAGCAGTAGCCAAACTCGTTAAGTAGAAAATGCTTTAATAAGATTTCATAGATATTTACCTTAAACTGTTCATAATAATTATTCTGTCCTTAATTCAAACCTACTTCAGAATAAGAATACCGTCTGTTACCTTTATCTATAGCAACAATCCTTGCAACCATGTCTTCTGGGAGACTATCCTATTACCTAATTTCTTAGAAAACTAACTTTCATTGTTGAATTATTATGTAAGGAAAAATGTTTATTGGCTGCCCTAAGACGCAGTATCTCTGCACTACATCGATCGAACAAAAAGGATGATATTTGTTGATTACCCTGTGAAATCAATATCATTTTATGAGTAGTAGATGATAATATTAAAAATATGTATTTACTATAGTAATTCCCACAGCAAACCAGTGAAGTCTATAGGTAATATCTGCACAGTAAAACTAATATTATTTTTTGTGCTCAAGAAAAGTAATCTATGAATATTATTTGAGGGCCCTAGAACAATAGGGGCTTAAGCGACAATTTTTTTTTTTTAAGTAGTTTTTTGCAACATCGGACAGTACAGATTGAGACCTGTCGTTCTGTGAAGGTAGAAAGGCGTCAATCTAAGTAGAAATGGTCGAGAATGTATGTAAAGTCGATTATTTTGAACCTCATTGCGCAGCAAGGCTCAGACGTATCTTATATACGTGCAAGAAAGACGTTTCTCCTTCCCTTTTTCTGACCAATCACATAGCCGGAAATGTAATCGTTATCGTTATTGCACTCTCTGCAGTGCTAGCGCAAGATGGCCACAACACCACCAAGTTGATATGGAGGAGACACGCCCTGCGGATTCTTCTTTGCATAGAAAGTTTTTCACACCAGTGCATTGCCAGTAAGTGGCTCTCCTGTATATTTAAAGTAAAATGTGTCGCTTACGCCCCTGTTGTTCTAGGGCCCTCAATTTGTATTGTGGCTTGAAACTTTTTGCGAACGTAGATCAAAATACACACTGACTTCCTGAAAAAGCAGCTCGTTTTGGGAATGTTTTTTTTTTCGTTTGAAAATCTTCGCCAAAACAGAACTGTGTTTTACAACTATTATTGAACTTTGAACATTATGTTGACTAAATAGCAAAAAAAAAAGCAGCACTGCTTCGCAAGTATTGCTTCAGCCATGTCTGTGTTCTTTAATAAGATGATGTTGGACTATTGCATAAGAAGCTTTATTATGTTACCTTGCCAGTGGCGGCTCGTCAGAAAACTCAATTTAGAAAAGCTTAACAGGACGACATAGTCAACGTCTTTTAAAGTATTAACTTTGTCTAAGAGAATTGCTGAAAACACTTTAAGCCATCCATTGTTTTTCTCTACTTTTTCGCCTAACTTCAACTGCAAAAAAATAATGCCTTGTAAATACTTAATTGAGTTAACTCTCGTTGCTCCTGTAACTGTGTACCGAGCTGTTATTAAGCTCAACACCATTGACATGAATTTAAACTATCGCCAAAACCAATACTGGCTAACTGATATAACGCTCGCCACGACTACTCTCAAGTTCAAAGATCCACCACAACTTACCTGACAGGATCGCATCACCGACTAGGGTATTAGCACCCCTTTGTTACTGGTTGTGTATGTTAGTATCTCATCTGGTGTTAGATTACTTCTCGTTGTCGATTATGTAGCCAGTTGCATGCAGGTATACTATCGTGTAGCATCAAACAATTTTTTTAAACCATCGTTTAAGCCTGATTATACAAAAAAAAATCTCCATAATTACATTGTAATAGTCAAAAATTAAATTTTTCTCTGCTCTAATTATCATTTGCAAATTAATTTATCGCCAGGGTCATGAAGTCATGCGTCGATCTGTTAGTGAGTATTTTCAGTTCCACCTGACAAGCCGCCGCTGTGCAAACAATAAAATGTAAGCATAACATTGTTCCATTTTTGGTGTCTTAAATGATGTAAAAACTCGAGTGAAAACTGCGTTTCTATTTATTTTTCAACTTCATTATGTTGAACTACTTTACAAGAAAACATCATACTATATCACCTGCTGTATTATAGATATATATATTATGTCTGTTACGAACCTACTCTGCCGAATGTTTGTTTTTTTACAAATTGTGAGCAATAGAGTGTCTATTTTCCACAGTACTTACTTGTAAGAGATGGCTAAACCTTTTCACTTTATTCTATTCCCCGTCGCTGGCACTTTCTACAGTTCAACATAGAAATTGTCGGTCAGCAGCCAACTCCAGTGAAATAAAAAAAAAGTGTTTCTTCCATTTTATCCATTTACGCACGTAGCATTCATTGTGCATGTATACTGACAAACTCAGCAAACTAGGGACATATGATTATAAGAGAAGCAATATCAAATCAGATGTAGCATAAAATGTAGTGAAGGAGGCGGGCAACAGCATTCAGGATACACTACCAAGTGTTATTATCTCAGATGGACCTCCAGTGGCATCCTATTTGTTGCGTAGAGATTGAATCAATTGTTCCAAAATATGAAAGAAATTGAATTTTTAACGAGCTTTAAATTGCAAACAATTTCAACTGTTAATTTTAGTGTTACAATGTTTGCGTAACATTTCGTTTAACTTAGTATGTAGCATCGATATTAAAAACAAATAGCAATTTTTATTTATTAGTGGCATATTTTAACCCTTCGATCGCTCGTAATGAGAAGCGTTTACTTAACATGCATAATTCACTACACTAGGTCTGACCTTGCCCTAACTTAACCTAACATAACTGAAGCTAACATAATACAGTATATCAAATGTGACTTACCTCACCAGCCGTTAACATGGCTTAATGGCACTAAACCTGTGTAGTTCATTAAAAACATATTTTGGTCTTTAAATCAGTGCATTGAATTGGAAGAAAGTAGCGTCAGTATAGCCTACTAGCTGTTCTCCCATGTCACTGAGGTATACCCTCTAACCCCCCACCCCCCTCCCGTTCATTTCCATAGCAACGGTAATCAAATGTCGCATCTTTCATACCGAGAAAGCTCAATCAAAGCCCTAATTTTTCATAATGCAGCTTACAGTGCAGAGAATGACCTCGTATTAATGCAGCTCTAAGGGTGTACAGTGTTACTTCTGATGAGACGACTTTGTATTGACATGAATTTAAAATGTCTAGTAAAACTGAGTTTCAGGCCGTTTCCAAAGTAATCATCTTGGCATTAACGCCTGAAACTCTGCGTGAAGTAGCGGAACCAACGCTCATGAATGAATTTCCGGACAAGCTAAAGCTAATGCGATTTACTCATCTCGTTGTAACCGTAGTAATCGCTGACACCCAACTGTAGGAACGCGCCCTTCGCCGTTGCAGTCGCCCGTAGCTATTACAAGATGCTCATTTCATAAGTTGTGAAAGAATATCGGTAACTGTGCATAATAATGCATAATATAAGTATTATTAGATTTCTAAATCTGGTGTCTAATAAAAGTATGTATAGGAGTATTCACGTAATGATTGAGTATTATAAGCATATTTCTGCAGTTAAAAATGCTACAGCCAATGCAGAGGAGCTGGTAAACTAATTTAATCCTCTTGTATTGAAGAATTTTCCTCAAAACAGAGTCAGAATAAATTTTCACCTGTTACTAAACAAATCACGTTGACCGCGATGCGACCTGCATTTGGTACGCATTGTCTTGGGAAAACTGTTACCTGTTGTCTAGTCGCAGTTCAGGTGTTAAAGGCTAAATAAGCTGACCATTTGCTGTACGTATAAGTTCTTTCGCCGTTTTTTTTTAATAAACAAGAGCATCTCACCTTCAGAAGAAGTGAATGCGAGCATTGCTCATTGAATCTGAGCCTTAAAAAACATTGGGCCATTGAATTTTAATAAGTTTTAGTTCAGGCTTTTCCAAAAGCACCGTTGTAGAGTTGTAATGTTTTGATCTGCTTTTCGAATGGTCGGCAAACTCTATTGTGGTAGAAAATGGTAATTAATTAGACTTACTGCTCAAACACACCTAAACTATTTGGTCTAAAGATTAGCCTCCTAATACTAAAGATGAAAACGTACGGGCGATTATCACGAAACAAACTATTATTCGAGTGACAGCACTTCAATAACATTCAGGGTGAGTTGCTAAACCTGTTAATAACGATCACCAAACGGCATCCATTCCAGCCATAATTCCTGCCCCCTAACAGTTTTTGTTCAGCTCTTCCTCTTCTTTCCTGACTTGCAGTTCCCACGCATGGTGCGCCTCGCCACCTTCCATACGTTATTTCCCTCGTCCCTTCCGTTCTTAGCATCGGTATCGCCGCCGATCAGATACTAAAATTATAAATAAAACCTATTGCCGTATTGTATCATAGAATTTTGAATAGCGTGAACAATAATGTTCTGCCTGTCATTGTGGAAACCATGACGTTGTTGACTCTGTACCATGAGCAGCTAGTAGCAGGAAATATGAATTAGTGCTACATAATTTATTTAAGCAGTATTTTGCCGTCTAGAAGGCAGCATTTAAGTCAATGTATTGTAGGATTCATAATTTTCTTGACTAGGAGCTGATAATAAGGCCATATACCTCCATCTTTTTCTGCATTAACCATTCTAATATAAAATGCACATCAATTGCATCTACGGCACTTCAGCCAGTCTTCATCATCATTATTGCACTTTTATATTCTAGTCTCAACTTGTTACTGAATTATAGATTTTCTGTCTTTTTTCATTTCCTTAAGGTTGAACTTCATACCATCAATTATAATGCTAATCTCTTAAAGCACGTGAGAATATAGTATTAGATTTCGTGCCTAAGAGAGAAAGTCAGCGGCAGTGCACGAAATGTACGTGGCGGTTGCAAATGATGCAAGTAAAGCAACAGCAATTTTGCAAGGCTGTGATGCGAGATCAATTTCTGAAGCTCATACTTATGCCTTTAGAAAAAGAATTGGTGAAGAGTAAAAAAGAAACGGGAACGTAAAAATTACTGATGATGGGGAATTCACCGCAACTGTTAAAAAATTAAATTCTTCTACTTGTGACGACGGTAGTACTTGTCAACCAACCAAAAACCGAAAAATTGTGCTATAGGTCCAAAAAAACATGATGCTCAGATAAATACGGTAAATTTATAATTTTAAATATGTGTTGAAAAGTCTAAGGGAATGCAAAATACAATCCAAGCTGTTTCTTTGCAACAGCTGCTACACAAGCTTAGCACCAAGTGTTGTTCAATCTACGTGCAGTGCCGCCACGACGAGAGAAGTGTTGTTCAGATTGTTCATTTGTAGGATTTGTACGGCGACGGTGTAGCAGTGCGACAAGTTTGTGATGTTGAGCGTCTTTGTGCTACCAGAAATGCAGCATACCAATAATATTGACCATTCTAGACTATCAGTATGATTTTCAAGTGCACAATTTCGCCATCTACCCGAGACGGCGCATCTGCAGCGACTTCAGGAGCGAAAATTGTCCACCATCTCCAGTGCATGATGAAATGAGTCCTCGCCGAAACTCACAGCCGACAGCATAACACAAGGTCATGCGACAATAGCCTTACAAGCAATGAGCCCTCAACTCCAAGGAGACACTGTCCTGGGGTGCAGACTGCTCGCACACACACCATGCTGCCACCAATACATCCTCGTGTGCTGTAATAATTCAGGGTGTGCAAAATAATATAACACGGCCTGACTGTGGTCTCATTCCATGAACGAGCACAAAAGTTTTCTTTGCAAAGCAAATGTTAATTTTCTGAAACCCCTATCTAATCGGAAATATATGTCTGTTGTTTTTTTTCCAGAAATATTGGATTTCCCAATACATATCTCGTGCTTTCATCGGTCTGGTAGCTGGAAAGATTCTCATTTTTAATTAGTTATGATGTATTAAGATGTGTGGTATGCAACGGCAATATATTTCCACTTGAATAATTGGAAAAACAGCTAAATCTGTAGAAATAGGTAAGCTCACCGGAGAAAAAAAATTAGTCACCTAGCTGTTACTAATAAAGTGTAGGACCTCCACGACCACGTATAATAGCAGCAATTCTGAGAGGCATTGAGTCTACAAGATTTCTACTCTACACGTGATCCATTTTAAACCACTCTTGCATCAATCGATACCTTAAATCAGCCAAAGTACGAGGAGGATCTTCTCGGCGCCCAATTTGTCGTTCAAGATGGTCCCGTAAATTCTCGATGGGGTTCATGTCTGGAGACTTTGCCGGCCATTCTAGGTGCCTTACATAGCCAGAATGGTTTGCATGCTAATGCAAGACCAATCTAGGCCGATGTATACGGCAGTTATGATCCTAGAAGATTGGCAAAGTAGCAGTTCGATCCTCATGCAGATTCTGTGCAAATGGCACAACTTGGTCATTTAACAAATCAGTTTAGCCTTTCTGATTTCATATTGATAGTCATTTCAACCAAAGAGCCCACTTCTGAGTAATTAAAACAGCCCCAGAACATGACAGACCCACCTCCTGCTTGTACAAGTTGTAAAATGCGGCGGCGATTCCTATCAGTTCGCAATATTTTGAGACCGCAATTACGTCTAACATTGCCCTTTATACCACATTGTTTCCTTTGTTTGAAGACTCGCAAAACAGTACGGCATGAAACACCAGCAAACGCAGCTACTTCCTTCACTAGGTTTCCCTTTAGCCTTGTTTGCATTTTGGATAGTATTTAGTCAATTGATTAGTACCTACTAGTCACTTGCCTAACTACTTACCAAAACTCGTTCATATTATGTTATATTTGAAGTGTGTACAGTGCATAAGTGGCTACTCCCTAATGAGGGCTACTGCCTGCTAACTTGCATGAAAAATAGAGCAGATTCAACTGAAAATTTAGTCCAGTAGATTAGTAACTGACTAAACAACTTGACAAAAAGCTTACTGTTCGGCACTTAACTACTTACCACTTGAGTAAATACTATCCCAAGTGCGAACATGGCTTTAGATCGACCAAACGCAATGCAGAAACTCCTTTTTGCCATTCCGTCATTCCTTGCCATCTTGCTTTTTCCAATCGTTCTAGAGCAGATCAGGAACTCGTCCATACCTGAGCAACTGTGAATAAAGACTGCTGCCTCTAGAGTGTTTCATCATAGCCTAAACTTCTATGTGGTTCAAAATTCTGCTACTATATGTGCTCGTGAATGTCCTACACCTTATTAATAACAGATGACTAATTTTTTACCCGGGGGCTTATGTACTGCTGGGGGTTAGGGTCGTGTTGCTTCTGCGGCGCCATAAAGTAGAGGACTTTTTTTAGTGAGGGAATTACTGAGCTTGCGTGTGCCTGCTTGGGAACACTCGCGTGTCTTGCTATCAACCTAACGCCAATGTCTCTCGACTTTGTAACATACAGTGAACCCCCCCCCCCCTCCGATGAGATGATAGGCATCGATGATATGAGCTACTTTCAATCAGAAACAGCGTTAAGAAATTATTAGTCTGTAAATGAGTATTTTAGCAGGATGCATTCCCATAAATTGTCAAAGTAAGGTAATTTTGTATTACTTTGCGTTTACAAAATACGAACACCCTCAGTCTAGTCATTAAATAAGCCAATATCTATTACGACGAAATTCCCCCCGACCCACTGTTCCCTTCCCAAATATGAAATGCGACATTTTAAAGCAGAAAAATGAAACTTAAATTTTGCCACATAATTCAACAATTGGAAACTTGAACACTTAAAGGAAGTATTGATGAGTCAATTCCATCGAGATGAGCTAATCTCGTTTGCTCAAGCTTGTCCGGAACTTCAATCACTACCTCTGGTTTCTCTGCATCGAAACGAGCTCAAAACACTCCTACCAAGCCAATTATCCTTAAAACAACCGTGAACTCAATGCAACTGCGTCTGAGGTTGTCTCAAGAGAAATCAACGTGAGATTAACGCCTGAAACTTCATTTCACTTACCCAAACGATCGCTAATGATTGAGTTCAAGACAACTTGAAGCTAATGTGATTAGCATACCTCGATGGAATAGTGCTAATCGATAACCCTATCTGGACCGGCTCTCGAGTAACCAGCTCTCGAGCGCACTGGTCAGCGGTGTCCCCACATAAGTACTCATGTCGTCCCAAAGGCAACAGCTCTTCCACAGCTGGGGCAGCGTACTGGGTGATCAGTACAAAATAATATATGCTGCAAATGGTAGTGAGATAAGTGTTGTGTATGCTCCCAGCCGGAAATTTTCTGGTTCACCCTTCATCATTGAATGCGAACTGATGCTATGATGGACTGGTTGATAAAATGTGCTTGAAATGAATTTGCTTAACACGAAAATTAACTTGAGTGATTTGTGTAGTAGCTGCTAAAATGAGTTGAAGTGACTTATATCAAATCGAAAGAAGAAGTTAAGTTGACTGAAACATTGCAAGGGCTGGAAGAGGGTTCGTTAAGGAATTAAGATGCGCGAAAATTCCTCAGATTTGCATTGGTTGATACACCCTGCGTGACGTGAGGTGTGGCGGTGAGTAAACTGCCTCAAAACCTATCAGTGGATGATAATTATAACATGAGCGAAATAAATTAATTATAATAGCACGTTAGTAGTCTCTGATACGTAGTTTTTGTGACCTTAGAGTTCTTATTATGCATGTTGTGATATTAAAATGTAGCTCCTTACAACTGTTGCTTATTGACAGTTCCTTGTCTCAGTGCGTGTTTTGTGAGTCTGCCCCGCTTTTACGCCTGTTTTCTGAGGTAGCAAACCAATTTTGTTAATAGGCTTCATCAACTGAAGGGTTCCAACGAGGTAAAGTAATCTGTTTAGTCTCAACTTGAGAGGAACTTCTGTCATGAGGTTTTGTTTTGCTGCTTTCAATCGAATGCGCGGTGTTAATCCCAAACCGATTGTTTCTGAAATGGTCTTAAACTTAGTCCCACGCGCTGTGGCAGTTAATCCTTGAGGACCGAGTGTGAGGCGGGCTCACGAATAATGGATTGAGCTTAACATTTGAAACTCGATCCACAGCAGCGAAGCTAACGATCATAACTCAAGTTGCAGAGAAGTTGAAGCCGATAATATTAGCATATCTCCAGGACACTGTCCCAGCTCATGGCGTCTTTAGCCTTGACGCAAAGTTGTTAACCTTTCTGATAAGTTTTTCTCTGGCAAAAGTAAAATCTTTATATCAATGTTTTGGCTGTATTTTCTTTCGGCTCCGGAATGCTGTATCAATTTAAAAATGTGTAGCATTCGTAAATACAGTTTTGGGAAAATAGCTTCCAAACCTGCTCGTAATATTTCACTTAACACTACTAAACAGAAGTTTATGATGGTGCGTGGGTGCAGTTATGACACATGCATGTTACTAGCATGTAAAAGGTAATTAATACTAAAATCTATTTTAGTAATTTGATTATAGTAGAATATGTAAGCAATGCCTTCATGTGAAATACCAAAAGATATTAATTCTCCAGAAGTTAAATGTGTTTCAGTTGTGGTTAAATTTTCGAAACTGAAGTTTTAGCAGCTATTTTATCACGTCTCCAACTTTTGTAATATTTCGACGTTTGGTGAGTATAATATAACTCAAAATCAGCTATAAGAAAATTATGTAAAAACATATATTACGTATTGTACTGTAAACATTGTAATTTTGTGCTGCAAATTAATGGGAACAGATCATTGTTAACCCATTAACTGCGAAAAACGGAACTATCCATTCCCGAAAAGGTATAAGAGTTACGCATCCCGCAATTAATGGGTTACTACCGATTTAAAAGTGACGCCAAAAATTGTGCTAACGCGTTACTCAGTATCCATATAATATGCAGCAAATGACCCTTCACTGAAACCATAGCTGTAATAAAGTATCTGACAATATTATAACCCATTACACCCCAGTGGCCAATTTTTTGGACATAACTAATGGTGCAACTCCTATGAGAAATACAGATTAGAGCTGGACATTGATGGGTTAATTTGTGATCATCTCCAACACTTTGACATTATGCATCATCTTTGTGTATTCATCCTGAAGTTCTTTCTCACCAGCCTGTGCAAGTAGTAACAAAGGAACTGCGTGACTTTTGGTGCATGTAATTAATTTTAAAATATATATATATAACGATACTAATGGCGTTTCCCTGCAGAAACAATATGCAAAGCCATGTTATATTGCCTGTTATTATATAAACAGCGTAACATTAAAGAAACTATGCGCGACGCTGCATTTCGTCGATCTACTTCCGTAATTTTCTTCCCTTTTCTGTTTCAGTTGTTGTAGCTTCC
Organism: Parhyale hawaiensis; assembly: GCA_001587735.2. Lineage (NCBI taxonomy): Eukaryota > Metazoa > Arthropoda > Malacostraca > Amphipoda > Hyalidae > Parhyale > Parhyale hawaiensis. Next base: position 37,859,908 of record LQNS02278091.1, on the reverse strand, counting down.
GTTGTATAGTCGCCAAACCTCAGTCCGTGCATTTACTTGTGATGTCAGCGTTCGCTCAAGTAATATGAACTCGTTCATGTGAATGTTAGTTAGTTAGTTTGTTTTGAACCTCACAGTTTTAGCGTTCCAGTGGTCTAGGTCATTCGGTGGCAGCTTGTATGTCATTGTGTTAGTGATACCGTTGTGGGTATATAGGTAGAACTGCCTCAACAGTTAATAGGTGCGTGCTAATTGTCAGTCAAAGCAAATAGGATCACTGAATAGCGTAATATTTGTTTGAAGGGTGCAGTGTTCCATGCAATTTCTAGGTATCACTATAGGTAGCCAAGACCAGCCTTCTAACCTCTGCACAGCCTGAAGACGCCAGATGAAATGCGGTACTATCTTTCCCTGTTTATTCAATATATTTTATTCCCTGTCTCGGCTATGTACCTTCTACAAGCGCTAACAGTGAACTATAAGACGTGCTGAACATACCACCCATTTCTTTCAAGAGACGCAGTTAATCAGGAGATGTTCTACAGAGTAGTTTAATACAGAACATTGTATTTTCGTTACTTGGTGTCGTCGTAGCTCGCCCCGTATGCTCGACCGCTAATCATGTGGTGGGCGCAGTCTAAACCAGTAGTTCCTGTCTGTACTCCACCTGTCTGTCAGATCCAAACGAGCGGCTCTCGAATCCCTTCCAATTCCACTTGGTTCCAAGAGAATAGCAAAAGTCTTGTTATCTCAAGAGTAAGGCAGAAACCGCTTTTTGCAAAAAGGAGTCAAAACAACCAAGGTACGGATCCCGCACTATTGTTTCTTTTTCACTAAGCGTGAGAGTTCAGTATTAGCTGTTGCCGGAGAAATACTGTAAAACTAACAACTAGATTTGAAAATGCAATTTCGACAGTTAGTTCACTAAATGAGAAAATACTGGATGCCAGTCCAGGAACGCTGCATACACTCGTACTAACTAGTTTATTTAGGATTTTAATTTCTCGGAGGGACGTAGGATCGGCTACAAACATTTTCTGTTTAGGTAAGTTAGGTTTGACCATCCTCTAACGTATTATTACGAAGATCGAGTCACGCCACAGTGGACTCCAAATACGCTGCCCTCTTGTTGGCAGATGCCTGCAGGGCATCTTGCTTCCCATACCTATCTTTTGTTCTTTTCTGCTTCCCGCCCTGACTAACAAACAGTCTTTGTTACCTGCTTCTTCCTTTTCTCCAACTTGTCGACCTTTATGGGGTCATGCGAGATCTGAGTGAGAGCTGAAGCTTGTCCGCTGTGTGTGGCTATGTTTGCTGCCCCGTCATGCAACCGAACTACGTGCTAGCAACAACAGCTAAGATCATTCATGTCACTGGTGCTACTAATGATAATGATTTCTTTGCTAAAACTACGTGTTTGTAAATAAGCGGCATTTGTGTTACCGTATGTATGAGCTTCTTGTACCTAACTCCCTGTTTTAAGTCTACTTTTATGTATATCAGAAAAATTTCTCTATGTAGCTGTGCCGTTATCTTTTAGCCGTGAATAGTGCATTGTGTCTATAATTTTTATACTACTTATATATTCCTGTCGCCTACGGCCAGATAATTCTTTTTTTTTTAGGAGAATGGGAGTATCATTGATCCCGTAACTGCAACTGTACCGAGGTACTGTATAGAAAGGCAACGGAGTGGTATCAGAAGTAATTATATAATATATTAAAATATGAAGCACCGTGTGTTCGCATGAATGAAAACCTGAAGCCGTTGGAGTGCTATACTGGTTTTGAGAACCACTCATCTACATTATCTTGTTGATTCGTACATTGTATAGGATAGAAAATCCTAAAATTTGCAACTCAGTCTCTTGTTTTTTACTACGTTTACAAACTAATCTTTCACGGTAAGGGAGTAGTCACGCATTAAAGGCTCCGTCCACCATGAGTCGTCAAAACGTTTTATGCAGCGATAAATACGACGTCACTACCACGTTAACTGTGTATAGTAGGTAAAAATTATTTCGTTAGAATCTAGCTGTTGTGGTACCGAGCAATCCTATTGCTGTAGGCTGAGGTGTGGTGTATTAGAGTTATAACTAGGAACGGTAACGTCTATGGAGGTCAGGCCCACGCAGCAAAAAGGTGAATGAACTACCTATGTAGGCTCACCGTTTTGTTTCCATCGAGCATTACTTTGAAAACGTATCGCGTGCAGCTTCGAATTGATGTAAGCCTTTAGCTTTCATCAGGAATTGACCAGTCAGTGAAACTTGCAGCAAACATATAGGCTACTGCTGCGCACGTGGGTGCAGAGGGTCAGGTCAGGGGTCACACCTCTGTGACCCATGAGGGTTCGGCACACCAGCTTGTGACCTGAGGTGCAATCAAGCGTGGTCGATAGGTAGAACTTTTCCGCGAGTTTGTATTATCACTTTGTCAGCCAAATAGTTTGTGTTCACATTGTCTGTTCTGTATCGTAGTGATCTACTTATATTATTGTTTATACTGAAAGAGAGATGCCTTCTTACACATTGCCTTGGTACATATCTTCTTGGGCATATTTGATTTATCGCTTAATTAAGTAGACCTTAATACGATGGGTGTGGTTCTATGTTCGTTTCAGATATTGCGAGTTTCCCGGGTGACTCTAACCAAGAAGTTTATGAGTATCAAAAGACGGGCAGGAAGAGCAGTGATTGTTATTTTAGAACTTCAAGTCCGTTATATCTAAGCACTGAAGCTTTCTCTTGGTAGCGATTTGGCGAGTGGGAAGTTAATGTCATTCTACTGGGCAAGCTAAAGTAGTCGTGTTTGGCAGAAGCCTTTGCTCAACGCCATCAGCTAGAGTGAAGACTCTGCAAGTAGCCTTGTCTGCCTCACTCTGACTGTTGAGACGCTTGTGGAGATACATAGAACGCTAAGCAATAGCCGACTTTGGCTGGTGCGGGGTTCAAATGTAAAATTGTACTCGGTAGTTCACTAAGGCATTCTGCACTTTACTTGTAGATAGCTGCCAGTATTGGGAAAGAAGTCGTTCTCATAGAGGGACATTGTAAGGGAAGAAGCTTAATTGTTGGGATGTGATGGACAGAGATGCCGATTATCTCTCTCTTATACTTATATGAGCATATGAACAATAAATGAATATATTTATAATTATTTATAAAGTTTGTTGACTTTACTATATAATCTTGCTATAGTTTTTATATGTAGTTAATTTTGCGATACTTTTTTACTTTATTATCTGCCTTATGTCTGTCGTGTTGTTTAGTTTCCAGTCACAACTTGTGTTAAAATAGATGGACGATCCAGTGTCTCTAATAGCATAAAAAAATTGAATTTGTAAAGTATGTGATAGTGAATGAATAGGGTGAAGTATTTTACATTTAGTTACACTTCAAAGAACTTCGTTAAAAAGCACGTCCTACCTCTGAAACAACTTGAAACATGCGCAGGTAAAAGTGAAAAATTCTACGGACATTACCACCAGAATTTAACTACCGCTAATTTTTTTGTGTAGAACCGGGTTTTGTAAAAGTTCTGTTACACTTCATTTTACACGATTGTGATCAGTTTTAAATAGTAAATGTAATTATTCGTGACACAAACTTAAAGTTTATCCTTATTAGGCAGTTTTCACTTGCAATAAATAGTGGTGAGGTGCAAGTGAGCTTCAATGGAAGCAAATAGAATTAAGACATCTGCTCTCCTCCACGCGCGACCACAACGAACCCGACATCACCATACGGCTGAACGTCAGACGGATAACCGTCTACAAAGTCGTATATAGATAGATGAAGATAATGACCTCAAAGTTCGACCTTGTTTAGGTTCACTGTGTGTCTACAGCCGAGCAGCCCACCTCCATAATGCTTAGATCTCGATGTCCGACTTGCCGCTGCCCACGCAAGGCGAGAGCAGATATCTCGCTTGTTTTTACTTCCACTGAGGCACACGTGCACCTCACCACTATTTATTCCGAGTGAAAATTGCCTAAAAATGATAAATTGTAAGTTAGCGTCACAGAGAATTAAATTTACTATTTACAACTGACCACAAACATGTAAAATGAAGTGTATCAGAACTTTTGCAAAACCCGGTATACCGCATGTTTTTGTTTTTGTACTATCAATATTGCACCAGTTCCTAAAAGGCTATGGTGCAATGTACAGATTGGTAAGTGCACATGGTCTCACGTTTATTTAGCTCAACATCTACCATAATCCTTAATCAGCATTTTAATAAACTTGATGACCCAGAATTAAACAATCTTCAACGTAGTTAACATTTCAGTACCCGGATACAAGCTCGGATATTGAATTTCAAGGGATTATTCAGCTGGTATTGTGAACTGCATGTCCCAGTTTCTTAAAAGGCCATCGTTGACCTTTCATGCAGGAGGCCACCGGCCGGTTACAGTGTAACCATGGCAACGTGTTGTTTACAGAATGAAAGGGGTCTCTGAATTTGTGTCGTGTAATTTTCTTTCATACGCTGTAAGAAGTAGAATACGCTGCTGTCGCAAAATCAGTACACATTTCTGTGCTCTGAGCGTCAATACTTACCAAAGTGTACACAATGTACCAGTATATGTGCTGGTATGGAGGCAAGAGCATGCCTTAATTTATCAGATTATTTCATTTTTTATATGCAGATTCATCACAACACTGAACACCCAAATTTCCCAGAGGAGTTAATCCGTCTGCAGTAGGGTTTAGTTAAACAAGAATATTTATATATATATATGTATATATATACACTGGGAGTCAAGTCAACGCTAGAACTGGGAACATCCTACTAGTGAGCCATCAAATATTACCGCGATTGTCATCAGAAGTCTCTAACTCTATTCCCAACCAGTATTTAGTGCTGACTTACATTCAGATCAGTTGGAAATTGTGATTGTTCAGGAAATACAAAATACGATAGAGTGTTAGTAAAAAGTTAAAGCGTTGTGTCACCGTACGCGTCATAACGTAGGTAACTGTCATAATACACGGTATTTTGTGATGCGACATAATTATATAGGGAAATTCTGCAATGTTTATATAAACTTCTTAGATTGCTGTTAAAATACCAGGGTATATAAAGATTGCAATAATGAAAACTGAAAACAAGAAGTATGTTTAATCGTTCGGATAGAAGTGACCTAATATTACAGCTCTCTATATCAAGATTTGTACTGTTTTGTCGGCAGTGAAATATTGTGTGGCTTACGTAATTCACACTTAGAGCATTAGCGGTGTACCTGAACCACTGTTTAGTCAGATCACAACGACTGTGCCAAGAACTAGCCAGGAATCGACCTTTGTTAGTACTGGACACAGTTAACCAAAGCAAATATAATAAGCCAATTGTTCATGGACCGTTTGAACACAAAACTGTCGCCTCAGTTCAATCGTTCCTAGCATGTGACGTTAGTAGTTTACAATTTACTATCTCAATCACGCCTCACTTGGTATAGCTAAACACTAACGACTCACATGGGCCGCATCAGTAGCAAGGTTTGCTGTAAGTTTAGTTCAACGATGCTCATAGAAAATAATCTACAGTAGTCGTAACTATAATTGAATAACCCAATGATCTGCAGGAAGAAATATAATGTTCTCTGTAAAATGTTCGTATGTACAGTATACAATGTCAACATAATTTAACGGAATGTAATGTGGTATAGTGCAGACAAGTTGTGCATAATGTTTACTTCTATTCCGATCTTTATGATGTATTATCTTGAAACAAAGTAGAAAACTTATACAGCCGGACAGGGCGAAAATTTTTAGTTTTTTCTTGGAGCAGCACTTTCAAATCAGAGCCAAAACTCCGATAATTTTGACCCTAGAGCTAAATGTTTCAGGTGGTAGAAAGAAGCTAGCCAGGGTTACTTTTTACCGCCTGCAACGTTTAACTAAAAACACGTAAATTTTGGCTCTGAGAAGAAAGTGCCTCTAAAATAGCTGAAAATGTTTCGCCCCATCCGACTAAAAGCACGACATTCAATTAATCGAATATAATCCATTAGATGCAAGCACGTATATTCATTATGGTACAAATAGATTTCTCTATACACCTGCGGCTTGCGTACTCGAGGTAATAACTTTTGTATTTTTACGTCAGACCCATGCGCCCTTCTGCGTTTCATTCGTCGCATCTTACGGTAGTTATATTACAAGCCGATGACACTGATTGCATTGTTAATTTCAAACCAACAACCGGCAAAATAGTTCAAGTCTTTCGGATTTGACAGCGTCATTCCTCCAAAACTGAGTTCTTACAAAGAATTTCAACAATGCGAGCTGTATGAAACGATAATTATGATCGTTGCAGGTAAAGTAGGCGCCTACTAATTACTTCAGACATCTTCATTCAAAACTGTGATTCATGCAAGAGTTGCTCTTAATTCTATAGGGAAAGCGGCTTTTGCAAGAGCTGATTTTCTTTTTCCGTTGAAAATACAAAAATTGCCTTCATTTTCAGTGAAAAACGCGACTTTTTGCAAAAGCTACTTTTCATTTCCTCGAATATAGAGGGCCATTGCCTGCCTTGATATCTTGTCTCTGTACCAACTTCAAATAAAATAAATTTTTAGGGCCAACGGACAATGTCAATATCTTTTGAGAACAAGAAAATAATGCATTGTCTATGGATGCACCAACTTTATATTGTATTGCTGGTATCAAACGATATTGCAAAGGTAAAACTATCAGCAAAACACGCTACCTGCGTGACGGTGTTACGAGTAGCTCGTTGCTCCTTGAAGTTCAGTGTGAGAGAATCTTGATGTGCCAAACTTTTCTACTCTTTTTTGTGGGGCTTATATTTTCTTTGTGCCAGTTACGAGGACTTTACTTCTCTGTGCATGGCCACTTTAGGCAAACACATAAAATGAATTGTCCATATTAAAAATTTTAAAATACACGAAAAATTGCAGCAGAAGACATCATAAGAAACGTAGGAAGGCGACTGTGTGAGAAAAATAACATAATAAGTTAATCGGACAGAAACGTCGCCTAATGTTGACAGGTAGTTTAAATGCTGATTTTTTTTTATTCAACGTAGAAATGAAAATAAAAAATCGAAAACTAGATGATCAATACAGGTACTGAACAAGTATGAAGCATCGTCTAGAGGCAACACACCGCAGACGTGTCAAACAGTAGCTAAGAAATATAGTACTAAAACAAGGCAGTAATGAATTATGATAAGAACCAGTGCAGTTGGTTGGGTCAAAGGCCATCCTAAAAAAGAAGGGAATTAATTTACTGATGTTTCAATTCTCTTATTCTTGCGCCAGCAATGGAAACAATGCTGACTGACCGAACTGCCCTGCCGCGTGTCAACCAAGATCCTGCACTGTAGCGGCACCAGGTCCAAGTCTGGGATAGTCGTGGATGCTAACATACTCACTCATGCCGAATAACCAATTATTGCCTAGTGGAATTACAATCGATATCGGAGCTAGTGAAGGTAATACACGTTATTAGCTGCAGCTCACCATCTTTGTCTCACGAGCTTATTTATGATTTTAGTTAAAACCAAAGACTACACCATAATATCATACGAGTATAAGAATATAGTGTGATCTACGGCTAAAGATAAACGAATACTGCCAATTAGCAGTTGCTGAAACGTAGCGTAAATTCTTATAGCAATAAAGACTCGTGATTAAAATTTGTGCAATAAATCTAGTTGAAATTTCGAATTCCAACAGTTCATAACGAAATGAATTCCGTGTTGCATGAGTGACACTGTCGACAAATTTTAGTGTACTGTCACAGTTAGAAATTTTTAACGGGTATTAAGCGATGAAAATAAATTATTCCTGGCAAAAACCACAAGCAGTATCCGTCAGTTAGCTCTAAGGATATCGTTGCACAATGGCTTCAAAGTGGCGATGCATATACTGTATGTTGATAGAGGTCAGGTATGAATAATATACATAGTGTTTTGATAGAAACGCTTGGAGTGATTGGCACGAGGGTAAAGTGAACATAACAACCAGTCTTAGAATCATTCACTGAGGTAAAATATTTACCATTTCTGGTTTACCTGCAGAGAAGAGATACAAATTGATACATAATGTCAATCATCTTCACTGGCGGAAGTCTTTGGTTGTATTGTATTGCTCATTTAAACAAGCAATGATCTCGAGGAACAAGATCAGGTGAATACGGTGGATGGGTCAGACTTTGTCCACCTTGAGTGGCTTGGCATTTACCAGATGGTGTAGTTTCTGGCCTTTGACTTAGTGCTGGACGGCTTGAGCAGATCGACCTTTGCGGCGGTATAGGAACCTTCGGGACACACGGGGAGGTCACTTGATGTGACACTCAATTATACTGCATGCCCAGGGCAGCCTTGACGGGGGTGTTTGCGCCCTCCTTGGGGTAGAAAATAGCGTTCAAAAAATACGAGATAACGTTGTTAAGAGTGTTATTACAATATCGATTCTTTAATTTGATGATATTGTCAGTATTAGTATATAGGAATATTCAATTGGTTTGTTTATCCTTAGATAAATTACTACTTTTATGCGAGTTGAGAGTCCACATTGGAGAATTTTTTAGTGTGCGGGACTTAACGATAAGTCTTCGGTTGTGAAGTTATAGAATTAGAAGACGTGAGCAAACTATTTACATAGATCGGTGCAAGTTGTGTCCCCTTCAGTGGTACGAAACGTGACATGCCCATAGTATGTAACCACCAATGAACAATCGAGTCCCGGTACAATTTTAATTACGTCCAGAAAAGTATGCGACACTTTGCTCATCGAATGGATCGCGCGAACAAGTTTCTTTTCAATTATTGTTCGTAAGGTATGTCCATGCACTTATCAAAAACTATCATTGAAGTTGAACTACTAACCGGAAATGTGTTTGCAATAATGTAACTTATGCACGTTTATGAATGAATATAACGTTATCTAAAATTACAGGAGGATGCTAAAAGTTGTTCCCATAGAGGCCTAAAATACGAAACGAGATATTCCAGGACTTTGGAACAACTGACCGTGACCGTGACTACAACTTAATGAGTTTTACCACCGAGTAGAGTAGAAATAAGAGTCTTCGCCAATTTGAAGTCAACTCTAAACTAAGAGAAACAGTCAAAACTTTCTCATTGTCGCGCGCTGTAGTGCGAACACTGCATTAGCGGCTGACATTTTGAACATATTCGACGGTATAATAATGTGCAAGCTGAAGCCGTGACCGCGGAAATGCGTAATCGGAAAGGATGTAAGGAACGCTTCGCGTTTTGTATGCTCGTAGGTAGCCGCCTTTCTATCAAATAAATTCTGTTTTACCTTTCAAATTACCAATAACGGATTGATGACATAAATATGAAAATGTAGATGAGTGGGAGACGTGAACTGCAACTGATACGTAAAAATGTATTAGACAACGGGTTAGGTCTCCGCCTTAAGCCTTGTGAGGGCTTAATTATTACGCCTTATACCCGTTCAAATGTGATATCAAATAAATGTTTTCCGCTCTGTTCCGATGCTTCTGCCTAACTCGTCATTTGTGTTGCTCTCTCCGTTGTAAAAACATCGAATTGTGCTTTTAGAATAATGTTATAATAAAATTATATCAACAGTGATAATGTTATTGCTTTCCTTGCTTTACTGCTAACTTTAAAATATAGCGCATACCGGTATGCAATTGACGGCAGGAAGTCGAGAAATATACGTAATATATACAACGCTCACACGGTAAACCTCAAGCACAAAGCCATAAGGTCTCAGAATATGTTCTTTATAAAAAGACTCCAACTCTCTTCGGCCTTAATAAAATCAATCACTGTTCGCAAGAATAACGCTATCTGTAATGTCTACAAACGGGAGGGAGAAGTAAGCTGTCAAGGTTTGACAACCGAATGTACACATCGCACAGTGTATCGCACACAGTGTATCGCACATTGCTTATGAATAGTGTTTGATAGTAAGGAAGGCCCTCACCTAACTATGCATTATCCGTTTTTTTTGAGTCTACTGTACATTATTTCTGAGCGTTAAAAATAGTGCATATCTCTCTATTAAACGTGATTTCCAAGCCTTTAACCGAATAATATCGTTTCAATATCATTGCAGTTTGGGACTAATAATCTTGATACAGTGGACAACTACTGGACAGATGTACCTGCGCTCATTTGCTGAGGAGAAATTCAGGCACTAAGAAGTTAAAGGATTAATAATGGCATTGCTAGGCCGAGCTGGTCAATGTCACCTTCCGACAGCGCGTCCCTGTGATGGGCACGAGCTTGGTCTTCTGCTCCACAACAGCGGATTTTCGTGCCCAAAGGAACTAGGGGAGGAAGAAGAAAGAGGAAATAAGAACTTCTCAATTGGCACTTAACACTGATTACTTCTCCTATTCCTCGTGTCTGAAAGGGAACTGAAGACTAAGCTTTGTCTTCTCTCTAAGGATGGGCCAGTCAATCAGTTCATGATTCATAGGTATGATATCGTTACAATCAAAATATCGAACTTCTAAATTTAAACTTGAACAGAAACCTTGTCAATATATACGGGTGAACTTCATACAAGGTAGGGGATGCGGATCTAATTGTTTGTACCTTGAATGCAAAGTTTAGTCACTTTTCTTTTCTTTTTATTGCAGACGTTAAATTAAAGGAAAACTGGCATTGGCGCACTATATCTAAGTTAGAACAACAGCAAAACACAGACTAGAACATCAAAGGCAATGAAAATTGAATAGGTGAAAAACATACATAGTAACTAATACGAGTTTCGAGTACCTTAGATGAATAGCTATCTAACTATAAATAATAATAATGTACTTGTTCCTCTCTCACTTCTTTACTTAGTTCGATCGTGCGTTAATACGGCCGTTACGCTTTCATTATTATATATGAGAAAATTAGGGTATTTTCGATACCATCTGCGTAGGGAAGAACCGGTGCCAAGTTTTAATTTAAGCTGCTATTGCTCGCAAGTCATAGATAGAGGATTTGCTGTCATATGTTGAATTTTCTCAGGAAGGTAAATTAAACAGGCTCATGACTAAAATTTATTAAAATTAGACGTTTCGGGAACTGATCCCATCATCAGTATATCTGAAACAGAGACAAGAACGATCTTTATTCCTAATATATAAGTACAAAATTCACAAAAGGAATGAGAACTAATTAAAATGAATAAGAAAGTAAAATCTAGCTTTTTACGATAAACAGGGGATGGGAACTAGCTCTTAATGACCAAATAGTTCCCATCCCCTGTTTATCGCAAAAAGCTAGATTTTACTTTCTTATTCATTTTAATTAGTTCTCATTCCTTTTGTGAATTTTGTACTTATATATTAGGAATAAAGATCGTTTTTGTCTCTGTTTCAGATATACTGATGATAGGATCAGTTCCCGAAACGTCTAATTTTAATTAGTTTTAGTCATGAGCCTGTTTAATTTATGTTGAATTTGTTTCACACTTCTTAGTTCTTATCATTGCGCTTTGTATGCATGATAAGGGTCTGGGGTATCAGTGAAGAGCAAAATTTTTGTTCTGGTGAATTTCCGCCCGTTCCAGCTATTTGTAGCTCCATTCCAGGTCTTCAGACTTCATTGTACGAAATCATCGAAGTTTTGCACAGCTGGGGTTACTGTAGATTTAGCAGCCTGTATTCTATCTACGAACGTATAATTAAACGAATTAACAAATTAATTAATTGACAAATTTTTCCGCAAAAATACCACTGGAATGCCTGACATGTTCAATTATTAGTTATTAGCTGCCCACTTACAAAGAAATTGGCAAATGAGACAGCTATATCAGAGAAAAGTAGCTGAGAAATTGCGGGTAAGAGAAAATAGTTATAGCGAAGGAATGAAATGTAGCGGAAAAATTGTAAGTAAGAGAAACTCGCAAAGTTAAACGAAAGTAGTTTACTAATCGATAGATTAGTCAGGTGTGCACGTTAGTATTTACTGCCTAGCTAACGCATACGTAAACTAGAGTACTCTGAGAGCGCATACCTCCACCAAGCAAGGCAACGGTTACGAAATACTAAAATTGGTTCTCAGACCATGATTTTCTTTGTATTAACACCAAAATATAATAATTTGTGCCCTTTAACAGTGTAAACAGATTCAGTAATTTTTTTGGAGATCCGTTCATAACTTATTGAGTTATGCTGCTAATAAATATTACTAGACGACCCGTGACGCGCTGGGTCATCACGATCGTCTTCGCTTTCGCTAAAAAGGTGTTATTTAGCTGGACGCAGACCACCCGCTATTCGGCCGTCCTCTTTTACCCGTCAAGGAGCGGCCCGTTCGGTTTACTACCAACAGATTCTTTGCTTCTCTAACGAATATTCAACACCCAGGTTGTAAGCAAAGTTAAATTATTATATGTAACGTATTTCAGTTGCATTGCCCATGGAACCGCTGAATTGATCATGCCTGTTCTTNTACAATCGAATTAAAGAGCTAATCCATGGAAAGAATGCCACTGCCAACCCCGCATACCTCTAATTTCTTCTCGTGTACTAGTGAAGAAGATGTGTCAAACAAGACACAAATGAACAAGACCGGTTCACAGACTATTAGTATAAAATAGATAGATAGATGACAAACATGAGTGAAACATACAAACAAACGAACCGATCTGCATCAAAATTTAATCAGTTACGTCTTTTAAGATTACTAACAACTCCTATGGATATCAAAAAGATCCATAAATTATTTTATGAGTTATTGTGCTAACAAGCATAAAATAAAAACAGTGACAAACGAACGAACAAACAGATCATTACAAAAATTTGATCATTTACTCTTCGTGATATACCTAATTCATATAAATTTCATAAAAATCTGTCTAGAGCTTCTTGAGTTATGGTATTGAGAAAAATGAGGCAGACAAACAAACAAACGGATGGACGGATCTTCACGAAAAGTTAATCCATCTGTTCCTCTTAACATACCTAACAAACCCTGTAAATTTCGTCCAAATCCGTCCATAACTTTTTGAGTTATTTTAGAGACAGACAGACAGAATATTAGACAGACAAAACCGAAAAAACATAACCTCTTTGTCGGAGGTAACAGCTAGAACGCCTCAGTGGCGTAAAACCAACACCCGCGGTAGGGGGCAAATTCAACGCTGTCATTTTTGATGAACGAGGCTAGGGCACAGCCCCATTCCTTCCCAGAGATTAGCTCTTCAATAATAACATAGGAAAATAATAGAACGCTCCGTTCTCCAGACGATCTGCCGCAGTGGAGGCAAACTCGCCATGGTGGAGAAAATTCAACGCCGTCATTCTTTATGGCCAGCTAGGTTTAGATTTTTGGTATGCGTCACATCTAGGTCAACCCACCAAACTCCATACAAAAAAAAAATTACGAGCTTTACTCAACTCCTTCGACCACTTATGTTGGGTGGTCAGACATACAAATATATATAGACTTAAATCTTCAACGAAAACATCATCTCTTTCACTTCGTTCGCGGGTGATAATAAAATTACTAGAGCACGCTGAGAGGAAATATCTCTGCCAAGCAATACACTGTTAATGAAGAATTCAAATTGGTCCTGAAACAGGATTTCCCTTTGATCATCACCAAAATCTGGTCAGTTGTGCCTCTTACCATTAATGACAAGTCCCTGTAATTTTCTTGAAGACCCGTCACTTATTTTCTGAGTTCGGTTAGAACAAACAAACAAACAACTGTATATAGTCAAATACAGATAGGAACAACCGATCACCACCAAAATTTTGTCAATTGTGCCTCCTAAGCTTTCTAAGGAAACCTGGAAATCTTCTTAACTTTTTGAAATATGTTAGGATAGACATAATAACAAACATAGAAGGCCAGCAGACAAACGGACTGACATCACAACATTCCAAATTTCATAAAGATTTGTCATAATTGTTGAAGTCATATTACCAAGAAAAAATAGGCAATCAGCAAGAGCCATCTTCACCAAAAGTTAATGATCTGCTCGTCCTAACATACCAAACATTCCCCGTAAGTTTCACAAGGATCTGTCCATAATCTTTGAGTTATCTTGATAACAGATGGGCAGACAAGCTTCGACAAAAACATATAACCTCCTTGGCGGAGGTAATAAGTGATTACCAAGGAATTTCAATGGGTCTCGCAATAGAATGCGTGAGAACAAGTTTTACAGAGAAAAAATTAAATTCATGAGTAATTGGAGACAAACGCAGATTGGAGAAACGCAGTAATGGAAGGTGAGCTGTTTTAAGATTTAAAAATAACGTAAATAGAAAGCACGTATGTTAAGTGAGTTAGATTAATTGGCAAGCGGTGGGTTAAATAAAGAACGTATGAGTAGATGAGAAACGTAAGGTTAGCCGAGGAGCGTTGAGTTAGACTCAGTTGTGCTAGATTAGAATGTGAGCTGTGAGAGTTAGAATAGATGAGCTTTAGTTCTGTGAAAAAGGTGAGGACGGAGGAGGAATATTTGGTTAGGTGATGAGCGTTAGATTGGTTGACGAGCGTTAGATTGGATGAAGAACGTTAGAAAATGTGAGGAGTATTAGGTTACACGAGGAGTGTTATGTTAGATGAGGAGCGGTTAGGCCGGATGAGGAGCGTTAGTTTAGATGAGGAGTGTTAGGTTAAATAGAGCAGCGTTAGGTGACGAGTCTTTGGTTAGAGGACGTATGCTGGGTTGGATGAGGAGCGTTAGGTTGGACGTGGAGCTTTAGCTCAAAAAAGAGCATTACCGTGAATGAGGCGCGCTGGGTTGAATAAGGAGCGTCAAGTTAAATGAGAATTAGGTTAACTGAGGAGCGATAGGTTGGATGATGAGCGTTAGGTTAGATACGGAGCGTTAACTTGGATGAGGAGCGTTAGGTTAGATAGAGCAGTGTTCGATGATATGTGTTGAGTTAAATGAGGTCCGTTGGATTAGATGAATAGCCTTATTTGAGATGAAGTATGTTGCGATAGATGTGGTCCATTATTTCAGATGAGGTGCTGCACAGGTTCTTCAGATGAGATAAAAATAGTTAGGTTCGAGGATGTGCGGTAGGTTAGATGACAACCGTTACGTTAGATGAAGTTTGTAGGGTTAGATAAAACTAGTAACATTTGTTCCATATAGAGATGCTGTGTCCAACAAGGTTAGGGAACAGCACTCTGAGGTTTCACAGCATCTCTATATGGAACAAATGTTACTAGTTTTGTCTAACCGTGCAAACTTCATCTAACGTACCGGTTGTCATCTAACCTACCGCACATCCTCTAACCTAACTATTTTTCATTCTCAATACTACCACAAGAAAATTACTAAATACTAAGGTAAAAGGAATTTAGCAATGGGTTCGTGGACAGTTTCTGGTAAAATACCTGCACGTTATTAAGAAGATGATAGTGACACTATCTTAAGTTAAGAGAAACGTCGGTTAAACAGAGTTAACCCAAAACAGGTTTTAAGAATATAAAATATATTTTGGAGAAAAAATAAGCCTGGGTAAGATGTCGTGAATTTATAATCGGTACGTTTACAAGGTTTTCAAAACAGGGGGAAATGTGGAACGTGAAATTTAGAAGATAGGTAGCTAACAACCATTTTTTTCAAGAGTGAGAGACAAACCGACATATATGACAAGAAATAAAAAAAATAGAGTCTAGAGACATAGTACAGTTAGAAATACAGTGCGCATTACGATATTAACTTAACTTTTTTACTGTGATTTGGCTACATGTAATGGACAAGAATTTATCTGTGGATGCGCAGTATGTATTCTTAGGTATTTTATCCTAAAGCTAATATGGAGAAAATGTGATAGTTGGCATGGAGATTTACTCTAATACACACATGTAACATATACATTTTTTTGCAGAGGCTAGATAGATGAGCTATTTATTTTCTCGCATAGATGCGGTGCTCTACAAATTAGGGGCTCAGCGCCTATTAGGTACAAATTCTTATACAGGGTGTTGTGCAATGCGATGCACATATTTTAACCATGGATAGAAATACTAAAAATAGAACGGTTTTCACTAGTGACAAAACCTCAAAACTCCTTCGTTACCGAGAAATGGCGACCTGAAATACTTAAAGGTTTCCCGTAGGAATAGGCTTGTAATGCAACCATCAAGTAAAATATAACTTCTTAGGGCGCTGGCACACCAAAAGCAGTTGAGCTGGCAGGCAGGCGGGCAGGCTGGCAGGCAGGCGGGCAGGCTGGCAGGCAAGCAGTATGCCCTACACACCATGAGCAGAGCAGTAGGCTATAGCAGGGGCAAAAGTGCAGCACTGCAGTGATACCAATTTAGCTTTTGTTATGCTAGATTTAGCATTATTTTGGGAGGTTTAGCATCCAAAACTTGGTTTTAGCATTTAGCAGGAAAAAAGCAAGAAATTTGAATTTTTAGCATTTGTGAGATTTTTCTCACTTATCCAACATTGAATTCCAAATTTAATGCTACCAACGACGTAGGGCACAAGTGCGATAGAATTATCCTTCGTTGTTTATTGCAGCATTGAAGGGAAATTTCAACTCTGCCAACCGTACCAAACGTATATTAAATTCGTTCGTTGTGATATAGTGAGTTATCGCCTTCGCGTCATTTGTCTGTGCAGGAGCTATTCCGTGCAATGCCATAGCCATCATGTGATCCTTATTCTTAGTGCCGGTTTAACTTATAAAGTAATGCAGCATATCCTTCGCCCCGCAACGAGTAAAGATAAAGCGAAGTACGCTCAAAAGTTCAACAAAAATGCGCAAACTCGCCAGTCCATGCCAGAGTACTTCTTTCGCGAGTTATATACGTTGTTAAATAAGACAAGACATCTACGGTGGAAGTCAAGTCAGCCATGTACATTTGCTGCCATGCAGCATTCAATTTCTGTGATCATCTGGACGACTTGTGCAAAAATACCAAATCCGAGAGTAAAGCAGTGACGCATTGCACTATGTGTGCAAACGTAGAGGAGAATGTTATACATCGAACTCTCGACTTTTACGAGAGATTGAGACAAGATGAAATCGTAATACTCGAGATACGTTCGTAAAAGTCGAGATAAGGTCACATAGAGTGTTGCCAAGTGAAATTTAGGTTTTCCTACTAGATTCTCGAAGAAAAAATGTTTAAAAATGCTAAATTTCTTTATGCAGCAGAAAATGATACTAAAGCAATATTTTACAAGAAAAACTTCGTTTTAAAGTTCATTTCAATGAAATGTAATCATAACACATGGACTTATGTAGCACATTTAAATCTGTAGAGCTATTCAAGAGCAATATAAATTCAATGTTTTCATTCGTTAATAACAATTTTTCAGCATTTTTAAAAAATTTTACAGCGCTAATTTTCTTCTTAATATTTTGGGAGCACATGACAAAACACAGATAGAAGCATTTTGTGTGTTTCAATTTTGTATTAATTAAACTTCTCAGTAACAGTTTGTTTTACAGCTACACTTCGAGCAAATTAAGGGCAAACCAAAATCGTTGCTAGGATGTGGGTCTATTGCCTGCAAAATTCTCAACAGCGTCTGTGATAGCGTTTTTTTTTTTTTTTGTATTAAAAAAAACTACTAGAGTAACAAACTGAGCTACTTAATTTCTTCATTTAAGCAATATCACACTTTTAGAGAGATGTGATTAGTCAGAATATTTTGGACTGAAACAACGTTGAGGTTTTTGCAAACTCTGATGACTTTTGACATGCGATTATATTGTAATACAATTATTCAGACCTTGTAAATAATTCATTACTTGTGTAATTTTTATCGTTTCGTTTTTTCTACAGTTTTTCTCAACTATGCATCTCAACTGTCGTTTTTGGTTAAGAAATTTTGCAGTGCCAACGGTATTGTACAATCAGGAGGAAGAATCCTTTTATTACATGAACACAATACATTGTATAAGGTATGTTGGCACTCTATTACTTTAACATGATCACGCTTCCAACGGACGTGAATCACAGGATTTATGAATTGTGATTTTTGGTACAAAATGGGGTAAATTGGCTTGAAATTTCTGCATTATTACACTAACTTTTAAGAAGAAACAAAAAATGCGAAAATAAGCTAGATATATATTTTGCTTCGGTGTTTTTTTTTTTTTTACTTGATGCTAACACCAAATTTATATTGCTAAATACCGAAAATAAATAATAAATAAATCCCATTTACATACTTCTCGCATAGATGCTGTGCCCAACAAGGCTAGAGCACAGCACTCCGAGGCAGTCTTAATTAAATTAAATGCTAACATAAGAATAATTCTAACCAATAACATAAGAAAAAATTAGTATCTGTTCAGTTGAGAGTTACTAGTACAATGCCTAAATATTATTAATGAGACGATATTTACCTCCGCCAAGGAGGTTATGTTTTCGTCCTGTTTGTCTGTCTCTCTCTTTGTCTGTCTGTCACCAAGATAACTCAAAAAGTTATGAACCGATTTGAATGAAATTTACAAGGATTGTTAGGTATGTTAGGAGGAACAGATGATTAACTTTTGGTAAAAATATGTCCATCCGTTTGTTTGTTTGTTCGTCTGCCTCATTTTTCTCGATGCCATAACTCAAAAAGTTATGGATGGATTTGATGAAATTAACATGAGTTGTTGAGTACCTATATAACAAAGAGTATATGACTAAATTTTGGTAACAATCCGTTTGTTTGTTTGTTCGTTAGTTTGTCACTGTATTTAATTTTATGCTTGTTAGCACAATAACTCAAAAAATAATGAATGGATCTTTATGAAATTTATAGGGGTTGTTAGAAGTGTTAAAAGACATAAATGATTGAATTTTGGTGCAGATCGGTTTGTTCGTTTGTACGTTTAACTTATGTTTGTCATAACGTTTGTTAACAGTATAACTCAAAAAGTTTTGAACGGATCTGCAAGAAAATTGAACAAGCTGTTATTAATATGAAAAGGCACAAATGATTATATTTTGAAGTTTATACAAAGAAAATAATGGTTTCAGAACCAATTTGAATTTTTTGCTACCGTTGCCTCACTTGGCGGAGGTATGCGCTCTCAGAGTGCTCTAGTTACACTATTTTCCGTTGAGAGAGAGGTTGGTTGCAATAATGCTAAATCTGGCCCTAAAATGCTAAGTTGGCAACACTGGGCCTTAATAATGTACAAAGAAGAAAATTTCTTTCGAGTATTGACTATGTTAAAGTTAGCCGGAAAAAAATTTTTCGTTCATCAACAGTACAGTATAAAGAAAATATATGCAAGGCCAATTGATAGCATGTCTATTAATTACTTAAGAATTTGGTGTTATACAACAGATAGTGGTAAATAATATATTACTAATGTAAAACGCTTAAGTTACTGGACAAATCATAATATTCGAGAGTGGGGAACACTTTTCGTAAAATGACTAAACTCAATTACGTTTGTAAAAGTAGAGAGAGTAAAAGTTGAGAGTTATATGTAGCTCCTTATTTCATTGAAATTTAACTACTGATCTAGGCGATAATAAATTTAGCTTGTTACTGGATGAATCTAATGATATCACTACCTACAAATTATTACGTTTTATAGTAGTTCCGGCGGAAGCCCATTTAAGGATGTGGCACAACTTGCTTTAAAACTACTGATTTTATCCCATTCGAATACCGAAGCCGAACGTTATTCAGCAGCATAAACGCCGTGAAAAATAAGGTTAGAAACAAAATGTAACCGTCTATGCTATCAGCTATTCTTACTGTAAAATATGGCCTAAAGAGGCGTAGTAAATGCTACATAAACTTCAAACTGCCAAGAGCTGTTATCAACAACATTGAATTAATGGTTTCCTATGACAAGACGATAGCTCCAGTAGAGAATGCACAGCTTGATCTCTCAATTATGATGAAACTGCGTTGGAACTGCAATGCAGCAAGAAATCGGTGGATCATAAGCTTTTCCCTATTTCCTTGTAATAGCATACTGATAGCATTTTTTTCTGCAGTGATTTTGCAGGAAAGTCTTAATTTCTTTGGCAACACTGAGCAGCAGGGCGCGTCTGACGCAGAACCTCAACGACCACGTCTAGGTGCGCACTGATCGCAGTCCAGCGATGCCAGTCGTACCACTCAGAGTTTTTCAAATTTCCCAGATGGGAGTTCTAGATTTCACCAGATCTTAAGAAAATTCTCCAGATAGTTATAAAAGAATACAAATAAAAACGTCGGGCTTATCTCAATGTATGCGGTAACAGGCAACAGTTAATTATTTGCGTAATTCTTACGTATAAGGCTTGGAAAATTCCCCAAGTTTGTCTGAAAATTCCTGGCACCAACTCAAATTCCCAAGCCCTGGGTCGCACGTCTCGCGAGGCACAGCAGCAGTATCAGGAATCGCTCGCACCGCCCGCCGCCAGCGCTGGCTGCTCTGGACTGCCGCGGCCTGCTCAACTGCCGCTGTTCTGTGTGCGTGCTCCAATGCATTCCGTACTTCACAAAAACTGCCAGCCTACCTGCCTGCCAGCTTTTCGCTGAACTCAATAACTTGCTGGTTGCATTGCAAGCCAATTCAACGGGAAACATTCAAGTATTTCAGGTCGTCATTTCTCGATAATGAAGGAGTTTTAAGGTTTTTGTCATGAGTGAAATTCGTTTTATTTAGCGTTTTTCTATACATAGTTAAAATATATGCATCGAATTACACAGCATCCTGTATAGTAATGAATACTTTATAGGCGCTGCGCCCCTAATTTGTAGCGCACCGCATCCATGCGAGAAAATAAATAGTTCGTTTATCTAGCCTCTGCAAAAAAAAATGTATACGTTACATGTACATAGGGCGGATACCTGATATCTATTGGAGTAAATTTCCATGCCAACTATCACAGTTTCTCCATATTAGCTTTAAGATTAAATACCTCAGAATACATACTGCGCACCCACAGATAAATTCTTGTCCATTACATGTAGCCAAATCACAGTAAAAAAGTTAAGTTAATAGCGTAATGCGCAGTGTATTTCTAACTGTACTATGTCTCTAGACTTTATTTTTTATTTTTTGTCATATATGTCTGTTTCTCTCTTACTCAGGAAAAAATGGTTGTTAGCTGGTCTATATCTTCTAAACTTTACATTCCATTTTTCTTACCCAAGCTCATTTTTTCTCCAAAGCATATTTTATATTCTTAAAAACCTTTTTTGCGTTAACTTTGTTTAACCGACGTTTCTCTTAACTTAAGATAGTGTCACTATCATCTTCTCAATAACGTGCAGCCATTTTACCAGTAACTCTCCACAAAACCCAATACTATTTTTTTTACCTTAGTATTTTGTATTTTTCTAATGGTAGCATTGAAAATAAAAACCTCTGGGCGCTGTGCCCCAACCCTGTTGGACATAGCATCTATATAAGGATTAAATGTTGTTTGTGTTGTCTAACCTTACAAACTTCAGCTAACATAACGCTTGTCAACTAACCTTCCGCACATCCTCTAACCTAACTATTTTTATCTCATTTGAAGAACCTGTGCAGCACCTCATCTGAAATAACGCACCACATCCAACGTTAACTACCTCATCTCAAATAACGCTTTTCATCTAATCCAACGGACCTCATTTAACTCAACACTTATCATCTAACATTGTTCTATCTAACCTAACGCTCATCATCCAACCTAACGCTCCTCATCCAACATAACGCTCATTTAACCTATCGCTCCTCAGCCAACCTAATTCTCACTCAACTTGACGCTCCTTATCTAACCCAGCGCGCCTCGTTCGTCGTAACGCTCTTTATTTACGCTAACGCTCCACGTCCAACCTAACGCTCCTCATCCAACCCAGCACACGTCCTCTAACCAAAGACTCGTCATCTAAAGCTGCTCTATTTAACCTAACACTCCTCATCTAAACTAACGCTCCTCATCCGGCCTAAAGCTCCTCATCTAACATAACACGCCTCGTGTAACCTAATACTCCTCATCTATTCTAACGCTCTTCATCCAAACTAACGCTCGTCACCCAATCTAACGCTCATCACCTAACCAAATATTCCTCCTCCGACCTCATTTTTCTCATAGAACTAAAGCTCATCTATTCTAACACTCACAGCTCACATTCTAATCTAACACAACTGAGTCTAACTCACCGCTCCTCGGCTAACCTTACGTTTCTCATCTACTCATACGTTCTTTATTTAACCCAACGCTTGTCAATTAAGCTAACTGACTTAACGTACGTACCTTCTACTTACGGTATTTTTTAATCTTGTAACAGCCCACCTTCCATTACAGCGTTTGTACAATCTATGTTTTCAATGACTCATGAATTTCATTTCTCTCTTTAAAACTTGTTCTCAGGCATTCGATTTCGAGACACATTGAAATACCTTGGTAATCACTTATTACCTCCGCCAAGGAGGTTATGTTGTTGTCGGAGCTTGTCTGCCCATCTGTAACTAGAGCACTCTGAGAGCGCATACCTCCGCCAAGTAAGGCAACGGTAACGAAAAAGTCAAATTGGCTCGGAAACCAATATTTCTTTTGTATCAACTCCAAAATCTGATCATTTGTGGCTTTTAATAGTATTAACAGTTTCTGCATTTTTTTCGAATATCCTTTCATAACTGCTTGAGTTATGCTGCTAACAAGCATTATACAAACATAAGTCAAACATACAAACGAACAAACCGATCTGCACCAAAATTTAGTCATTTATATGTTTCAACATTACTAACAACTCCTGCAAATTTCATAGAGATCCTTTCAAAACTCTTGAGTTATTGCGTAACAAACTTTATGTCAAACACAACTCAAATATAGAAACGAATCAACCGATCTCCTCCAAAATTGAACCGTTTTTGCCTTTTCACATTATAAGCAACTCCTGCAAATTTCATAAAGATCCATTCGAAACTTTTTGAGTTATTGCGTAACAAACATTATGACAAACATAAGTCAAACATACAAACGATCCAACCGATCTGCAACAAAATTATGACAAACACAACTCAAACATAGAAACGAATCAACTGATCTCCAAAATCTATCCATTTTTATCTTTTCACATTATAAACAACTCCTGTAAATCCATTCAAAACTTTTTGAATTATAGCGTAACAAACAATATGACAAGCACAACTCAAACATAGAAACAATTCAGCCGATCTGCACCAAAATTTGATCATTATGTCTTTTAACATTAGTAACAATTTCTGTAAGTTTCATAAAGATTCACTCAAAACTTTTTGAATTAATGCGCTAACAAACATAAAATCAAACACAGCAACAAGCATACCAATGAACAAACAGATCATCACAAAAATTTAGTCATTGACTCTTTGTGATATACCTAACAACTCATTTTTAGTTCATAAACATCCATCCATAACTTTTTGAGTTATGGCATTGAGAAAATGAGGCAAGCACACAAACGGATGGACGGATTCTCACCAAAAGTTAATCATCTGTTCCTCCTAACATACCTAACAATCCCTGTAAATTTCGTCGAAATCCGTCCACAACTGTTGGAGTTATCTTGATGACAGGCTGACAAACACACAGACATAGAGACAAACCCCCGACGAAAACATAACCTCCTTGGTGGAGGTAATTAACATAACTGAAAGGTTATGGCCAGATCCTTATGAAAATTACAGGGAATGTTGGGTATGTTAGGACGAGCCGATCATTAACATTTGGTGAAGATGCCTCCTGGCGATTGTCTATTTCGTCTTGGTAATATGACTTCAACAATTATGACAAATCTTCATGAAATTTGGAATGTTACTAATAGCAAATGACCAATTTTTTAAATTGATGTCAGTCCGTTTGTCTGTTGGTCTTCTATGTCTTCTATGAACATAATTCAAAAGTTAAGGACGGATCTTCAGGAAATTTCCAGGATTTGTTAGAAAGTTTAGAAGGCACAATTGACAAAATTTTCGTGATGATCGGCTGGTTCGTATGTGTATTTGACTATGTTTTTTTGTTTGCTTGTTTGTTTGTTTTAGTGTTCGTTAGAACCGAACTCAAAAAGCAAGTAACGGGTCTTCAAGAAAATTATAGGAACTTGTCATTAATGGTAAGAGGCCCAACTGACCAGATCTTGGTGGTGATCAAAGGGAAATCCTGTTTCAGGACCAGTTTGAATTCTCCATTAACATTGTACAGCTTGGGAGAGATATTCGCTCCCAGCGTGCTCTAGTAATTTTGTTATCACCAACGAACGATGTGAGAGAGGTTACAATGTTTTCGTTGAATAAATACTATATATATATATTTTTGTAAGTCTTTCCACCCGATAAGTAGTCGAAGGAGTTGATTAATGTCCATAAATTTTTGTAGGGAGTTTAGTGGGTTGACCTAGATGTGACCCATGCGAAAAAACTAGACCTAGCTGGCCATAAAAAATGACGGCGTTCAATTTTCTCCACCGCGGCAGATCATCTGGAGAACGGGGCGTTCTATTTGTTTCCTATGTTATTATTGAAGAGCTAATCTCTGGAAAGGAATGAGGCTGTGCCCTAGCCTCGTTCATCAAAAAAGACTTCTTTGAATTTACCCCCTACCGCGGGTGATGATCTTACGCCACTGAGGCGTTCTAGTTGTTTATGTTGGTGTTAACTAGGCAGTAAGTACTAACGCGCACACATGACCAATCTATCTATCTATCAGTAAACGACTTCCGTTAAGCTTTGCGGGTTTCTCTTACTTACAGATGTAACGAGTAACGAAGTAACAGTCGTTACTGTAACGAGTAACGGTTAAACCCCGCGCAACTTTATGGAAGTAACGGGTAACGGTAACGCTCCGGTAATTTGATGCAAGTAACGGTAACGACCTCTGTCGTGTCGCTGTAGCTGTTGATGACGTTTTCGGAGATCTAATGAAGAGTTATTATATTCCGGAATAAAGCTTCCTAAGTTTACGTAAAAGGCTTGATTGACGACTCAGTGTTAGTTGTTCATGTTTTGTATTTTTAGAATCACGGTGATAGTTGTAGACACACACGATGACTCAGTTACAATTCATTGCAGGGTGATAAATGGCCATGGCAAATGAATGAGGCCATGAAGTCGCTAACGCACTCTACTAGGTGTACAAAAAATAGAGGCTAGCGGAACAAGCTAGAGGGCGACTGCCTGTCAGCTCTCCAACCTCGAAACTCCCCCCCCCCTCAATTCGCACGGGCTAAACCCTCAACAGGTCGGATTCATCCCTCTGTACCCGCATCTTCCAATGCAAACATTTCTATTGTAAAAACATCCCCTCGTACATACGCTTATTCATCACTGCCCCGATTACGTCATCAAGAGTTTCTTCACCCGAACTCCCCACAAGAGTGTTGAGCACCCGCATTGGTTGCTTCCTTGTTTGAGAAAGCTCCTCCTATAATATAGCTGCCCTCAATCCCATACCAAAAGACTCAAAGCTGGAAACTCCTCACAAACAATATCATTTACCAGCGGCTCTTCACGAATCATTTGTTTCACCAACAGCGAAATTCAAGCTTGGTTCGCGTTTTAGTTTTTTTGTTCAGAAACCCATTAATTTCCGACCCAGATTGTTACAGCCATACACCTGCGCGACCCTTTATAACGTGACACCTTCTTTCCCTTGAACTTGTGATACACTCTATCCTCGCAGTTGTTCTCTGCTTCGGTCAAGTCGTTAATTATTGTCACTGTTCCCTCTGATTGTTTCACTTGTGCGCACGTATTTTCATAGAAATGTTTTAGTAAGAATTCGTGCCAATTATATTGTTTATGACGCAAATTATTAAATGAACTCTCAAAACGTATATATGTTTCACGATATTAGCTTTCATGTTTTCTTAATAATATACGGATACTAATTGCAGCTTTCTGACGGCCACTTCAACAAATGATTAATATTAGGTAGTGTCGGAATTATTAGAATTTGCGGTAGGAATTCTTATGATTACGACAGCTCCAATGTCATGTAGCGGTGTCTATCACTGCTTATAGCATCGCCCCGGGGCCACTGCTCCCAACAACATAGGATAGGTAAACCTAGTTAACCTAACCATATGGCCTGTGACCCAACC
>LQNS02278091.1:37795057-37822388 GCA_001587735.2 Parhyale hawaiensis | reverse complement strand
GAACTACTAGGCCCTCCAGCGTAGATCATTAATCATCTTTGGTTGCTTCTAACACGGCTAGGCTAAGTTATGTCAAGTCAGATAATACAGAACTGAGAACATAACCTATGTATACATCAGAAAGTAAACGTTGTGAGCTTCAATAGCTACGCACGCATCTCTTTAACATTACTCTCCATTGAACTAATGGAACCTGGCCTAGTCTAACATAGCTTACAACAAACCTATCCATTTAATATATGAGTGATTCAATTCACTTATTGGCTAGGCATTGCGCGCAATGCTTGGTGACATTTACTCCCTGTAACATACACATAAAATACACAGAGTCTCGATATAAACTGCTAGCACACTTGCTGAAAAGTTCAGGGAAAAAAATTCGCCCCCGAGTTATGTTAAAGGACCGCTGCCTGCCAAAGGGCAGCCTAGCCGGGCGACATAACCTCTGTTTCCAAAGTAAGTATAGCGTTCATCGGCAAAATTGTGGCACTCGCTAAAATGATCCACCGCGGGCGGAACGAAGCAATTGCATCACAGTGCGGCAGAGGGTAACCACTCATGAGTAGACCGACCGGGTGTAACCAATTCGCATTTGGCATAATTTTACTTCCCAGCCTGTATTACGTTGGCATTACGTAGCGAATGAAGTAATTCTTGGTTTTACTTTCCTCAACTCGTTCTTCTGTATTGCCTCTCATTCTCGGGACTAGCATGAGCCGGCTTTACGGGAATCTTATAATCAGAGGAGGGACTGGTAATATCTGATGGCCGCCTGCGCTAGCGGCCAGGGTAGCAGCTACGTCCCCCCTTGCCTTGTACGAGCAGCAACATGGCTGGGGACCCAGCACGTGCTGAACTGCTTCCACTGGCCGATAGAAGCCTCTTTATTCCTCAGCAGGTACCACGGGGTCCAATAGACCCTGGGGACAGATGAAGGACGAGATTCATGGTACCTGCGGAGGCTTAATAACTAGAGGAGAGCTGGGGAGAATAAAGAAAAAGAGAGATGGAATATGGAGGGAACATGGACGCAATAGACGATTTAGAAAGGAATACAACAAAGATCAAAGAAACAACGATGTCCTAGACTAAATAAAGCAAAGGTAGGTGTAGGGTATGGGTCCACCAAGGGCCTGTATTACCCACAATACATAATAAACTTGAGTAGTTTAGCCCTACGGCTTAACAATGCCGCCGAGTGGACAACACCAAACTACAGCAATAAAGGATATATAACCCTTAAATTTGAACACATAGGTAATCTGTCTTCTTGCTGTAAAGCCAAATCTCAATTATGAAGGGAAATAGAGTTAACATTTTTCTTTGCTTACCGCATCTAAAATATAGAAATAATATTATTATATAAGAAAATTAGATTACTTCCAAGTCCTAACTCTAGGGAAACCACGTAACATGAGTGCCACCCGTGTTTCTTTCCGACAAGCTCTCGATGATGACGTACAATGTATTATAACCGTGTTAAGAGCCAAGCAAAACTTCCGTTTTCATAGCGCTAGCGCTGATTGAAACAAGTTCTTGGAAGAAGTTGAGAGGTTTGTGTTGATAGACTTACCATTCCATGCTTACAAACTCATTTGAATGCTTCAAACAGTGCTAAATATAGGTACGAAAAGCGGCATTTAACTCAGGCACTGAAGGATATAAGACTGACACTGTAGAACTTTCAGAGAGATTTTGCACGAGAGACACACTCGGGTTTGGTACCCAGAGCTGAGTTGAACTATTTGTGGGTTCACTTGGTGCGGGGTCCTGCTGCTCAAGAGGGAGGACACGAAGCAGGCAGTCACCGGAGAGAAGTCAAGTCTCCATCCACGTCCATGGAGTCGGTAGCTAAGGTGGGCAGTGCACGGACGCCACCAGGTGTGAAGATGGAGGAGTCAAGATGCTGCGCAACAGTAAGAAATTAGCTCACTATCTGCTAACTAGGGTGCGGTCGATTAGCCCACTTCAACTGAGATCGTGTACTCCGCCAGCACAAGCTTGTCCAAATCTTATGTTGTGAGCCGAGGATTGAACACCATAACTGAGTTTCGACTTTTTGGCTGTCTGAATTACAAGTTGCGCGCAATTAACCCATTTATGCCTCGTGTCCGATAAATAGGATGCCACATATGGTGTTACTCGAAAGAGACTCGTGAAAACGCTTTGGCTTAAATGGGTTAATGGCTGGAGCTCGGCCCCAAGTGTAGAGCCCTTGGCTCGCGACTGAAGCTTCGGACAAGCCAGAACGAGGCGAAGACACCTCTTGTGTATCTGTCGCGAATAAAATACACAGAACTAAAACCAACTTCTTTTTTCCGTCACCCATAACAGAGTCTTACAGCCCGGTGCAATTGAAGGGTTTACCCTGTTAGGAGCTACTTGTAGGCCTAACTACAAATTAATTTTGGCCCTATAAGGATCAAGTAAAACATGTTTTCCCAAGGATTACCTACCACTGCCTGCAATGTCTAGTATGAAGAGACGCTGGCTTTAAAGGGTCCAGGATAATACTGCAGTGCACTGCGGTTACATCTCCATACACGGACACGTCCCGTTCGTGTTTCATCCGAAAATACTAAACTCAAGTAGCTTTATGCATAGCAATCTCGTTAGTTTTTTTTTTTTTTTTCCTGCGCAATTTCCAGTTTCGTGTGTTAGATGACATTCGAAATTGACAATGGCGGATTTCTGAGAGCAATGTATCTGCATGCACCTTTTTTTAGTCTAAGGAAAAACGGTTGCAGAGACGCGTAAAATATTAAAACAAGTGCTTGCAGGATCTGCAGCACAGATAATGGTACTAATAGTAGTAAGATAATAATTTTTCATTACAGGAAGAATGAAATTATTCTTCAGTGTGGCACTTTACAGTAGAAGAAATGGTTAGAATATCCATAAATACGTTCACAATTTGAATCACAGAACTTCGATTGAAACTATTGATGACCTATCTACAGCAGCCGCATAAACAAAGTTTACCCCATAGCCGCCAATAACTTCGTTTTCGCATTCCCCGCCATATCAAAGGAGAGAGAAGGGCGGTATAACGGGTGTTGCTCCACCCCAGCGCCACACACAAATCCCCGCTACACAGTCAGTTTGTGATCTGTCAGAGCTTGAGCAGAGTACACGTACGTTGCACTGCTCCTCGGGCCTCTACTTTTCTACCTTTTCACTTATTTTGGCACCATACAAAAAACCACCAAGGCATCACAATGGGTCGGAAGAAACTTGCCATTGAAGAAAAGACTCAGGCCCTCACTCTAATCGAGCAGGGAGTGCCGGTGCACCGCGTAACTGTCGAACTGAATGTCAGCCGAGTGTTCCTCTTCAACCTTAAAAAAATCAGCTGCTGTACTCTCTGCCGGGACCCTACCGCCACGCAAAGTGGGATGTGGGCGCAAGATAAGACAACAGCAAGGACTGTCAAGGTGTTGCTGTCGTCTATCTCTTGCGCACACATCCCACTTTTCACGGCGGTATTGTCCCGGCAGGGAGTGTAGCAGCTGAATTTTAAGCTTGAAGAGGGACACTCGGCTGACAGTCAGTTCGACAGCTACTCTGTTCACTGGCATTCCCTGCTCGATTAGGGTGAGGGCCCGAGTCCTTTCTTCAATCTGATGCTCTGGTGGTTTTTGGTATTGTGCCAAAATAAATGAAAAGGTCGGAAACTAGAGGCCCGTGGAGCAGTGCAACGTACGTATACTCTGCTCCAGCTCAGATAGATCACGGAGGGGCTGTGTAGCGGGATTGGGTGGAGCGCTGGGGTGGTGCAACACACGTCATACCGCCCTTTTCTCTCTCATATGACGGGAATGCGAAAACAAATTATTGGCGAATTATGCGATAACTTTGTTTTTGCGGCCCAGGGGT
The DNA here is from genome assembly GCA_001587735.2 of Parhyale hawaiensis. Classification (NCBI taxonomy): domain Eukaryota; kingdom Metazoa; phylum Arthropoda; class Malacostraca; order Amphipoda; family Hyalidae; genus Parhyale; species Parhyale hawaiensis. The sequence continues at coordinate 37,818,512 of LQNS02278091.1, read as the reverse complement.
AAACTTTAGTTCTTGCGGCCATTGTACACACGGAAAATATATTCGCTTTCATACGATCTTTGAAAACGCTCATGATCTTTTTTTCTATATGAGTCACGAGCGAATGCACTTACAACCATGATTAAATACAACGCCTGAGGCAAAGCAGCGTTGCAAAAGACTTAGGACGAGAATAATGACACCACTTGAAAATGCAATGAATGTTTAACTTGAAAATAGCTATACTGAAAAATAAAACAGCATCCCAACTGACAATAAGACTGTCCACCACGGTTGCGGTCGCAAGATGACAGCTGCTTGATTATATTATTCAGACTGACATTGATACTGTAGGTTAAATTTAAGCTCGAATCACCAATGCGAAGATGTGCCACAAGAGAGGAAAAGAAGGGACAGAGCAGCTCGCGGGAAACGTGTAACCCATGCACGAGAGGTCTCACGCTGTGTCAACATACAATGGAATAGAAAGTCGGGAGAGAAAGTAAAAAAGATAAAAAGCATTGTGATCAAAAAATTGATATGGAAGGAAACAAAGTGGGCACGAAAGAAACCCATTGCCAATGCCTAGATGAGGCTAGGATAATCAGCAGCATCGCCGGGGGTGCGACTGCCCGTAACTTAGGAATGGCGAGCCTAAGAGTCTTGTGACCTATGGTCCATCCTCGGCCTCCAGCCCACATAAGAAGTTAATTATATTAAAGAGGCCTACAGCAGACAAGAGCGGGTCAATAGTCTTTGAACTAAGTCTTGCATTAGCACAGCATACAAAGCCAAGCGTCCAAAACTGCACTAGAGCCCTGAAGCAAAGTCCTCAGAAAACGTCCAGGGATTTCACTAAATACAGCCTAAAATGGTAAAAATGCGCGCGGTTTAGGTTGTTACGCCATTTCTGATATATACGGCAGACCCTTGCAACAACCATATCATCTACTCGTATACAAAAGTGAACCAAGTGGTAATTTCAAGAAATACTTCCAAGTAAGTGACAGCTCATAACTTTTGGTGCCAAACAGACTACAGAAGTTTACCCTCGTAAGTTCGTACTCGATTTAATTTAATTACAATATGGATAGAGCAGCAGCGCACGGCAAGGAACGTTAATTTATGATACAAAAGTACAGATAAGTTCAACTTAATGAGCGATAGACGGTTTCAGGAAACGCAGTGCTTAACTTAGGGCTGTTGCCTTTACATAGTTACATGTTGTTCAACACGTACCTACCAACTTACGCACTTACCTTCCATACAGGGTATTCTACTGTGTCATTAGGAAGGTTTTGCAAGTACCAATTATAGAACAACGAAACTAAAGTTTAAGCAGCCACTCGCAGCCTGCTGCAACGGGTCAGTCCAAAAGACAAGCCATCTCTTTGCAGCACAGCACGACCTCCCACAACAACAGCTGGAGGGGCACTGAGCTCCAGACAAACATTGCCAGGGGTCCGTGGATACACACACACTCCGTACTGTCACTCTCCGCTCGCTATATAGTCAGCTTTTGCACGGCTACAGCAGACTGTAAATAACTATGAACCATCAATTCCGAAGAGCTGAACTGTCTCTTCAAGACACACCGAATAGCACCCACCAACAATCCATAGCACAGTTACTGCAATGAGAGCACTGCGGTATAGGCACAGAGTGCGCCCACTGGTCTTCATGATGTCACAGCGCTGTTCCATGTAGTTAGTTATAGTTAAGTTTAAGCCTCCGTTTCCGAGCAGAACGCTATCACAGAGGAAAGAGTAAGGGACATAGAGTATACCAATAGAAACAGGGAACCCATGCGTGAAGGCGTTCCCACACAAGATCAACGCGCAGGGTACATTAAGTCGGGAAAAAAAAGAAGAACAGAGTACAGCATGAGCAAGTAGGAGTATGAAATCGGGAAAAAAACAAAGTGGGCACGAAAGACACACGTCCCGAAGGCCTAGCTAATAGCTGAGGTAACCTACACGGGCCCCCTGGGGTTGCCTGGCCCCATGGCAGAGGATGGACGAACTTGAACTAACGTAACCCTATGTGCTATGGCCCATCCTATGCCCCCATAGGGGCTGTTCCATATAGCTACCGAGTCCCAACGCTACCAAACATAAGCCAGGCCTATATGCGCCCCACCACCAGCCCACCGAGTACCCTACACTCAGGAACCACCTAGCTCAAGCATATTCACGTAGAACACACCGTGTTCTCGGCACCAGCTCTGCATCACGGAGCAATACAGAGCAAGCACTACGGTATTGCTATTCACCTAGACATATACATTTGAAAGAAAATAGTTTTTACTTCAATATATTCAAAGCGGATGGAGAAGATTAGTAATGGCGATTCCTAAAAATAAGCTACCTTAATGCGTCGTCTACAATTATACTACTAACTATTAAAAAAAACGCTAAAACTATAACGAAAGATATGCCCACCATAATTTTTTCCCATCGACGGAGCACAGCCGTGCGCAGTCCCGACAGCTGAGCCTTGGTGCGGCTGCTGATGATGAGGTTCTCGCAGTTGGCGAGACGCTTCTGGTCGTCGTCGATGTGCGAGCTCTCACGGGCGCCGTCCCCCCCAGCCAAGCGGGCGAGCTCTACTTGTACGAACTGCGCTATCCTGCCCAAGTCTTGCTGCAGACACAGACAGGTAGGTACGTCAGAGTCATAAAAATACGTGACACGCAGTTCTGATGAGAAATTTCGATAATTAGATTAGATTTATTGGATAAATAAGGTCAATGGTTCCTAACTATTAGGCTGTCATATATATGAAACATCGTATTTGTAATGAGTTCCTTTATCAGCCAATAATAAACTCAATTATTGATGTGCTTCAGTTTCATCTCAACTCTCATTCATTCCAGACAGCGAAACTTTTCAAAATTGCGGCTCACAGCTTCATGACAATGCAGACAACTCAACAATGGCTAGTGATTTTCTTGAACGAAAATAAGCTGAACTATTTTGACTCAAGCGGGCTGTGGGTAACGATTCTCCTGACACCAGAACTGCTCAGCGGGCGGTGGTTGACAAACTTCCGTTCAGGAAGTGACAGCCTTAAATATGAACAAGGGGGAGACCAAAATCAGCCGCTCGTTTTTATGACTAGAATGCTGCGGTTAAAGGTAGCAAAGTTCTGAACTCACACGAGCTCCAGACGTATCGCACAGCTGTTTCTCTAAACGAGAAGAAAACTGGAAAAGTCAACGAGATGGATAAGTTTATTCAACATCAATTTCACGAGATTCAAAGGAACAGGCACCTTACATTGAATTACAGTGGCGCCAGAAAAATTCCGCACTGCCAGTATTTTCGTAAGATTCTAACTTACGCTAAATTTTGCGTTGCCGTCTATAACAAACTATAGAAAGCGAGTCAAACCGTTAGTTTTCAACTTTTGTAACCAACGTATAAATTTCGATGATAATGTACAAGGCAAGAAGTAACTCGGCACTTTACAATTAAACATTAATGCAGTATATTGTTATGTATTTAAGATAGTAAATTACTACCGGGACCCGTAGAAATTCCACGGTTCTCTATTGTTTTTTCTTCTGTCTTATAGTACAATATCGGGACTCGTGACTACTTTGTATGTGCAATAGCTTTCAAACAAAATAAAAATAGAACAGACTCGGCCCTTTTCATTTCAATAATTTATTCAAGTCACCGAAAGCACTTTTTCTTTAATAATCGCGCTTTCACTTCAAAACTGCTTTAGAATGAAGCAGTTCAGCAGAGGTCGCTGCACCGCAGTCTGGATACGAATTTTCCCATGTTTGGGTCGTTACCTATGCGACCACGGCAACGAGGATATTTCAAAATATGAAAATCGCTACGGTACGTGCAAAAAGAACTTCATGTCATTGCTTCGAAACTGCTTGAAAGTTTCTTCAAAAGCATACGAAAAGAAGACAGACATTATGAGCTTCCTCCAAGAGAAAAGCAGAACTTCTGGCAGGTTAAATTTTTCCCTAACATGTGAAAATTCCACACAAGGAAAGCACCCGAGAGCTTATCCAGCTTGAAAGAGCGCAACTTTGTTCTCTTCTCTGCCGAGGTGGTATCCAATATACCTACTAATGTGAAAGCGTAACCGATAGAACAGGGACGTACGGACGGACGGATGGAGCCTCACGCAGAATTATAATACAGATTTTTACATCGTGCCGGCAGTTGCTTCACTGTATTCAGCAGTTCCGAAATATAAGTTAGATTTTATCTTCTCAAATGCTTCGTCTTTTTCCCAGCAATCATCAGAAACTTATTCAGTTCATGAATACTGAAATATCCAAAAAGTAGGCAGAAGAGTCAAATGCGATGAGATAACTGTTCAACTGACTGTGCAGAGATATCAAAAAACTTGCAGTGTTCGAGATATAAAGGTAAAGTCAACTTTGACTGTACCCTCCGGTAGCTGTGGGAAACCCACACGCACTGGTTTGTGCTGCAGAAACAGGCCAATTGGCCCCAGACCACAGGTCGCTAAGAACTATGGTGCTGAAACGGAAGGTTCAACGATCCGAGCCCCCCCACCCCCTTCTCTCCCATTCCTGGTCGGGCAGGTGCCCCACCCAGCTTCGCATACCACACAATTGCCGACTCAACACTGCGGATGACACAAGATCACCCGGCACCCCGATCCTGGCACCTCCAGCACAGAAGTCAGTCAGGCAGGGCATGCTACTGTTGTGGGTATCCCAAAATCAAGCCTCCTTAGGGCAACCTCCTACAGAGACGAAATTTTGAAAATCTAAAGTAGAATGACATAACTGAAACGGCTCCTAAGAGTCAAAAACGTTGTGACCTCGGGGGAAAGAGTACTATTTCGATAATCAAGAATAGATTGAAAGACTTTGGGTGGGGAGGCTGCATTGTAAGACGCAAACCAATGATATCGAAAGATTGCAAGTGTCGTTTGCAGTGTGTCGAAAGTCAAGAAGATCGCGAGGCGTCTTATTGACGAAGAGCTGTTGTTGTGACGAAAGCAAGGTCAATATGCTAAGTAAGAATGTCATTCCAGGTGTACTGCTTCAACGCCAAAAGGAGGAGGGGAACTGTCATAGTATGGTGTCCAGGGCATCTGGTTCGTTTAAACGGCAGATTTAATTCGTTCAAAGACGTGCACATGTTTGCTCAACATTTTTCCCATGGTGACGATAATTTGCCAATGAATTTCATCTTCACGCAGGACGTAGGTATACTCCAATACACACAGCGGCCACTGTCAAGAAATTCGTCCAGAGCTATCATGTTGCATATTTGGATTGGCCTGCACAGTCACCAGACTTAAATCCATAGAGAACATCAAGAACCAATCATGCAATGAACGTATTCATAATCATGTTAGAGGGTTGGCAAAAATAAAAGTGCTACCGTCTACCATCACCAGAGTTCGGCAGGAAATTGATAGCAGAGATGCAAAAGATAGGTATCCCGTGCAGTCAAATCACAGAAGGGTTATACTACTAAATATATACGACTCTAGATTGTTTGTGTAGGATACTGATCAAAAGTTCTTTAAAAAACCGTTTTTCCCTTATGCGGGCTTTCTTTTATTATTATATAGTGGGTTTTCCCGCCGTATTAGATCCAAAGACAACATAACAGCGATCCAAGTTTGTATGATATAGTTTAGGAGTTGAGTCTAACTCAAGTGAGTTCTATTAGAACAATCTTGGCCAGGTGCACCTTGTCTGGCAGGAAATAAGGCGCGAGCATCTCCAACTCCACACGGCTCGGTCGAACGAAATCGCTCAGTCGTGCGGCGCAGAGAAGGAAACGAAAAACGAAAAGAGAAGAAGACAGAAGCAAGCGAACACTCGTGTGGGGGGGGGGGTCCCTTCCGTGGCTCCCCACACGGGAGCAGATAGGAGTCCCATGGGATGGGTCGCTTACCACCATTCGGCGGCCCACCTCGCGGAACAGAAAGAGATAGATAGAGAACCGACCTAACTCTACAAAACTAACTTTTTCAGCAGGAACTACGGCCAGCTGCTATATCCCCTGCGGAGAAGGCACTCGGGAGCTGCGGGCTTTCTTTTTGCCTGCTGAATAGATTACATCTTATTTGTAATGACGACAAAACATAATTAGCTTAACTGATAGCTACTTTATGAAGTGGTATAACCCGTAATTAAAGAGGAAATATTCATTAATCGATTGTCCTATCCGAGTAGTTTATAATGGTCGGAAACCAAAAATTTAGAGTTATTCAAAAATTTTTGAAAATTTATTTAACTAATGCCAGAACAAAGTTTACTTTTGGCGCCACTGTAGATGTGAAGACCCAACAGAGAAAGAGAACCATTGTTGCACAGATTCAGGACCAGCAAGCGAACAGAGCTGTGTTAAATAGTAAGCAGGTCACTAAAGCCCTGCCCACAATCATCACTGTACTCTGAATATTTGATGGTCACTACAGGACAGTCCGCGAAAGACTGAAGGAAAAACTGAAACTACATCCTATTGTCAAGAAATCGACCGTAGTCTCGAGAAATTGAAAAGGAAGCTACGAAAACTAGCGAATAGAGATGGTCTATCGCTGCTTCACGCTACTGCGCGGCCTCACACTGCCCAAACTAAAAGTCCATCTCTATTGCGGCCACTGGCTAGATACTCATTCATCGCCAGGACGTAGTTAGTATACAGTTGTAAATGTAAACCAACTGCAATAGTCATATTTTTACGTTCAATCTGTACATATCAGTGGGATATTAATTTAGCGGGACTTGCTTCTTGCGCACTGCAACTTGTGGCGTCGCGTGCTGACCCAGTTGTCCTTGCCCTTTGCTGCACTTAGCCGATATGACCGCTTATGTTTAGCAACACTGGTGTATATGCAGCACTGTGAGAGCAATGCCCGCTATTTCTTTGGTCTCCAGCTTCACTAGTTTCGCCCAAGTCCGTGCACCATAGAACTTCAGTGCACCCTCACGATTTGGCACGATACAACATCCTTACATGCTATGCAGCGCATGCCCCATCAGCACAAAGCCCAAACACTTAATAAAATCACCATTTTCTGCTGCGAGGGTTGAAAGACAGCCGCGTGTGTGACACACACATCCAAGAGCAGTAGGACGGAGCGCATCGTGTAGCAGTCACACTCCTGCAGCAGGAACTGTCTTCGGTCGGCTAGCAGCGTAATAATGTCGCTCATCTGCGGGGGTAAAGAACACCTGAGTACCGGAGAGACACGCCATGGGCAGTTCCGTGTTGTTATTTAAACAAATTCTACTTCGTTCCTATCACACGAAACACATCCACTGAACTTCTACCATGCCCAGCACCTTTTGCTCGCTCATCAATCACAACAAACAAACGTTGACTCCTACCAAGAAAGTACCTGCAGCATATCAGCCGCAACCTGGAGTCGGAGTTGAATCTGCAAATCGACGCGCTCAATAGCTGTAATTCCACAGGAGACCAGACTGTCAACTATCAATTTTCTGGAATCCGGATCCTGAAATAAGCAGGCATCCGCCTCCGCGCAGTCAAATATCTCTGCCTCGTAACAACTTCGACTGACAGAGTATTACTCATTACACAAATACTAACCTCTACCATATCGAGCACCTCGTGTTCATCACACTGCAGGCACGCAGACACTGCCAGGAATGCCACAGATGACGCCAACTGCCGCGTGTGCTGGGTGTTGGCCAGTAGCGTGGAACACACATAGCTGGCCGTGTGGTGAGGGAAGGAGGCCCCAGTGTTTGACTGTGAACTGTTCTGTAACAGTATGTAACACTGTCAGTATGTTTGAATTAATTCTGTCTATAAGAAACTTAAAGAGTGATTGAAACTTTCAGCTCAGCTCATCAACCCCTTAACCAACTAACAAGCCGCTGTTTCGTGTTTGGCGATTATTACTACTAAGTAGGAACAATTACACTAAATTAAGGGTGAAATAGTGTTATACTTAAGATAGGTACGTTACAGCATTATTCCGGTAGCACAGAGCTAATGGGAATGGGTCTCATACATCAAGACAGGATAAAACTGTCAGCTGTAAAAGATTTTGAGTTGAGGCAATTTATCTCAGTTGATCATTACTAAAGGCCCTCACGACGCTACAGCAATAGTTATAATCGCGGGAGCAAAGAGTTCTAGAAGAATATTCGTGTGACGGCGCCAATGCACTGAAGATGGGACGCGCCCTTGACAGCTATAAATACTGGCCGGAACATACAGCAGACAGATCATTGCAGTACCGACGACCATCCGGTCGGTGCAGCGCGGCTGTGACACTCAATCCCGCTAGAGGACCTGTCTACACTAAAGGTCTAATATATAGAGTGCTTGTGGAAGAGACATTAGCATAGTGCACGAACGTAGGCATTGTATAGTGCTATAGACTACCTGATCACAATGTCAGTGATAACCTGTGCTACATACTATGAACATATGGAATACGAGTACCTCTGTGTCTTACTGCCAGTAACTGGCGATCCTACGGTTGTTCGTGAAGATAAAGGAATCCAGCAGTATCCCCGATACAAGTGATAAGAGATCACTACAGACATACGCACAGCTATTATAGAGTGTCTGCAAGCAGTTCTAACTGGGAACACTTGTATGATACTATAGACGCTTATGCTGGTGAGGGTTGCCGAACAGCGGCAACGCGAACCAGTGTATCTACGCAGTGTATGGACCGGTGTGGAGGTTTCCACAGCAAGACCCCCAACACCAGCGCCTGTACATTCGCGCTTAGCTACCGAAGTATACGAGCGGGCAAAATAAGAGAACGATTTTCATTATTTGAAAATAAAGTTCAACCATGTAGAGTAGGTTAATGAATCTTTTGATGGGGCCTTAAGGAATGTATTTAGCATATTTCTACAAAATATCAGGACAAACAAAACTATATTAATACATTAGAGCAATCTAACAAACAACAACAAAAATTGAACAGTGCAAAATAAGAGAACGATCGTCTCTAAAACATTCTCACATTTACCCCGGTCATTCGGCAATAGCAAAATAAGAGAACGATCGTCTCTAAAACATTCTCACATTTACCCCGGTCATTCGGCAATAGTCAATTTCGTGTACATGACTTCTAGAACTGCCACTCTTACGATTACACTATTCTAAAAACAAGGCACCTCACGTGAAAGTTACTCCTGAGCTGCGGGAGAAATTGTTAAGCTCAGGTCCTCAGGAATGACTCTTTCGGCCATAAACCGATCCAAGAGCGTTGTTTCTCGTGCTTTGAAGCTCTATGATGAAAAGAAACAGCTGGAATCACAGGTATCTGCAGGCCGCCCTCGAAAAACCACCTTACGAGTTGATAGGAATTATTAAACGCTATGCCCAGAAGGATCCTTTCGAAACTGCAGCGGGAATTTCCAGAAGCTGAAGGTCAATACCAACACAGAAGTGTCTCGCTATAAAGTTTCTCATCGCCTCAAAGCATGTGGGTTAAAGGCACGCAGTCCTGCCACTAAAACCACTTAGCCCATCAGTAAGAAGAATAAGAAAGCAAGACTTGAATATGCGGAAAGGCACATCGTTTGGAGAGATGAAGATTGGGAAAGAGTGCATTTCAGCGACGGAAGTAATTTAATTTGGTTGAATCTGATGGCAGACGGTATGTTAGACGTGCAACAGGTGACAGGCTGAACCCGAAATGTGTCAAAACATTTGTAAAGCATGAGGGAGGTAGCGTAATGGTGTGGGGCATGTTTTCATCTGAAGGAGTTAGACCGTTGGTGGCCATTAAAGAAACTGTCAATGCTAATGTGTATCTCAATCTTGTACAGCAATATGTTAGCCCATCTCTACGATCATGACCAAATTAGCCAGCAATTTTTATGCAGGACAATGCCCCGTGCCATACTGCAAAGAAAGTGAAGGAATATTTTGCGGAAGAATATCGAAGTCATGAAGTGGCCTGCCCAAAGCCCGGACCTTAATCCTATTGAAAATTTGTGAAAAATTATAGGTGACAATGTAAGAGAACGACAACCATCAACAGTAAAGGATCTGNATGACGCCAACTGCCGCGTGTGCTGGGTGTTGGCCAGTAGCGTGGAACACACATAGCTGGCCGTGTGGTGAGGGAAGGAGGCCCCAGTGTTTGACTGTGAACTGTTCTGTAACAGTATGTAACACTGTCAGTATGTTTGAATTAATTCCGTCTATAAGAAACTTAAAGAGTGATTGAAACTTTCAGCTCAGCTCATCAACCCCTTAACGAACTAACCAGCCTCTGTTTCGTGTTTGGCGATTATTACTACTAAGTTGGAACAATTACACTAAATTAAGGGTGAAATAGTGTTATTCATAAGATAGGTACGTTACAGCATTATTCCGGTAGCACAGAGCTAATGGAAATGGGTCTGACATATCAAGACAGAAATATCTGTCAGCTGTAAAATATATTGAGTTAAGGCAATATATCTCAGCTGATCATTTCAAAAGGCCTTCACGACGCTACAGTAATAGTTATACTCGCGGGAGCTAAGAGTTCCAGAAGAAAAAAAAAACCTAGGCTACGATCAATGAATAAAAATTTCTTTATTGGTAATCGATAAGGGAAGCGTAGGAAGCAAACCGTGGGTCAGTAAATTGGACTTCTTTCACTCGCTCCCGTACTATAACAAGGCATCTGTTAACACTGTAAACACTTTGAAAACGTTCCTCTCTGAAGCCTACTCTGATATCAACTTCAAATTTTCGCACAAAAACACATTTACCATAGGGTCCTACTTCAAATTTAAAGACAAGCCCCCCCACTACACTTTTGTCCAGTGTTATCTACCTCTACCGATGCCAGGCCTGCAGCGCCTCATACGTGGGAAGCACTGGACAATACTTCAATATTTAGGTGTATCCAGCCGTACCGGATTACCACTCGCGAAGCCCTCACATGCTGAACAAAACATGCTGAACAAAACAACCATCCTATCAGCAGGAATGATTTTTCCATCATAGACTCTTCCAATCCCATCGAGCTCGCAACATTAGAGTCTCTCCACATACATAACACCAAGCCTAGCCTCAACATCATGACNCTCAACATCATGACCACGGCTGTACCGCTCTATACTGTATATACCTAACCTGAATTCTGCCGACTGTACAGGAGCTGAGGTCCGGCCCCTGCGCGCGGCTCCGTCCATTTGCCTTTTAGACTTTCTCCCGACAACACCTACGGTTCCAGAAGAATATTTGTGCTTAGCTACCGAAGTTGATTAGTGTCACTAGTAAGAGGTCCATCCATGCATAAGAGGATATTGCCAAGATTTACGTAGCCACCATGCGCATCAAAGCGCAAAAAATAGACCAAGCATATAGCTAAAATCGTAGTTCCCAATGTGAGCGGCATCGCTGGAAAGACGTACGAACATGAGGCGGAAGGAAGGCCAAAGGGTACGGTTAGGCGCCACGTCTGGCATTCACTAGGAGCAGGTAATAAACACGGAACAATAAGAAACAAGGCGCGTGTTTACACTTGCATGAGAGCTAGGAAGCCCACACGAATGCACCTGGAAATGAGTGGTACTGGTCTAGAATAATTTCAGAGCCACTGATATCCGGTATCCCGTCAAGAAAAATCCCACCAACTACTGCAACTACGGGGATGTCGAGCTCACCTCCTGCTGCGAGGCATCACCGGCTTGCTGCTCGCCACTGCCAGTGTCATTGCTGCTTTCGGTTGTACTGAGCCACGGACCTGCAATGATCTCTGTCAGGTCTTGGACTTTGGCCTGCACATGGGGGACATTCTCTCAACAACACAAATGAGTGGGATATGAAGCGCCTCTTCAACTGATCAGAGTTCTGTACTTCTAAATATTTTGCCATCTACAAATTACATTGAACTTACGTCTAGGAGTAAAACAATGGAAGAAACCAAGACATCCCGTATCTAAGGCGGTGTAAGGCTTCCCTCAAATACACTGAAAACACTGGTCATTGGAGGCCAATACCTATCATTCCAGTGCTGAAAGTTTCTTACATATGAAGCTCACAGAATATATATTCCACCTGTCAGAAACGCGGGATACCTACGCTTGGTGATAAGCTGATAGTGTAAACTACAAATAAACTACCCTCCATACCTAGGGAGAAGAGCAACATGTAACAAGCTATAATATCTAAAACAGAGGAGTGGCAATCAAGTGATACTTGTAGTTAATCCCGTCACTTACTGCCCTAAAAACTGTATAGTCCCATTTCAAGGAGAATTATTCCTACATAAAGTGAACAGTAAGAGGTTAATTTATCGCTGAAACTTCAAAACTTTGAAGAGTAAGTGAGTAGAATATCGTGCAAAGCTTTCCGAAGAAGCCGCACGAAGAACCAACTGTAGCCGCCCGCTCAGGGAAACAACGTACATTGAAGTTGGAGTAGAGCTGGAGAGCGTGGCCCAGGGCAGTGGCTACGGAGACGTGCAGGGCACAGCTGAGGATGGCAGGGTCCTGACCCAGGAGTACCAGCCACGACACCATGTCATCCAGCGCAGCCTCGGTCAGACACGCACCAGTCTGGAGCTGACATTGTGCGCAGAGTTAGTACAGATTTCCACGCAGTCGATGCTATGCAAAATTATTGCTATTATGATTGGATTATTATTACTACAGTCTATTGAAGATTCCGCCACGGTACAGCATGCTTACGTTCGCAGCTCTAACACCTTTTCATAACTCGCAGGATCAAGGCCAATCCAAGCATGCGAGCTCTTTGCTGATCTAGGTGTGATGACTAAGCAGTTGTGCGTGCAGAGCACCGTGGCGAAACTTGCCTTCCTCAAATATGAGAGGGTGGGGGGTCGCGGGTCATTTGAATCTCCCGTCAAATTGGTGTCATAGTTCTTGGCGACCCGTGGTCGACTGTAGCCGCACTTGCTCCTCTCAGGCCAATGGACCTATATCCGCAGCACAAACCAGTGCGTGTGGGTTACCCAGTTGGGGGTGCGGTCTAAGTTGACTTTACCTTCACCTCCCCTGAACACAACTATGACGCCAAGATAGAAAGAAGGGGCCCACGATAATACTTCAAATACTTATTTTTTTAAAATACTTTCTAGAGTAAATAATAGTCCAAAATGTGAATAAAACGTGCACAAAATGCATGGTAATTTTGCACTATTATTTAAAAGTCTGTATTCAAAGCAAAACAACAAATCCATTTCTCTCACTTCTCGACAAATTAACAACCACGATACAGAAGTTCAAAAACAAAATTCAACACAAAATAATGTTGGTTTAAGCAATCTATAATGAAGAACACTCTTGACCAAGAGATTTACTGAAATACATACAACGAAACACAGGGCATTCACTAAGAGAACGCCGTTACATGGGATGACATCAAAACTGTGCTCATTCACAGAATCAGTCAAGTTTTTAATTGCAGCATTCACAGCCCTCGAAGCAATTCATATGGCATGACGCAATTACTGTATTGCATACCATTAATGCATATTTTCTTCTTGACAATGGCAAGAAAAAATCAAGAGAATTTGGCAGCAACACCATCAACTTCTTATCCTTGAATCAGAGAGCAGCTAGATAATAGGAGCATTACCCTGCAGGAACACACGCTTTTTACAGAGACAAATTTTGCAAAGCAAGTCATGAAACTTGAGTTTCACTCAAAAGCTGGCAACAACTAGCGGAATTGACTTTCACTCCTTCTCGAAACATGATGGGGCCAAGAATTTTAATATTTATGACGCCCACAACGTAAGGCTATTTCACCCGAACCTCGCTCGCGGCGAAAACGGTGATGAAATTTCCCCTTCATTCCACCCCCGTCAGGGTCGTTCGAAGTGGCTCAGGTCTCATCTGTGAACAAGACCATTCGCACATGCTGTTTCATGTTTGTACGCGCCATGTCCTTTTGTTGCATATGCCGTTTCGTATGGAGGCTTTTCTCAGATCTAACTGCTACAATAGGACCTAGCGTACGATTCCCAGTGGCTTTATCACATTGGGATGGTGTGCATTACTAGAAATTGTTTTACTGGTGCTTCCGGGACATTTATTCACTTGACGCTTAACGTTCCTTATGTCTCGTGAGTTCATGACTTTGTTTCCCCTTACCAAACCTTTGCTTTCGACCGGAGGGATCATTCGAAAATCGTTGGACTGTTTGAACAACTCGAATTAAAATTCTCGTAATGACCTTATGTGAAGATACACTTTTGCAGTTTGTTTCATAATAAATATCTTTTCAGCATCCATAAGATCTTTACCACGTTTCATATTAAATCTCAGTTTATTGGACCAATATCGTGGCTTATCTTCAACCGTTATCTGTAAAAAAGCAAGGCCAGAACTTCACAACGAAAGACAAACAAATGATGCCAAACAGTCGATGCACCGTGTTGCACACTTCGTTCGAATACTTAATAAATGTTTTCGCTTAAAGTACTTTAAAAATAAAATAGTCGAGAATATTATCGTGGGTCGCAGGGCATATCGATTAGCAATGTGGAATCCAGGAACGAGAGTGTTCCCACACTATCCCGAAGCACATAGACACACGATGAAAAAGAAGATGAACAATAAAGCATCATTAGTAATAGAATAACTTTGTCTATGGTGCTCTATGGCATTTCTTTCGAGAGCAACTTCCCGAAACACAGGATCAGCGAACATAAATTAACCCCATGGCCATCCTGTTCCCCTGAATAACAAGAACGCCTAATTTATACTTGCCATGCACTAACCCCCGGAGGTGTACAACCTATCAGGTACCTGGGCCGAGTCAAGTGCATCGTCACAACTACATAGTCCCCGCATCTCTTCAAGTTTACGGATCTAGTTAAAGGTTTGCTGATGAATCAATATAGAAACTCTACTGAGCTGTCCCGTGTCGATTGGTTTTGACGTCTCAATTAATATTCCCTTGAGATAAGTTTTGGGGCGACATTTTAGAAATTAAATGAATCTTATAACTTAGATATTCGGACTGAATCAAACTTTAAAGTAATAATAAAGAGTAAAACAGTGTAATTATTCAGGCAAACTCTGGACATCACTTCCGCGCGTGCTATTCTTTTGCAAAGTTATTTAATAAAAGAAACTCAAAAATAAAGTGGAACAATAGAAAATGTGGGCTAATTACTCTCCATTTTCTATCGAATAGGTAAGTTCACTAGAAAACAATGGAGCAAATGTTGGTGATAAACTAGCGTACAATTTATTACTCCAGCAGCTGAGCAGCCACTATTCTACAAGAAATGCTTGACTTCAACACACTGCAATCGCGCGAGAGAATATCGTGTTGCCTAATAATAATAATCAAGTGAAAAAAACACCTGATCTTCACAGAACCGCCAAGGAGCTGTTGTTTTTACCGGGGATCGTTTGTTTTTCTGTCTGCCTGTTGGCAACAGGCATGGAATTACATGAACTGTGAGGAGTGTCATCAGCACCATGTGATTAACCTGTCGTGATAATAAACTAGTCCTATGGTTTGTTTTTCGAGGACATAACTCAAAAAAGTTACAGAGGGAGGATCTGCGTGAACTTTACGGGAACTCTTAGGAATGTAAAGAGGAACAGGTGACACAATTCTGGTGGTCTACATGGAATCCTCGATTCAGGAGCATTACGAAATTTTCGTCAGCAGTGCGTTGCAAGGCGGAGGTTTACGCTATCGAATATTCACTACATTAGAGAGCAAGGGCATTTAAATTGTTGCCGATATCGAAAACACTAAAATAACAATAGGCTACCTCACTAACCTATTGTGATAATTTGTAATGAATTGAATGGAGCCATTTGTGTGGCGGTCAAGGGACGGCTATCACGATAGATGGCATTCAACACTCTTGGTTCAGTAATGACGTATACCAACTTTTTAATTCCCCATTAAATTCCTCATTTAAGGTTCCTTAAGAAGAGGGTGCACTGCGAGTCCGAGAGGAAGCAATAAGGGAGGGACAATATGTAACCAGAAAATACTGAATCCATCGCTGCGGACAGCAAAGTGGGAAAGAAGAGGAAGAGTAGCAAACAAATACTACCAGTAAGAGTGCAAGAGAAAGAGAAGCATAATGAGCATCCTCTGAAACCGTAATCATGCTGATAAATGCACCAAGCTTCCAACCCTACGAGCATTACAAAGCCATGACATAGTTTGCTCTCATTATTTCCTATGGTAGCCTACCCAAGGATATGAATGACTGTATAGCTGCCAGCTCCAAATTACCAGTCAAAAATGTCTGACGTCTGCGAAATATTTCAATCATTAACCGTTCTGCTTACTTTTTATCACTCCAGAGCTTCTAGAAGGCCTATCAATAATGCAGACAACAATAGATAAATAAAAAACTGTCTTCAGGTTTGCATGCACGAAACGCCAATTATTACCGTACATGCTTTTTTTAGCTTGCCCTTTGGCATAAAAATGCCGGCCTTCAAGGATACATACGTATGAAATACGAGTAGCCTACAATAAATGACAGACCGTAATAAACCTAATTCAGTATAGCAGTAAAACACCTTAGCAGCCACAAACTGAAAGGCTTGATATTCACCGTAAGTGCGATGCACTGAAAAAGCTTCAATCAATAAAGACTATATACCGTATATGTATATTATTGCCAAGAGGCAAATGGTGAGCAACAGATAATTGCTCTTGATAACACAAGCTACCAGTTTCGTCACCTTAACACGCTTCTTGCACAGCCAGACTAATAAAGGCAAGCTGGAGTCCAGGGTCCATATATGAGTTGCAGTGCAAGAAACGTGATGAACAATACAAGAGTTCTTCAGTAATCCATGAAATGAATACACCTACATGCATTTTATAGGATGCAGAAACATCCAACAAATCGAGGTTTCATATCTTGAATTGCACCTGAGTTTTCTACGAAATAATTTATAGTGATTAAAGTGAGTAACTTTGGTCTGCATGCACCACTGACGGCAGATGAGAAGACTTACGAACTGTCTGCCGGTCTCGGAGACATGACGGGCCACACGAGCTAGGCAGTTCGACAGGAGATTCAACAGCTGCACAAGAATAAAGTAACATAATACATAAGAGCCTCAACAGGAGAAAATGCAGAGCTGTAAACTAAAGTAAATACCGCAACTTGGTGCAGCATGGAACACTACGAAGTGAGGCGACACATACTGGGACACCAGTAACTGCTACCATGGAAGGAACAGTAAGGGACATTGGGCAAATCAATAAAACAGGGAAACTTTGCACTAAGGATTAATCGGCTTAACAACAGCCAGTCAATATGAAAAGGAGTAACAGAAAAATTCCAAACACAAAAGAAAATAAAATAAGGGGCAACGGCCTTAGGCTTCGCTCTGCTGGTTATGCCAGAAACGGATCTAAGCGGTCAAAGTAGCACAAGTTCGCTCACGCCGTACCAGAGATGCGGAGTTCGAGTGTCATAGGTCCGCTTTTACTCCAACTGTTAGGATCAGTTGATGTCCCAATCCGAGTCCTTTTGACTCAAACTCCGACAGTGGCCTTGCACCGAAATGTCACCAACTTCATACAACTCAAACTCTATCGACTTTATCTCTGATTCCTAGTACCCAAAAAGTTCCAACTCTTTACAACTTCAACTCCTTGCAGCCAAAAATATTTTGCTCCGTAAACCAAAGATGGTGCGGTAAAAGACAGTGCAGTTGTCGCGAAGGATGGGAGCCTGACAATATGATCCCCAAACGGAAGACACAACACGGAAAACTGGGAGGCGAAAGTGTGGCACAGTGACATGTGCGGCATGGCGGGGTGGGGGGTAGAGGCAGAACTACAGGTCAAGCAGGAGAGTATCAGTGACTATGTAGCTACGAGTCAATGATGACGGGGCTCTGGTGGCGCCAGGCCCAGTGCTAGCGGCTCTTGAGCAAAGGAAGCACTCACTAGCAGGGACAGGCAGGGCTTGTGTCAGCAGGAGCTGACGATATGACAGTACGCAGTAAGACGCCAGTTACAGGCCGAACATCAGCACACCGGCCTTAGGCAGCAGGATGCGTTTGATGTCAGTTAAACGGACAAATGCAATAGAGCAGGGCCAAAATGAAAGATAAAAGCAGAGAAGGAAATAAGCTGGAAAGCAGCGACTCACCAGCTGTATGGTGTTCATCTGAGCGATGCTGTCAGCGGCAGTGTTGGGCGTCTTGCTGTGGTGCAGCGATGAGGAGATGTTCCAACATGCCAGAGTTGCGGCAGGGAAGCAGTGAGGGTTGCCACCTGGTGGCGATAATACGAAATTACGAATAGGATGTGGTAATGATTTAAGGCCTTAGGGCTATTCACCAAAGAAATGAGGAACAGAACAAAGTGTTACTTGCAGTAGGAAAGAAATTAAGTAAAGAGATAGTGGCACTAATAAATTACTCATATAGTACCTGTGAAGCCCTTCGGACGAGATCCTGGTGTTATTCACGCAACTCAACTAGCTACGTAGGTGATGCAAGCTAATAAATTTCCCACGGGAATGCTACTGCCAATAACATAGGATAAGAGAAATTAGCCAATCTAACTTGATCACTTATTGCTCACGCTGCCTCCTCAGAAACGTCATCAATAAAGTAGTACGGTATCTGAAGCTCGGTAACCCAACTGATTGCTTATAGCTAAGTGCAAACTTCGAATCATGGGGAGATCACGAAGTTCAGCTTCTAGAATCCCTTCAATGGGGAAACTTTACGGTGAACACTTAGAACACTAGATAGCAAGTACTTGTTAATAATCACCCGGTATCACATATTGTTGTATGTTCTTGGTTTTACCACCGCAACCACGGCCCACGACGTGATCTACGCAGTGAGACTTAGTTAAATATGTCTCATCAGTATAAATGTTACATTTCAGCATTCCTGCAGGAAAGTCTCAGTTGGCTTAAAGCGCTACTACTGGTGGGGAAATTAGGCTCGAAGCATCTCCAAGAGAAGAAAGACGAAATGAGAAGACAGAAGAAAGAAACACCCGTGAGGAAGGTGCCTTTTGAAGATAACCTTCTCAGCAAGAACTACTGCCAGCTGCAACATCCTCCCAGCAGAAAAGGCACTGGGGACAGCGCTCGAGGGAAATTACATGAACAGCCAGCCACCTCACAGTCTACCAGAACCACCCAGACTTACCCAGATTAACGAATGAGAGGGGCAGCTCGTCCAGTAAATGTCTAAGCAAAGCCTCTGGTGTTGAGCAGGTGCTGATATAATAAGAAAGCAGCTGGTACGCGGCGAGCACTACCTCCTCATCATCGTCATGATCAGCGCCGTTAGTGTTGGCATTCCTCTGATCAGCAGAGCGTCTTACAGAGACGCCAAGTGGATGAGCTGTGACGTAGCGTACGAGATACCGCAAAAGGCTGCCAATAACTTGCATTCCCAACTCGGGCTCCTGTAACCCAACAGAACAAAACGAAACATAATAAATATTCAAACCATCTATTCAGCAGACACTTTGTATTAAGAAATGGAAGTGATCAATGCTACGCCCATCTGTAACCAACTATCCAGTTGGAATGCCTTACACTAGCTTCGGCTACAGCTGGGTGTCATAGACATTTCTGGAACTTTAAGAGGACCTACTGCATCAACTACTGTACCTCTCTTACACTACCAACGTTCGGTGAAGAGACGATAACACTGGCAGTGCAGCAAAGTAACCCGTCTGAGTTCCTCCAAAGATAGAACAAGCACTATTGGAGCACTGTGCAACAGATGAAGCATATGATAAAAAGACCATTTATTAAACTACAAGTATTTCAGTCGTAAAGCTAACTAGCTGGTAGATAGCTGGCCGCTTTCGTAGCTATCGTTACTGTCGGTTTGTTTTTGCTTTATTATGCTTGATATCATCTTCTTCTGTTTATGGGATTCTTAGTTTTTTCTTCTTTGTATATTTCTGTATTTATCTGTACCTGCTCCTCGCCTGCGTGATGCTGTCGCTCAGTCTCTGAATAGGGATTTCTCGCGCATTAGTGCATGGTGCTCGGCCTGGAGTATGAAGCTGAATGCCAATAAGACCAAGTCGATGATTGTCAGTCGGTCTCGTTCACTTGTACCGCAGCATCCCCAACTGGAGATTGATGACACTTTACTTCAGGAGTCTAGCTCCTTGGAGATTCTTGGTGTTGTCCTTGATGAGAAGCTTACTTTTGAGCCGCATATTAGGAGGTTGGTGTAGCGTGCATCCACTTAGATTGTGCTCCTGCGTATGGTGAATTCTGTGTTTGGTGACAGTCAGGTTGTCCGCAGATGTTTTTATGCGTTTTTGCTGCCTGTGTTGGAGCATTGCTCACCGGTCTGGGCTTCAGCTGCTGACACTCACTTGCGTCTGTTGGACCGACTTGTTAGTTCAGCCAGCAGGCTGTGCGCTGATACTGACCTGGTGTACCTGTCCCACAGGAGAGCAGTAGCCGAGCTATGTATGTTTTATAAGGTGTACAACAATGAGAGGCACTGGTTGTATTCTTCTCTCCCTGCCCTAAGGTTTTTGGGAGAGAGACTAGTGCTGCGTGCACAGCGCACTCTTACACTTTGGAGGCTGTCGGATGTCGAACTAATCAGTTCTGTCGGTGCTTCGTGCCCTGATCGGCTAGGGTTTGGAATTTGTTGCCGGCATGGGCTTTTGGTGGTCCTATAGGCCTGCAGGCGTTCAAGTCAGTTAATGGTTTTTTGCTGGATTTCCTTGAGCGGCGTTTTGGGCTTACCGGCCGGTGTTGCAAGATGCTTCATTTGGGTTGTATTACCTGTCCGTGGGAGCTCAAGCGTGAAGTTTCAATAATAATAATAATACTATTAGGTATACAAGCACAGCAGTACAGCATAAAACACATTTTCTGAATAAAACTCTTGCTCACTTAAGAGTGAATATAGCGATCAGGGAAATACTGAAACTAAATATAAATACAGACCCTTTGGTGACCGGCGCCTCGCTAGGTACAAGCTGGCAAAACCAAAGGTAACACGAGTATCTCCGGACAAGCACAGCTCGCTAGGAGCACAACAGAAGCACCCCACGCCGTTGAACGCCCGCAGCTAAGTAACCATGACTTACGGAGGGAGACAGACACACGCAAGTACACCACGCTGTTCCCCATACAGCCAACTTTCTTCTAAGTTACAGCAGGCTATACATAGAACGTTAGATTGAATAGTTTCAGCCTCTTGGCTTACAACGGTAATCTCACTAATGAAAAAAGAAAAGACAGGACATATAAAGAGTATATTGACAGAAACGTGGAATCCATGCACCAGGGTGTTGCCATACAGTCAACAACCATGGGAAGAATAAGTCGAAAAAGAAAAGGCAGAACAGAGGAAAATAACACCAGTACCTAGCGGTATTAACACGGACGGAAGCCCAGCGGGCACGGCAAACGACGTCGCGAAGGCCTAGCTTGGGCTAAAGTAGCCGACAGCGGGCCCCCTGGGGTCGCTCCTCCCCACAACTTTATTATTATATTGGTATTGTCCCGCTCTTTCTGAAACTTAGACAATCAATAGCAATCTAAGATGATTTACTCGGCTTACAGCCGGAACCACAACATTGTGCTCAGGTGGCACCGTGGCAAGAGATGAAGGACCAAAAGAAAGAAGCGCCCGCACGGGCGAGGTAAGAGCCCTGCGGAAAAAGTCGGTCACCTCGATCGGCGGCCCACCTCGCGGGACAGAAAAGGAAATATAGAGAACCTAACTCTACAAAACTAACCTTCTCAGCAGGAACTGAGGCCAGATGCAACATCCCCTGCGGAGAAGGCACTCGGGACCCTGCTCCCCACAACATAGGACAGATAAACCTTACTTACCTAATTCTATGGCCTGTCTTATGCCTGCTGAGGTAAATAAAAACATACGAAGCAAAGTGAGCACGGGCACCAACAGCTGCTGACGACCCAACTCAGGTCAGGGAGCCACAGAGGACTTCTGACAACAAGACTGGCTCCCAATGTGTGCCGGTAACTTTGTCCAACTCCATACGTCTAAACAAATTCTTCATCTAACTCAACTCGTCTAAAACAAGTTTAACTACAGTAAAGTTCGTCTAAGGAACAATTCATCTAATTGTAATTCGTATAATTTAAAGTTCGTCAGAAGGGCCCCACACACTACACATGCCGTCAACTCAAACTCAGCGCACAACATCAACCCATGCCCATTTGCGAAGTGTGTGGGGACGCTGATACCCCAACTCAAGCCAAATTTTTAGGCATGAGTTGGAGTTCATCAAATCTGCCTGATATTCTGTGGGCGGAGCCATAAGTTTGTACTGCACAAGGAGTTTTAATATCTGTATTCAACCTCCTTGGAGCCGCCGACTGACGGTTTTTTGCAGCGGAACTGAGAGATTGGGCTTGCGCAGTGTGTGTGTGGGGAAAAAGTTTGCACAAGTCGCACATCCAAACTCGCATGTGCTTGATTTTGAGTTGGCAGCATGTGTAGTGAATGGGTCCCTTAAGGAACAAACCATCTAATCAGTGTTAGAGGTTGAACTCCTCAGCTGGGGGCATACTATGGGCCACTGGGTTATGTTCGTTTAGGTTCGTCCATCCTATGTTATGGGGAATAGCACCCCCAGGGGGACCCTGTAGGTTACCTTAGCCATTAGCTAGGCCTTCGGGATGTCTGTCTTTCGTGTCCACTTTGCTTTCTTCCGATTTCATACTCCTTCTGTTATTACTTTTATCTGTTCTTCCTCTTCTTTTCTGACTGTTGTCATGCGCGTTGATCCTGTGTGGGAACACCTTCGTGCATGGGTTCCAAGTGTCTATCGACTATAGCTATGTCCCTTCTTTTTCATCTCCTAGACAACTTCGTACTTATTTGGGGAGGCTTAAGCTACCTTATACTATTAGAGGTTGAATAAAAGAAAAATTTCCTTTTAATACTAGTATCAGCCAAAAGTACCTATAATAAGTTTGGAAGTATGTATTCAATAATACAAGCCTAACACACCCTGGTCAACAAAGAGTCGACTGAAAGATTATAAAAAGCTAATGTTTATAAATGTATACGGTATATGAAAAACAATGCAATATACCTAGATGGTTAGTTTTCCTTAGTTTAGGTTAGGTTTGTTTAGGTTTGGTTAGTTAAGTTTGGTAAGTTTAGTTTACATTAGGTTAGATTAGTTTAGGTTAGTTTAGGGTAGGTTAGTTTAGGTTAATTTAGGTTAGGTTAGTTTAGGTTAAGATAGGGTAGGTTAGGTAGCTAATTTGCTTTGGATAAAGTAGTGTTAGACGAATTGCAATTAGATGAATTGGTTCCTTAGACGAATTTAATATCAGATAAAGAAACTTGTTTTAGACGAATTGAGTTAGACGAATTATCCTAGATTCCATCCTAACCTGGGATACTGGATCGAACCTCACCCGAAAATCTGTTGCCCACTTCACCATAGCCACAGCACCATCTGACTACAGCAATAACATCTCGCTATAGCCACAACACCATCTGACTACCGCAATAACATCTCACTATAGCCACAGCACCATCTGACTAGAGCAATAACATCTCACT
>LQNS02278091.1:37769170-37779521 GCA_001587735.2 Parhyale hawaiensis | reverse complement strand
GGGGGAGGACACCCTGCTTTTCAAGAAAGCAACCCAATCTCGACGCAACCAACCTCTCATAAACTTTCGACAAAACAGGTGTGATCAAGATGGGTCTATAATCAGAGGTACGGGATGAAACCAAGCCCTTCGAAACAGGCGTCACATGGGCAACACGCCAGCACTCCAGAAAAGAGCCCAGCCGCAACATTTGACGGAATACGGAAGCAAGCGGGGGCTGCGAGCACACCAGCCACCCTCTGAAGAAAGAAAGGAAACATACTAGGGCACAAGTGCCACTGTAGTAATTGGGGGTGATCCTTCGCCACGGTGTTTGCCGCCTAATGTTGCTGTGAACAGGTCGGCAATCAACCGGGATAGGACACAGAAGTGACCGGGTACCCATCGAGTCGAAGGTGAAGTAGCGCAAGGCTGTTAAGTTAGAGGTTAGGAATTGAGGTTGAAGAGAGGGTCAGTACAGGATAAGGTTAGGTGAGACCAGAATCGGTTGAGAGTTAAGGGTGCCTTGTGTGGCCGTAGCATGCGGTGCAGCAGTGGCAGCTGTATTGTTTTTTTTTTCGGTTGCTTAGTGCGCTCTACCTGCCCCTGACCTCAAAAAGCGCAACACCTGACCACGACCCCATAGGATTTGGTCCGTCTGTGCATGTTGTTTGTTGTATATTGTGTCAGTATTCACGCCACATAGGTACCAGCTGTCTGTGCATGTTGTGTATCATATATCGCGTCAGTGTGCACGGCGTATAAAGTACCAGCTGCTTGTACGTGTCACGTATAGCTAGTATATTGCGTCAGTATGCTTGGCGCGTAAGGTATCAGCTGCCTGCACGTATCACGTATAGTATATTGCGTCAGTATGCACGGCGCATAAGGTATCAGCTGCCTGTGCGTGTCACGAATCTTAACACCATAGAAAAAAAAAACATGCGAAACGTACGTCCCCATTGGGGGTGCTACCATCATTGAGTTATGTGGCTAACAAACAATCAAACCCCGGCAAAAATATAACATCCTAGGCCATGCTTATATGTTTTCATGCATGAACAAGTCAGGGATTTGACTTTTAAGTGCATGGTTCTTGCTCAAACACGTTTGATCACAAAATTTATGTGATCGGAGTTAAAAGGTGATCGGAAAGAACGGTCTTGTAAATATCTCATAAACAAAGTTAAACTGGAGGTCGATATATGTTTCCAAAATTTGTATTTTGTTGCCCAAGGAAGGTGCAATACACAGATGTTCATTTTACAAACCATAAATATGGTATTCCAAAAGTTGACTTTTGTACTATTTTTCGGGGGTCTCGTTAGTGTTACGGGACAAGCCATTAACTCCATGTATTTGAGTCAGATCAATATGGAAATCACTCAGATGTTAGAAAACAGGTTTATCTAGCAGCTCCTATAGCTTTGTTCATTAATCGCAATGTTTTCAATTTTTCCTTTCAACCGATCATTAGCGGTCAAAATTGATCGGAGTTACTAGCTCGCATAAAGTGTCCGATCAGTCCACTATAACACTTATAACGAAAAAACAGTCACTCGTAGCATAATGTATTTACAGTAAAACCCCTCTAATCCGCACCTCAATAATCCGAAACCCTCCCTAATCCGAACATCACATTACTGTTCGGAATGCTATCTGAACAAGTGAGCATTTTTCGGATTAATGGGGTAAAGTACNTCCTACAAATACCTCAGTAATCCGTGCAAGGCGTTTCTCATTTTTCGGATAAAAGAGGTGATGAGCGAAAAATCTGCGTGAAGTGCTGCGCAGAAGGTATGAACAATCTCTCTATAAGCCGTATAAGTGCGGAATAAAGAGTTTTTTTTGGATTGGCAAGTACCCCGGTAATCCGAAATCCCCGCTAATCCGTCACCCCCTTCCCCCCCGTGCTGTGCGAATTAGAGGGGTTTTACTGTACTCTCAAATGAAAGTTCAACTCATACTCTTCCTCTTAATATATAACAATGCTGAGTCATCATCATTTTTATGGGAACTATAAGGCACGGAATTTTTTTTTTTTTTTTCTTGCAAAAATTGATCGGAGACTAACGCCTCTACCCTATGCTAGTCGAGTTTGAATGTGGGCCTAGTGATATAGGGCCTACTACAGAGATATCAACCTTTATTACACTGTAGAAGTTTCCTCCTAACTGTTGATACTTTTCCTGTCACTGCAGTAAGTTCCCTTTACCTGTTTATGTCCGAAGTCACCCCCAGCGTCCGAAGTCACCACGTTTTACGGTATTACTCACAATGATACAGTTAACATGTTTTGCAGAGTTGCTGAGTTGGATGGACTACATCAGACTCCACCTCCTGGGTTTGGCCAGTTTGCAGTCCAAACTTATACTAGTTTTACTAAAAATATGTCCCAACAAACTGGGCCCATTTTCACAAAGTATGACCTCTAACTCCTGGTTGTAGTCAGTTTCCTATTCCAACTCCAGCCCTCCCACACCCCTGAAGAAAAAATTACTCTTACATGGCAACCTTGGTTGTACCAGTATTACCTGCCATTAAAAAAATCAACATGCAATATTTCACAACTCCTGAAATACAAAGTAATCTCATTTACTTTCTTTTGGGAAATAGACCTACAGTGGATCCCCATTTTGCTGGAACCTGGTTTGCCGGACTATTTTTATTTTTCTGAGGTGTTTTCGGAATGGCCCGGCAAACACAAACCTAGCCAGAATACCGGAAAACTTCGGTATTTGCTTGAAAAAGTTTGGCAAATATAGGTGCATTGATAAAAAAAATTCTGGAATCTTGTGCCAATTTAATATCAACTACGGAAAAATTCTTTATTTGCCGGAAAAGGGCTGGCAAATAAAGGTGTGTGCTTATTCTGGACATAGTTTCAATTTGGTGCATCAATATGCAGCAAACCAGGGTTTTTCTAGCATTGAAATTCCCAGAAATAGTTTCAATTTGCCAGATAGACGTCTGGCAAACAGAGGTTTTTTGGCAATGGAGATATTTGTGTTTTGCCGGAAGATTAAGTTTCCAAGAAGAGGCTTCCCCCGTGCTGACTGGCAAATCGGGGTTCCACTGTAGTAGTGTATTGTAGACCTATTTTAATGGAAATACGTTCTTACCTTCTAACTGAAGATCAAAAAGCATTAGATCCTCATCCACAGATTGAAGAATCTTGGCATTTTGTTGCCGCTCTTCTTCCTCGGCTAAAATTTTAGCAACTCGCTTATCAGCAGCAGCTTTTCCTGCAGCTCGGTTGGCAACAAATATGGTCTTCTCAACAGCAGCAGATGTTGAAGGCATATTTTTTATATTTACAGCATCAAACTCATCCAGATCGCTATCAGTATCTACTGAAGAAACTCTCATGTTTTTTCCATATTGGGAATTAAATTGTGGAGATGGAGTGGTGATATTATCAGAGCTGACACCATCACTGGCATGATTTGAAGATCTCCTCTCCAACTTTTTACCAGAAGAAGTTGACCGGTGAGAATGTGATTTCTTTGAACTTGTGGAGCTTGCTGATTTTTCATGATAACTCTTAGAATGGGAACTTTTATGCTTTGTTTCTGTATGTTTTGAAGGTTTTTCCTTATACTTCTCTTTTCTTTGTGATGATTGACTAGAGGCTTGACCTTTAGGTTTAACTTTTTTTTGTTTTAATGGCTCAAGTTCCACAGAATCTGCAGACAGCAAAGCATCAGCAAAACTAGTTCGTTTCTTTTTCAGCATGATTCAGTTCCTAAAATTTCATTGAATACCTCAATACTAAGTCAAATTTTCATACTGGCAATGCACTTCCACCACAAAGTTTCTAACGTCAAATCAGTGTGTAGCAATTATCTGAAAAAAAAAATGAAGTTGTTACAATACGGTATCTATGAGCACTGGAAAATTTTTATGGATTAAAGAAATAATCAACAGAAGACATGACATTTAACTGACATTCATATTAAAACTAGTGAACATGGCTATTAAAAACAATAGCAGAACTAGAGAGCACTCTGAGAGAGTATACCTCAGCCAAGCAAGGCAAAGGTAACAAAATATTCAAATTGGTTCTGAAATCATAATTTTCTTTGTATCAACACCAAAATCTAATCATTTATGCCTTTTGATAACATTAACAACTTCTGCAATTTTCATGAAGATCCATTCATAACTTTTTGAGTTAACTATGGTGCTGACAAACATTATGACACATATACCAAAAAGTCAAACACTCACACAGATCAACCAATCATCACCAAAAGTGAATCATTTAGCTATGTCTTTTAACATTACTAACAACTCTTGTACATTTCATAAAGATCCATTTAATAACTTTTTGAATTAACTATTGAGCTAACAACTAACTATGAAATCAAACATTGTGACAAACGAACAAACAGATCATCGCAAAATTTTAGCCATTTACTCTTCATTATATAGCTAACAACCCATGTAAATTCCATGAAAATCCGTTGACAACTTTTTGAGTTAGCTATTGCCTTAAGGAGACCATACGCCCAAAAAAAGTTCTTCATTATTGAACCGATTTTGATGAAACTTTGTACACATATGTAAAATAAAAAAGAACAATTTTTTCACTCACATACTTTTTCTCATTTTCACCACAGAAAATGAGTTATTGAAAGAAAACGGTAAAAAAAGATGGGATGAAGGAAAACCCCACTAGTCCTACAGCTTTCGAGCTACAGAGATGATTTAGGTATCAAACAAAGCGGAATTTTATTCTCTACAACTTCTCACTTTTTTTTTTTTTTTTAAATTTTGGTTTAGTTTCTGAGAAACTTGAAAAAAATTTCAAAGTTTTTTCAAAAATGGTAGCAGACACTCGTCTAATTCAAAATTCAGAAAACGCAAGAGAGAAGTTTTAGAGAATTAAATTCTGCTTTGTTTGAAACCAAAATCATATCTGTAGCTCGAAAACTGTAGGACTAATAGAGTTTAGAAGTTGGAAAAATAAACTTCAGGAGAGTCCATGCTGCAGTTTTCTTTGATTAACTCGTTTTCTTTGATTAACTCGTTTTCTTTGACAAAAATGGGAAAAGTACAGAAGTCTAACCCACGATTTTTCCAATTTTACATATCTGTAGCAAGTTTTATTCAAATCGGTACATAAATGAAAAATCAAATTTGAATTCTTTGACTATTCTATTGTGGTGAAATTTGAAAATGCGACTGTCAAGAAAACTTATTTATGCACCGATTAGCATGAAACTTGGTACAGATATGAATATCGGAAAAGAATGTGGGTTAGACTCCAGTACTTTTTCCCATTTTCACCATAGAAAACGAGTTATTCAAAGAAAATGGGTTTTTCCGTTTTTGTTGTGTAACTCGTTTTCTATGGCAAAAATTGAAAATGTACAAGAGTCCAACCCGCATTTTTTTCAATTTTACATATTTTTGCCATGTTTCATAAAGATCGGGCCATTAATAAAGTTTTTGAAGTGAAAAAATGGAATGTTACAAAAAGTCACCCCCACCCCAGCCCCCTATGCTACCCATAGAGGGTTACACTGACTGTCTAAAATTTTGCCTGCGAGTCCGTCTGATGTATAGCTATTGTTTAGTGGTAAAAAACGAATTTCGATAATTGGAAGGTTTTTAGGGTGTACGGTCCCCTTAAGAAAAAATAGATAGGCAGACAGATAGATGAACAGATTTTCACCAAACATTAATCATCTGTTATTGTTGACATACCTAACAATCTCTGTATATTTCAAAAAGATCCATACATAACTTTTTGAGTAATCTTGGTGATAGACAAACAGAGTTACAGACAAAGAGACAAACACAACAAAAACACAACCTACTTGGTGGAGGTAATTAGGATGAATGTGGCAATGAACACTTTTGCAGCAATAAGCTGTACATAGAGCACATTTTTGAGTAGCACCAAAACCCGCACAGACAGGAGCATCTCCAGTTCAAGACTGTTTGGAGCCATCACACTGATCTAAGATTGGTAAGGTAGCTACTCTCTTGCCTTTTTCTTCTGCTTCTGATTTTTCCTCTTGTTTATTACAATTGTACTGGTACATATATATACCAGCAGGCAGTATATTCACAGATACCTAAGGCCCAGAGCTTCCCTTTAAGATGAGCAATTGTTTGAAGCCTACAGCTTACCACTACATGTGTTCATTGGTGTCTTCACGCTATTTACGTGACTCCCTTTCAGCCAAGTAGCTAGCTCAATCAGTGACAACCAGCCAAAGGTTTTGTGGTTCCCTGATTTGGAGGGTGCTAGTAAAAATGAATTATTTGCCTTATTCTAGCATTACATGTCCCAAACGACATTAAATGAGACACTCTGTGCCTCTTGAGTGGGGTTAATTGAGTTTGTTACCAAGATACCTTGTAGGTAGATATATACCTGTTGAAAGAGAAGGCATTAAATTCCTATTGTTTATGGTCCATAGAGAAAGAAGTAGACTACATCAGCTCTATCTGATGGAAACTATAATGTTCTTATTAAGTGAGCCACCTTCCAGCCATTGCCGTGCAGCTTGGCAACAAAGAGGCTAGGCTTGCAAATTTTTATTTAAGATGCTATATTAAATAAAATAGGCTGTAAATAGTAAGCATAACAAAGGTCTTCCAACCAGAAATATATTTCACTGCATCCTTTACTATCAAATAGCTACATATGTTAAACACAAGGTTCAGAAGCTTTAGGAAAAATTGCAACCTACCCTTTTTAGTGGAATACTTGAGGCAATGCAGAGTATTAGAGACTCCAAATACAAAACCATAAAAAATGTACTACTACTGCACTTACTGATATAGAAAAATTGAAACCTCTGTACTTCACACCATGTGTGGAAGTGACAGCAATTGTTGGAAATTTATTTCAGGAATTACTAGAATAAGATATTGCTGCTATTATTGGAGACAGTATATATTAGCTATATGAACATTCTTGTATTAAAATTTGGTGCAATTCATGGTTGCTAGATGATGTGTAATTTACCCAAAGATGGGCTACAGTTAGGTTTGCCCATCTGTTTTGCTCTTCCACTTTTTTCTTGACTTGCTGTTGCCTTGTGTGTTGATTCACCCTCATGCATGAATTTTGCTGAGGAGTCTTAAAAAACTTTTAGAGTAGGTTTTAATGGTTATGTCTCTCCGCCCCACTTGCCACTAGGTGTAATGAAATCAAGCTCTCTATTGTAAGGGAGCTTGATGATATAATGCTTATTGTTGCTGAGTTTTGTTTAGAGTAGGTAATGTTCTCATATTTTTCAGATTCAAAGTGATATAATTATGTTTACATAGTTTTACTAGCTCCCTGCTTGTCATGAATGTTTTGAGTTGGCTTTTTTCGAACTAGTCTCGTCAGTGGCACTACGTTCCAGTCTGCAAGCCATAACTTCTATGAGTTAACGGTTGTCCCAGTCAATTACTTCTGCATAGAACTTGATTGTCAGCTCTTAAAAAGGTGAGCCATACCATGCAATGTCTGCTAGTGTAGGCACTTCTGACAGGCTTAGGCCTCTTGTTAATAGTGGCATTCTTGTTTATTTTACTGTAAGGAAATAGTATATTTGGGTTCACCTGCCGTGCTGTAATGTATTAATGTGTGTTATTTGGTACATCTAGGCAGCATTTTGCGTAAAGTACGTAATATTTTTTAAGGAAGGGAGTCAT
Organism: Parhyale hawaiensis; assembly: GCA_001587735.2. Taxonomy (NCBI): domain Eukaryota; kingdom Metazoa; phylum Arthropoda; class Malacostraca; order Amphipoda; family Hyalidae; genus Parhyale; species Parhyale hawaiensis. The sequence continues at coordinate 37,771,880 of LQNS02278091.1, read as the reverse complement.
CTGATTGGATATGGTCATAGCATATTGTTGTATCATGCTATTTCATTGTTAGTCTGTTGTACTAATGTGTGAATCTCATGTAACCTTATCACCTATTTGATGTATGTTGAATGAACTAAAGCTATTGGTTGGGGCATTCAGACATGAATTAGAGCCTGTGAGTGGTAAATTGCTAATGGGAGCTTGGTCATGCTAGGGAACTTGTATGCGTTGTTCTCCTTCCTCACCAGAGCGGCCAGTTTGGGGCCGGCATTCCGGTTGTTGGTGGTGTGCTGGGGGGCCGGAGCGTGAGAGCAGTCAACATAAGTGGTAAGCTGTCCGTTGAATTATACCTAGCTGCTTCCTGGGAGATCTGCTCAGCGTTTTGGCAGTGGGCGACTGTGCCACTCTTCTGAACTCATCTCTCCCACTACAGTCCATGTGTGACTGTACCACTGACTTTGCTTGCTCAAGCAATATTTACACCTTATCCTGAGTTGTTGTTATTCAAGTTCTAGCCTTTATTTTTGAATTTATGTCCTGAGTTTCCATTATATTCGGTTTTGCCTAGTGCTCAGTTCAAGTTCTGGCCTTTAATTTTGAATTTATATTCTGAGTTTCCATTATAGTCGGTTTTGCTTAGTGTTTTGTGTTTTAATTGAGTAAACCCCTTTTATACCTAGGCTTTATGTCCTTTATGAGTTTGTTGTCAGTCTGTGGGTTTTAACACACTAACTATCTTTTATTTTATCATTGTCATTTTTTTGTTATTATACCGCCATAAGTTTTATTTTGAGTTTCCCTTAGTTCCTAATTTCCTTACCTTTTTGGTTTTCCTCTCTTCCATAGCCAATACCCAATACTATATTGGCCGACTGGAGACCCACTTCTACCTTCTTGTGTGGGCAATTTAGGCACGCCCCAACACTATATAGATTTATTATAAAATCTCACTGTTAGTTATTTAAATAGCCTTTATTTTTATTGCATGCTCTCCACAGGAGGCATAGGATGGGCAATAGGCCATAGAGATATGTTAATTAGGTTTGCCCTTCCCATGTTATAGGGAACAGCATCCTCAGGGGTGTTTGTGTAGTTTACCTTTGCCATAAGCTAGGCCTCCAGGACCTCTGTTTTTCGTGCCCACTTTGCTTTCTTCTTATTTCAGACTCCTACTGATCCTACTTCTGTTCTTCCTCTTCTTTTGTGACTTGTCGTTCCCATGCGCATTGATCCTGTGTGGGAACACTTTCGTGCAGGAGTTCCCAGTTTCTATCAACACACTATTGGCGTATGTCCCTTGTTTCTCCCTCTGTAAGGCTAGGTGATTGCTGTTGTTTTGGAAATGGATGTTTGAACTAGTCAACATTATATAATAATAAAACTTTTGTGGAAGCGGAGTCCAAAACTAAATATTATAGCTAATAGTATTCCCAACACATTTATGCAAAGTGGGAAACCCTTGTGCATGAGTTCCACATTTCCAGTAACATTGTATGTTCCTTTTTCATTGGTGAGATCGCCGTGGTTGCAGAAATTCAAGATGAAACTACTCAATGTGATAATAATAGCCCTTACAAAGAAGCTAAGCAATGCACTACGTGTGATGACGTTACTCAATAAGCCCCTGTCACACGTGCGGCCTTGTTGTTAGGGTGGCCTTGGGTGAGCCGAGGTCACCGAGGGCCGAGATTACTTGTATCCTCGCTAGCAGGGTTGCGGAGTCAGAGTCGGAGCCGGCCGGAGTCGGAGGATTTGAGGGGGAGTCGGAGTCGTTATCTCACTTGCTCTAGAAGTCGGAGTCGGAATTTTTAGCCCGACTCCAACTCCGGAATTCCATTTATATATAAATATTCAATTCTGGATCATCAGTCACAAGTTAAAAAAAAAAAAAGCTTTTTTCTCTAAATGTGGATATTTTTTGTACATATATATCTCTTTTACAGCAATAGCTACCATGTATTTTCCTATTCCATATGATGAGGCCATTGAGAAAATGTTGGGTAGAGCTTTTGCACCTGGTACATTATGTGAGGGGGGCATGGGGGCAAAACGATCAATTTTGGACCAATTGTTCTGAAATTTTTGAATAGTATATGTATTTTTGAAAAAGAAACACATTTTGTTCCTACAAATTTTTTAATTTTGGCCTTAGTTTTTTAGATAATGGGAAATATCTATAAATATAGCTATAGGTATTCATTTTTTCAAAGTTTTAAAGGAATAGAATTCAATGAGTTTTCATGTTAGAATAAAAGCTATGACAGTTTTAGAATCCTTGAAACATTCCTAACAAAACTGTAGAGCAGTTTTCTCCATTTTTGCTATATTTTTTCAACTCGGCTCACAACCGATTTTTTTTCCCTATAGGGTAGAGGCGTTAGTCTCCAATCACCGGCTTAGTCTCCAATCACTTTTACACCCCTCCATTATAAAACTGCTGCAAGAAGAACCATTGATGTTAGGAAGATAAGCTAGGGCTCAAATTGTAGCCAAAGAAATACTTAATATGTCCTGCAAGTCGTAAATTTTAATTCCCCAAACTCAAAGTTTAGGAATTTTTTAAATGGGAAAATTGCATGAAAATCTGCCCATTTTTTGGTATTATGAAAACTTCCACTCTCGGGAAGTAAATTTTTTGAGGGGTTTGCTTGCATTGAAGTCGCGATATCAGTGTTTGACATCGTAGTACACATATTGGACTAGCTTCTGGTAATTTTTTCATGAGCCC
>LQNS02278091.1:37616626-37661672 GCA_001587735.2 Parhyale hawaiensis | reverse complement strand
AAAACTGCTCGCAATTGGTAATTATTATTCACCCTACTAGGACTAATCAAAACGGCAGGTCTTCATAAGAGCAGTTTTGTTTGAAACTTTCATAAAATACGCTGATATATAAGAGAAAACTTATTCCGATGCAGAGACCACAGTGTGCATTCGCAGAGGCAAAGTGATGCTAGGATTCGAGACTTGGACGTTACGTTACCGTATCTATGCTACCTATTTTACATATATATATGTAATCAAAGTTTTGAAACGCACGCGAGCTGCTCACTACAGCTACCGGTTGGGCGTACAACTGCACATGTACCCCCGGCATTACATGCCGCTGGAGCGAGGCGGTAGCGGTGCTGTATAGGCATAGTGTGGTATGTCTGTGTGTCTGCACGGTACGTCCCGGAAATAATGTCTGTTTGGGGAGAGGGGCTCAATACATGTCAGAGGTGGCCAGTGATACCCCCCCCCCAACTGACTAGGAGTGTAAGAACTGCAGATGCTATACAATCCCGAGCGTCAAGACTTTTCTTGGATCTAGTTAAGAATAAGCACCCCAGTAGTTTTCCTGTATCCGTGCTACATTCTGTAGGTTAGGTTAGGTTAGGTCTATTTAGGTTAGGTTAGACCTAAATAGACCTAATTTGTTTGTATTATTCATTCAATTAACCTTGTTAAGAATACGCACCCCAGTAACGTCTGGGGTGGGTATTCTTAACAAGATCCCTTTTCTTCCCTAGCTTAAGCTCGGACCAGTGTTCTCATGTGGGGACATTTTCACGGCCCTGTGTTGAAAGTGAGAGCTAGAGCTGGGTCAGCGACAGTGGGTTATGCTACTTCTGTGTCCGCTCTATACGTCCAGTGTCTGTGCGAGAGGGGGAAGAAGGGGGGCTTAGTCCCAGCAGAGGTCGTTGGATTTCAATTCAAATTCTTGCTGTTAATATTGTTACTTCTATCCAAGAAATTCAATTAAACAACCTCCCACCTTCTCAGCACGAACGAGTTTTCTAGGGAATATTCTATCCAACACTGTGAGTCGTAAGTCAAAGAGTGAAGTTTCGAACAAGTTCGAGCTAATCAGATTAGATTATCTCGCCTAAAGGATGCGTATAGACAGCATACGTAACGCCTGTACTGTTTTATTTTGTTACATGATTGCTGGTAGGAAAACTCCTTCCTTGACTATTGAATCGACTGGGCTGCTCAAATGGAAAGTCTGATTTCTTTTTCTTTGTAAAATCAATTGTGCGTTTGTGCACTCAGTGTAGAGTGACACAGAACTTTGTTAGCATATTTCCTCCTGCTCACAGTAAACAATTGGCCGTTATCTGCAGTGAGTCAGCCCGTATCAGGAGATAAGCCAGGGCTGGTCCCAGGGTCTGGCCGTTAGGACTTATCTGCTCACACGATAACGTTATCACAACGCGTTTGCCTAACGGCCGCCTGATTTGTTATGGGAATGTAAGCTAAGACTAAGGACACACAGATCGACTTGCATCATTTTTTCGCAAAATCAATAATCATTACTTGTCATTATTATTGAAATTGTAAAAGCGTGTGTCTAAAAATTATGGTACACTTTCGTTTAATTTTCTGTCAAGAATAGCGTTGTTACGATTGGTCGGTGGAACCAAGACTTCCAGGCCTCACTTGTATGGTCCAAAACCGCAAGTGTTAGGAACAATTCGATTACGTTGAGCCAGCAAAAATTTTGCTTTTAGCAATCTCAAGAGTAACCGGTTGCGATTTACGCAACACTTGAAACCCTGACAGAATTCTCCGTTGACACAGTTTTACCCTCCAGAAGAAAATTCTCAATTTATGCCTCTAGGCAGCCGAGATTCCCTTCAGTAAACACGATTCAGCCGGCTGAAGCCGGCGCACACATCTGAAGTTCCTGAGAAGTCAACCTCGACCTCTTTGCCTGATCAATCGGTGCGTCTTAATACCGTCCACAAAATTGCAAATAAAAGTCAATCAGTTAACCCATTTTTCATGAATTAAGTTGCATTTCTCGCAGGTCTAGCACCATATGAAGTGTACGGAAGCCAAGCTATGAGAGAAGAAAGGGTTAAGCAACTCCACGACACCTGACTCGCTGCTGAGAAGCACTGAAATATCATATAATGCTGACTTGGACCACCGCAAATTTAAACGACCGAACCTAGATCTCGAGCATGAATTCCATTTCATCGCAGATTAATTACTACGATCGAAATAAAATCAATGCAATAAAAGCTTTACTATTTTGAGCATACCATTTGTCTTCTTCTTACCTTGCATTTTCAAACGAACTTGACTTTCTCCGAACATCCTTCAAAAATAACGGTTATCCGCACCATTTCTGGACCACTACTGCAAATTGTTCCTAGAAAAACAGTTCGATCCCAGCATCAGCAAACCCTCTGTCTGTAAATTACACTTCTTTCACGCCCTTCCGTAGTACAACAAAGCCCCTATTAGTGCAGTAAACACTTTGAAGACGTTCCTCTCTGAAGCCTACTCACAAATAAACTTCAAATTTTCATACAACAGCATATTTACCATAGGGTCCCTTTTTAAGGACAAACTTCCCACACCATGTTTGACGAGTGTTATCTACCGTTACGATTGCCGGGGTTGCAATGCCTCCATACAACGGTAGTACTGGACCACGTTTCAAAGCCCGGATTGACTACCATTTAGGTGTATCTAGCCGAACCAGTTTACCACCTACAAAACCCTCATATTCAACTCCTACATCCTAAGAAAGACAACCATCCCATCAGCAAGAATGACTTCTACACCATACACTCTTCCAATCCGGTCGCACTAGCAACATTAGAGTCCCTTTACATCTATAGAACAAGACCCAACTCTAGCCATATGACCTCGGCTGTATCGCTTCACACTGTTCACAATTAGCCCCACATCCGCTGACAAGACAGGAGCTGACATCCCTACCCTCGACTTACCTTGGTTCATTCGCTTTTTAGACTTCCCCCGACAACACATATGCTCCCTTTGCTACAATAGTAATAGAGAAATTTTTATTTCATAGGTGTAGATTTAAGTTTGGATTTTCTGACGATGGGATACGTTCTCTCGAAACGTTAAAATTTATGATTAGTCGATATTATATCTATATTCATAGTTTCATGCTTCAGGCCAAACATCATCTTCTACTATGCGATATTACCCTAGTCAATCACAGGCCTGCACTAAGCACAACTGATGTGCACGTCACTGCATATTGTTTCCTAGCGCAGAGAACATATTAACCAGTGGTAGCAACCCAGCTGCTCTAATGGTGCAGTTTCATTTACACGTCACTAATTTCTGAAGCACTTTTCACGATCTGTGCCTGAAGGCAATAGTTCTGTAACTGGCGTTACTCCCACATCTGCATGGCGAAACTTTTCTTTTAGAAATTGGTAAAATATTTCAATTTGAAAGCAGCAATGAGAACACCGTCGTTAGTTCTTTACAGCATTTATGTTCTATTAGATTTCAGGTCGACTAATATTAAGCTTCCGTGCCAACAGAAGTCCTGGTAAAGCTGCTACAACGACAAGTACGCGTGCGTGTGCTACAAACAGCCTTTATATGTAGGAGGCTAAGGCCAATGTGGCCTTTAAGCCACTTAGGGTCTTTTCAGGTCTTCTTCAAATTTGCAGAAAAGACCCGAAATAAAGAACGTACCTCATTGAAATATTCTTATGTAGGTGACAAACCACTGAAAATGATGCAGATTTCAACAATAGTTATTTAAAGAAGTGTTTTCGTTGCAAGTTTAGTGTGACTGTAAAATCATAGGTGCAACAGAAGAGACTAAAAATTACATTCTGGAATCTAGATGAGAGAATTAGAAGTATCCAGACAGGAGAATTAGTATATTTTTTATTACTTGTTTGTTACTTACTTTCGACGACAGTTTCTGCTTGTACGTATCGTCTAATTTCACATTCCACATATCTTACTCTAGACATCTAGCTAACTTAGCGCCTATAAAATCCATGGAATTTCCCCTTAGTTTCATTTGGAATGGAAACTGTAAAATTCGAATTTTAATTTCTTGCAACTCTAGGGTAGAAACTCTGTTAAATCGGCTTCTCTCTTACGGGAAAATTGTGTCACTTTAAACATCTTCTTAATAACAAACAAACCAAATGCTTATTCTCTGTTGTCGTGTAGGTTTAACGATATTACCTCAGTTCGCTGTGCCCTTAATATATTAAGCACAGCATCCATATTAGAAATATATTAGTTTATTATTTATTTTTATTATTAGCATTATGTATGCAATAGCCAGCTATACACTTTACTAAACATAGCTTATTATCTCTTAGGTACGCATTCAGTATACTGGGTGATTCTGAATTCTTTGAATAAAATAACACTATAGTTTTCTTACAATGAAATAAGCGTATTTTACTCTATTGATGTCCGAAAATGTTTAATTTAAAGGTTACGTTGAATTGAAGTTTGGTATATTCAGTTAACCGGCGGACTATGCTACACTGCACTCAGTGTACAACAAATATAGTGATGCACACCGGCCATTTGTTTACATTGCACACTCTACTCTGCAGCGTACCTAATTGTATAACAGGGAATGTTCATTTACCCTCTCACACTAGCCGATTTTGAAGTAGGTAGAAACTAGACCTCTGTGTCCTGTAGCCACTTCATAAACAACTTAACGTAACTTTTAAATTAGACATTTTCGGACATGCAGCGATGGAGAAATATGTGCTTATTGTATTGTAGGGAGCCTATAGTTTTATTTTGTTCAATGAATTCGGAATCACCCGGTATATGCGAAGCACTCTGAACATTGGCCAGCAATCAAGGCCGGAAGATGATGCCAGATAATGATTGCGCAATTAGGACAATATATATATATATATATATATACATATATGTTGTGCGCGTTTGATGGATTTGCGCGATCGATCGATCGCGCTGCGCAAGCGGTGGATCGTTCAAATTTTAAAATGAAAAAAAACAGACCTTGCCTCCCCTAACCCACCCGACATTAAACCAGAATATCGTCCAACTTACCCAAAATTACGGCCTAATACCTACAACATCCACCGATTGCGCAGCGCGATCGATCGATCGCGCAAATCCATCAAACGCGCACGACATATATATCCTACCAATGCTAAGATCTGTCCGCTTACTCCAAATAGGTTAGGCCCTTTTTGAAAGGTACTAATGAAAAATATATAAAAGTTGAAGATTAAAATAAATTATTAATTAACTGAAGGCATAAATTAAGTATCTATCATCCGCCGCATTTCCGTTAAATACGATCAACACGCATCCAAATGATTGCTTATTAAAGATGCACACGTAACATCTCTTAGCGCCGTAGCTGTTGTATAGAAGTAAAAGAGCCGTCATGGTTTTTGAGAATCAAATTATTGTACATTGTAGGAGACTGTCATCGCAGTAACAACTGTTGTACCAGCTTTACCTGTACTGCACAAACTACATCTTGTAAAATATACAGAGTTCGGCCACCCCTCTCCTGTGGGACAGGTTCAACAGATCAGGTGGCTGAACTAACAAGTCGGTCCAACAGACGCAAGTGACTGTCACAGCTGAAGCCCAGACCGGTGAGCAATACTCTAACACAGGCAGCAGAACAACTTAAAAGCATCTGTGGACAACCTCAGTGTCACCAAACACAGACTTCACTTTACGCAGAAGCCAAATCTTACTGGAAGCACGTGACACCAGTCGCCTAATACAGTATTTCGCTCAAAAGTAAGCTTCTCATCAAGGAAAACACCAAGAATCTCCAAGGAGCTAGACTCCTGAATCAACGTGTCACCTATCTCCAGATGTGGATGCTGCGGTAAAAGTGCCCGAGACTGACTGACAATCATCGACTAGGTCTTACTGGCATTCTGCTTCATACTCCAGGCCGAGCACCATGCACTAATACGAGACAGATCCCTATTCAGAAACTGGGCGACAGCGTTACGCATGCGGAGAGCAGATATATCACTGCTGTCAAAGTGGAAACATCGGCATATTTTTTGGCATAGTTGATCATCGTGTTCTCCAGCGAAGAGAGCATGTCACTAGTGTACAGAACGAACAACAGCAGGCCAACTACGCTACTCTGAGGGACGCCAGACTCCACCGCGACTGATGCACTCAAAACTCCGTCAACAGCCACACTCTGCGTTTGCTCAGAAACAAAATCTTGAATGATTGACAGAACCATACCACCCACACCACACAACTTCAGCTTGTATAGTAGACCCCTGTGGTTGACGCTGTCAAACGCCGAGCTAAAGTCCAACTGTGCAAGGCGTGCCTCAGACCCACAATCCAGCGCAGACTGTGAACGATGTGACACGGACAACATTGCGTCACAACAACCCAAACCACGTCTGTACGCAAACTGACCAGCAAGCAGAAAACCCGTAACCTCAGTAAAACGACCAAGCTTACCAGCGACTAATTTCTCGAACACCTTCGACATTATGGATGTCATCGTAATTGGTCGGTAGTTGGCGACATGGGGCAACACTGGGCCCTTGGAAATGGGAATAATATTCTCTGTACGCCAACAACGGGAAAAATTTTCTAACCGTATCAGGCGCCGGCAGATCACTGCTAGCATAGGGACATGAACGTCAGCAAGCTGCTTATAAAACGGAGGAAACGTGCCCACCGGGTCCACAATTCCATAAGGATCAAGACCCTCAAGCAGCCAGATTGTGCTAGAACTGAACGCCGAAGACGTTAAATGAGGTTCAGGGTGATATCCATCTGGCAATGAAGGCACATCTCTGCTCTGCTTCCCGTCAAAGTGAACCAACAAGAGCTCCACCCTAGCCAAGGGATCAGCAATGATACCTCCACTGGGACCAACAAGGAGTGACCAACAAGGAGCGTCCAGTCGCACCGAAAACTGAACCTTTTAGCTCACTCCACCAACGATATGGATGGTCAATACTCAGCAGAGACTCCCTGGAACGCAGCCTCTGACGATGTTGTGCCTCCTCATACACACGCTTAACCTCGGCCCTTCGATCTACATAGGTCTGCCACAAATTGCTTTCACGCGAACGCCGCCATACCCGATTAGCCGCTTGTTTAGCTCCGCAAGCTAACCGACACTGGTCGACAAACCACGGTTTGTCCCGAGACCTCACATGAATAGTCTTCTTCGGGACAAACCTCGCCAAAACAGACACAGTCTCATCGTTAAGCTCAGAGATAGGATCCTCACTGCGCATAACCTGGCGCCAACGTAATGCCCTTACTGCTCCAGTAATAGCCTCCCAGCGAGCCTTGCTCTAAACGAATAGCACTCTCCCGGTATCTACCACAAGAACAACCTGGTTCAGGTCCAAGGACGCAAGATGTGATTGGTCTGTAGTGCCAATGGGGCAGCCAACTGGTACAATCAAACAGTCCGGGACATCAGTCATGACGAGGTCGAGACAGTTACCAGCAATATACGCGGACCCACGATCTAGTTGCACACAACTAGATAAGGTGCAACAGTTCAACGCAGCTTCACCATGACCATTAGTTGGTGACACATTTCCCAACCAGTCCCTGTGGTGTGCATTAACATCTCCCACAAGAACTAACGCTGACTTAGGATCCGTACTCTGGATCGAGACCATCGCCGTCAGCAAACAGTGAAACAGAGAATCATCAGTTGTAGGACTCCGATATAAGGAGAATAAATAAAAATTATTCCGGCGGCCACACACCCTCACAACCGTGATCTCATGACAGGAGCATTTGCGTACTGACAGCCGGTAAGTGCAGAAACCATTCTGGACATAGACTGCCAGTCCGCGGAACCCAGGCCCCGATCCCCATGGCCTGCGAAAAGGGGATTGAAAACCCGCCAAGGCAAGCTCCGCGTCGTGCCTCCTACCCGTCACCCGTCCTCATATGGATGCAGTGCCCAAAAACAGCCGCTGCACCCTGAGGTATTCCTATTCTTACAAGCAATATCCTTAAAACTAATACATGGGACAAGATTTACTGGAGACTTGGGGATTTACCTACGGAGTAGTCAGTGTTAACCTGTTAGAAACTAAAGAAGTAGGACAACTTTTAACAGACACACGACATCTACATCACGAAACACAAAGCCAAGCTCACGCGAAGTTCTCATGCAGATCTCGAATATTGCAGTGAAATAGACGACACTCCAGAGCCCGACCCGGTCCCGCGTTACTCTCCACATCACCACAAAGTAAAAGAGAAATGAAGATAAAAACAGAAATATATAGAAATATGCAAAATACAGAAATGTACGAAATAGATTAGATTTTATTAGATTAGATAGGCGGCAGTAGACGGACCAACGGGCCCAATTCCACAGAGACACCGGGACTTCCGCCCCAGCCCTCTAGGAGCTATTGCCATTACGTTAGCTTAATATAGATGACAGAGTAAAGAAGAAGAAGAAAAACATAAAGACGATCTTAGTCACGACTCCATCATAAATGAACGCAAGAGCAATTTATATCCCTTGATCTGCGGAGCTCAAGAGTTTGTTACTCCTGTGGAAGACGTGTTCTTTGTTATGGAGGAAATTCTTCCCAGTGTTTGTCAAGTCGATTTTTAAACGCGTTGACCGACTCCGCACTGACAACTTCGGAGGGGAGTGTATTCCAAATGTTCACTATTAAATACGGAATGAACAGCTTGCTTAAGTTTGTTCTTCGGGCTTTATGCTTGAGTTTTTTGCCGTTTTTTCGCAGGCGATCATTATGGTCTCTTTCAAAAAGTCCCGCTGTAGGTACGTCGTTGAAGCAATTCAAATACTAGAAAGTTTCTATTAGTTGCCCCCTGAGTCGTCTTTGCTCGAAAGCGATCATGCTCAGTTCTTGTAGATGACGTCCGTATGGTTGTTTCGCAGCTGAGGTAGCAATTTTGTAGCTCTAATATGGATTTTTTCCATGGTATCGATATCTTTGCACAGATGCGACGACCAGATTTGAGCAGCAAATTCTAAGTGTGGGCGCATTAGCGCCTTGTACAAGGGAATGATAAAGTCCTTGGATTTGTATTCAAAATTCCTGGCGATGAATCCCAGTACTATGCTAGCCATTTTCACAATCTTTTCAACATCTGCCACGTTGTGCTCCATTCCATGAGATGGTCAAAGTCTTGTTGGAACTCAGCTCTTTTCCTGGCAGAATGGCATAGTTTAGAATCATCCGCAAAGTTACTGATTTTACTTCGGATTATTATTATTATTAAAACTTCACGCTTCAGCTCTCATGGACAGGCAATACAACCCAAATGAAGCATCTTGCAACACAGGGAAGCCCAAAACGCTGCTAAAGGAAATCCAGCAAAAAACCATTAACAGCTGACTTAAGCGCCTGCAGGCCAATACGACCAAAAGCCGATGCCGGCAACAAATTTCAAACCTTAGCCGACCAGGGCACGAAGCACCGACAGAACTGATTAGTTCGACATCTGACAGCCTCCAAAGTGGAAGAGTGCGCTCCGCACGCAGCACGAGTCGCTCTCCCAAAAACCTTGAAGGCAGAGAGAGAAGAATCATTGATGTAAATTATGAACAGAAGTGGCCAAGCACGCTACCTTGTGGAACCCCAGATGATACCTGCGTCCAGTCGCTTGTCTCACCTTCATGCTTCACTCGCTGTTGCCGACCCGTAAGCCATGCTCAGATCCAGCGTAAATAGTCTCACTGAATGCCACGGGCTTCCAGTTTTTTCAGTAACCGTTGTTGGGGGACTTTGTCAAAAGCCTTTTAGAAGTCTAGATACACGAGGCCCACACCCTTTTCTTTATCTCTAATTTCCGTAACTTTCGAGAAAAAGTCAAGTAAGTTTGTTAAGCAGCTTCTTTTATTTCGAAAGCCGTGCTGAGTGTCGAAAATGAGCTGGTGCATCCTCAGGTGATCAGTGATGCGCATCTTCAAGAGGCGTTCGATGGTTTTGCTGACGATTAATGTAAGACTGCTTGGTCGATAGTTACTGGGGCTTTTCTTGTCCCCCTACTTATGTATCGGGATAACGTTAGCTGGTTTCAAATCCTGCGGAGCTTCTCCCGTTCTTATAGAGCGATTGAATATTTCGTGCAATGGCTTCGTGATGGCTGGTGCCATTTCTCGTTGAACACAGGAGGAGGATTATCAGCGCCAGTGGATTTGTACACATACAGGTGGGTCAGTTCTTGAAGGATATCTGTCTCCGAGTAAAAACACATTTGCTCATGGGAGCAACTTGCATTGGTGCTGGTTCAGGAATGTTCGTTGCATCTTCTATGGTGAATACAGAGCTGAAATATTCGTTCAGGATAGTGGCTTTCTTTCTTAGGTCATTGGTGATTTCACTGTCAGAACTCTTGAGCGGACCTATGGTTTCTTTTTTGTGTCGTCTTTCATTTACATACCTATAGAATGCCTTGCAGTTGCGTTATACCATACCGGCTACGGAAAGTTCCTTTTTCACTTTTAGAAGTCCTGATTTTTTTCTTCACATCCCCACAATGCCCTATGTGACTGTACCTGTTCTCTTCTGTAGGGCTACGCTTCAAGGCTTTGTAACGCACCTGTCGCCTTGCAATGCAGCTTTTAATTGTCCATTACTAATACGAACTTGTTTTTTTGGGATATATTTTTCAGCAGCTCTCAGAATGCTTGTTTTCAAAATATGAGAGCATTGTTCAACACTGGCGTCTCTCATAGGAGTTTCGAAGTCAGTTGTTCCTATTTCAGTTGCCATTCCTAGAAAATTCGCTGGCCGATAGTCTGGCAGCTTGAGGCGATGCGTATTAGCTGCGAGTTTGTTGCCAGTTTTGAGAGTAAATTCAATCATGTTGTGATCACCAAGCCGGTCTAAGATGGCAAGGTCAACAATATCACAATCAGGTGTGGAGAAGACCAGATCCAGAATATTACCCTATCTCGTGGGTTCATTAATGAGCTGGGTCAGGTGGTTGTGGCTGAGGAATTCGAGCAGCTTACTGTCTGGAGCTGGGCTGCACAAGGTACTTCAATCAATTTGGAGAAGGTTGAAGTCTCCCGTTAGAATTGTTTCATTCTGAGCACTCAGTGCGTTTTCGATTTTGTTGTAAAGTGCCGTATCAGATTCAGCGGCACTGCGAGGGCTCTTATATGCGAGCATGATATTCAACGGCTGTCGAATGCCGAGACGAGCATGGGTAGTGATACATTCATGTTCTTTATTTGTTGCGAAACTTTTGCAGAGAGAATTGAGGTGGTCTTCAATATATGATTGACCTCCTCCTCCTCTGCCTCTATCTGTGGGTCGGTCTGTATTGAAACATTTGTGGCCTTTCAAGGCAACATCTCTTTCCAGATTCTTGTTTGAAAGGTTGATCCATGTTTCATTGAGAGCGATAACATCATAGGCTAGAGTGGCTGCTATAGCTTGCATCTTGTTCATGATACTCTAAAAATTTCACGCCACTGTTTCCACAGTTCCTCCTGGCCAATGGTGCATTTGGAGTGCCCGATTGTTGAGAAAAGAGGTGGGCGATCAAGGATGTTGTTAGGACCAGTGAGAGCGCCTGTTTGAAGTTGACCAGGGGAAGAGGTTCGAATTTCGGCCTGGCAGTTATCAGAATATTTACGTCCGCATCTATTTGGCGGACAACATGTCCGCCATAAACAGATAAACAAATTATTAGCACATGCAGAAGTACGGTCCAGAAATTTTTGAAATTAAATAAACATCATCAGTGGACAGCTGTGCCAACCGTAAACAGATTGCAATTAACTCCTTTAACTCAGATCAAAGTTATGATGAGCACGTTCGAAATTGAATTTCCGGAACAGTAACAGCAAATCCTTAGACTATACGCTACAAGGCAAATCCACAGAATATACGTTACGAGGCTGATCCACAGACTATACGCTACAAGGCAAATCCACAGAATATACGCTACAAGGCAAATCCACAGAATATACGCTACGAGGCTAATCCACGGACTATACGCTACAAGGCAAATCCACAGATTATACGCTACGAGGCTGATCCACAGAATATACGCTACAAGGCAAATCCACAGAATATACGCTACGAGGCTAATCCACGGACTATACGCTACAAGGCAAATCCACAGATTATACGCTACGAGGCTGATCCACAGACTATACGCTACGAGGCTAATCCACATACTATACGCTACAGTTAGGCTGATCCACAAACTACGCCATACATAATGATAGTTTTTAAATGCCAAATAGATCAAGTGGCTGATCGTTTTAACATCAATAAAATATTTCGTAAATAGCAGAGGGATTTCAAATATGAAGCAAGCTGCTGGTTGTGACACAAGGATTGTGTTCACCAGGAAGAAATGCAAATTAGTAAATAAAAACCAATTGTTGGGGACAATCATTGAATTTTAGGACACAGAAAGGACCTAAAATTGATCAATGGTTAATTTTTTTACTCATCGATGGTCAGTGCAGAGGACTGCGCGTTTCATGTTAATATACAGTATGTATTCCTTGAGTTACCATGATCAGTTTATTCTTTGTTCAAGATCCCAGTGTTAACTAGACAAGATTTTTAGCGATGTTCCATCTATCAGCCATAGGACCTCTTTGGTTAGGTGTGGGCCATCACGTATAATTTCGTCTACGACTGATGCTAACGCAATTAAATTCACATACTAAGAAAACATGAATCAAAGATGCAATTATTACTGTTAAAATATACCAGACTGGCGACGTGAGAACGGAGGAAAAACTTTATAAGGTTATCAACCCCCACGCAACCAGCCCAGCAAGAGAAAAAAGAAAGACAAAATTAAAGATCGTAGAATCGCTCTGCTTACAAATTGCTTAAACCTGCCAGTGCCCGCACCAACAGAGGCAGAGCCATCAAGATCATTCCAAACATCTACATATGATGGAACAATTGAAAGAGAATATTAATTTGTACGACATCGTACCGGTTCCAGGAGAAACTCACAAAGAGCATAAGTACGCCGGGTATGCCGCGCCCGAGCAAATGGCTCCGGAAGAGAAACCGCCAGTGGATGACTACGGCAGTTATATATTTCATAGAGAAAGCAAACCCCACCAACTCTACAACGATGCACCAGGTCACAAGGCACAACACCATCCAGCATAAACGCAGTACTCAGTACTTGACTATTGTTCACTGACCAGCAGTTGGCACATCGCCTGATATGTTACATCACAAAGTAGTCCTAAAACCTTGCTTTTCAACCTATTACAAATAAATGACCCAGCAAACCCATGTAAAACACTGTACACACGTGGCAGGCTGTTACAGCTTTTGGCAGGCAGTAGGTGAAAAGAGAACGACATATCGTAAATCTGTGCTCATTAACACACTAACGGAAATGATTGAAAGTTGCTGATGTTATTTACATATCTGTTCCATTAACCCTATTAAGAAGATTACCTGTATCTTCCTAGCGTTTTGTAAATCTCATAGCATGTATTGTTCTAAGATGTCATTTTTTGCAATTTAGATGGTAAAATTTTTGTCGTGACTTGCATCTATTGTGTGCAGGAAAGACAGAAATCCATCCAGGAGGGGAAAGGCCATCCATCACCAGCGAGCTCACCACCTGCCGCTCCATCCTTCACTAGCCCTGCAGCGTTGCCGATGAAGCTGCGGCACGGATATTAAAGCTGCAGTGTTACCAGCTGTAGCGTCTGCACGCTGCTGCCCGCACCGTCCCTCCGTGCTGCACTCCCTGCTCTTGCTATCCCTACTTGCCACTCTCTACTCACGGTCCCTTTCAGCCACTCAGTGCTCATGCAGTCTCTTCTCGCCACTCTTTGCTTGCATTCTCTTTGCCAGTTGTTTTCTTATGAGCTGTTCTAGTGCAGCCGGTCGTCAAACATGATGGCGAAGAGTTTGTAATATTTCTTCATTGTTCAAGTTTATTGCATTTAAAAAATCCTAACAACGCGAGTTTCTACTTTCATTGAGAGATTATGTCGAGCCTTTTGCTTTACACTTTGGGCTGTGCGTATGGTACCACAATACGGCACAACCTATCGTATAAAGCAAAAGGCTCGACTCAATCTTTGAATCAAAGCAGAAACTCGCATTTTTAATAGTCCTTACACACAATAAACTTGAACAATATAAAAAGCTGAGAAGCGTCACAAGATATTATTTCGTTGTTCACATACTGTCTCCACTATTTCTTTGCATTGACTAAGAAACTATGAGTAAAGTTTGGCTAGATACTGTTAGCTGTCCAGAGGGCAAACCGCCTGCTGGCAGCGAGGGTTTGCCGCACAGGCGGCGCAAAATGCGCTGCTCGAGGGACAAGAGCCCCTCTTTGCGGAGCAATATGCGCCCGTGTATCAGGGCCTTGAGGGTAAAGCTAGAGGTGACTTCTGCTCTATATTTTGCCAGTTATCATAGTTTAGCTGATGCCGTTTTTTAATACTCATTATTGAATTGCTGCTGTGGTCAGACAATTACTGGATGAATAATTATTTTTCTGCAGGATTGAGTTTTGGGCTGCCATCAGCGTTGCCAGGTAATGTTGGACGCTGAAAGTCAATCAAATGTAACGTATTAGTCACTTAAAAGCAGTGGCGTAACTAAGGGGGCGGGGGGGGGGGGNGGGGGGGGGGGGGGGGGGGGGGGGGGGGGGGGGGGGCAAGGGGAAACAGCCGCCAAACTGATACCAGAAAATTACATGATTCTTACGACAAAACAAGTGCCATGGTGGCAATGACATTCATCATGATTCTGTAGAAAATTGTCACCAATGTGGCATTCTGAACAACGGCTACATGATGAGTCTGTGTCTGGGCTCACTCACGTGGCATTCAGTAATGAGATTACACAGCTATTAAACCTCCTTGCACTCGGTTTACGGCAAACCTACCTCGTGACTGATTGTTTGCTCTTCGTCTAGGTAGCTGCATGCTGGCATTGGATGTGTACAGTGGTGTGGATAAAACTTGAACAGTCTGCCGATAGACAGATGTATCAACATGGAAATGTTTTGCTAGTAAAGGCGTTGAGTAATCTAGCCGCCATACCCTTCATCGTGTGCGATTGAGTAAAATCATGTTCTTAAAATTTTAATTTGTTTAGAATCCCCCACAAATGGATCAAATTGATTGGCACAACTTCTAGCGATGGCATTTTTATCACCAGTGAACGAAGTAAGAGAGGTGATAATGTTTCCGTATAAGATTTAAGTATATCTATTTGTATATATATTTGTCTTTCCACCCAAAAAGTGGTCGAAGGAGTTGAGCAATGTTCATAATTTTAGTAGGGAGTTTGTTGGGTTGACCTAGATGTGACCCATACCAAAAAAACTAGATCTAACGGGCCATAAAAAATGACGGCGTTGAATTTTCCACCACCGGGGCAAATTTGCCTCCACCGCGGCAGATCGTCCTACGCCGCTATGCGTAGTATTTTTTCCTATGTTACTATTGAAGAGCTAATCTCTGGGCTGCCCTAAACTTGTTGTGCGACGAATTTTCCCCCTACCGCGGGTGTTGGTCTTTCGCCACAATGCATTCTAGTTTGAAGCAGTGATTGTGCTACTTACAGAATAAATTGAATGCATGAGAATTATTTTAATCAAAATAGTAATTTTTTCAAATATATGAGGCGGGCCACAGCGCAAAGCACCCAAAAGATGTTAGAAGTTCGGTTACTTCAAACTTTGCGCAACTGTAATTGCAAGTTACCAGGGCAGTCAGATCCCTCAAATGAACGCGTTCTCTCGCGCCACGTCCCAATCCGTTGCTGCAAGAGCCTGTGCATATGCTAGTCAAAAGAACGACTTTCATCATCTCCCCGTCTGAATGTGTTGAAGCACCCATTTAAATGGTACACGTATGTAAAGAAAACAGGGCTATAATTCCATCCAAGTTTGTTAAGATGTCTGAAATTTAACTAGCGGCCCTTACTGAACAAATTGAAGCGACAGCTAACATTTTAACCAGGGTTGCGGAGTCGGAGTCGGCCGGAGTCGGAGGATTTGAGGGGGAGTCGGAGTCGGAATTTCACTTGCTCTAGGAGTCGGAGTCTGAGTCGGAATTTTTAGTCCGACTCCGACTCCAGGATGCCATTTATAAACAAATATCATTCAAATCTAAATTTTCAGTCACAAATTTAAAAAAAAAATGTAAATGTGGATATTTTTTTGCACATTTCTCTTTTACAGCTATAGCTACCATGTATTTTCCTATACCATGTGATGATTCCATTGAGAAAATGTTGGGTAGAACTTTTTCACCTTGTACATTTTTAGACCGATTGTTCTGAAATTTGCATAGTATATGTATTTTTGAAAAAGAAACACATTTTATTCCCCCAATTTTTTTTATTGAGGCCTTAGTTTTTGAGATAATGGAAATATATATGAATATATACCCATAAATTTTTTCTAAATTTCGAAGGAATAGAACTCAATGAGTTTTCCTGCTACAATAAAAACAATGACAGTTTTAGAATCCTTGAAGCATCCCTAAGAAAACTATACAGCAGGATTTTTCATTTTAGCCCTTTTTTCAATGCAGCCGAAAACTGATTTTCCCTCTATATTTCAGTTAGGTAGTGATTGGACAGAATAGAAAATGGAGAGGCCAGCTCAATAGTTTTGTTAAGAANTTTATTGTAGCATGAAAACTCATTGAGTTCATTCCTTTGAAATTTAGAAAATATGCATAGGTATATCATTATACTGTATATACTTCCATTATCTCAAAAACTAAGGCCTAAATCAAAGAAATTGTAGGAGTAAAATGTGTTTTTTTTTTCAAAACTACATACACTAAGTAAATTTCAGAACCATCGGTAGAAAATTGAGCATTTTGCCCCCCCATGCTCCCTCACATAATGTACCAAGTGCAAAAGTTTTACCAAAATTTGTTTAATGTCCTCACTTTAATATCCCAAATGATGCAAAATATCATTGTATATGTACAAAACACCTAACATATACTAGTTGATATATGTTTATATTAGCAAAATTACTTGGACATGTTTAATGTTTACATCAAATATCTACTAGTTGAACCTAGGAGTCGGAGTCGGAGTCGGGAGTCGGAGTCGGAAATCGGAGTCGGAATTTCTTGAGGACCAGGAGTCGGAGTCGGAGTCGGAAATTCTGGAAGGGCCAGGAGTCGGAGTCGGACCTTGAACCCTCCGACTCTGCAACCCTGATTTTAACGCACTTTTAAGCCGAGTTCACACGTCATTCATCTCAATGTATTCATTTAAACTGATGGACGACGCACGTTCAGTTGGAGGAGGGAGGTGTGGGGAAGGACGTAGTAGCTAAGTCAGTATTTTTCAACGTGTTCCTTCAGTCAACTTCGGCAAACATAACGAATGAATACCTATTTTTCTCTTGTAGCGTTCACAGATCATAAACAAGTCGATAAAAAGGCTTTGCTTTCAGCATCTTGATGATCAAAACCACTGTACCCCGCATAACCCTAGAAAATCCAAAAACATTTTACATTCCTCTTGAAATCATGCTATAGGATAGTGGAATAAGAAGGTGCTTTTCATGAGGTGTATATTTTAAAGAAAAATTTAACGGAACGAAGTCATAACTGAACTTGCGTCGTCGTTCATTTGAATAGGAGAGGCTTTTACATGTAAACCGCGGCAAAAAAGTTGAGAGACAGATCGTAATCGTTTCTCAGGTCGAACACATTGAAATGAGTGGCGTGTGAATTTGGCAATAGTGAACAGAGAACTAAGATAACGTACGCCCAACTAACTGAGGAAACTCTTTCTTTGGCAACTAGCTGTTTGTTCAGTTAGCTCAGCAAATGCCATTTGCTAAGTTTCTAACGTCTCTTCCAACTTAGATTGTATTACAAGTAAAAAATTCTATGCACGTTTCTGCTGTCTAAATAGACTAAAAATGTATTCGGTCGCGGAGATGACGAAACTCCTTGTTTTGACTAGTGCATGTGTGTACCAGCCATTATGCAGTGGAACGTTGTCCAAGACAAGTATGTTGCAACTAATCTACAAATTTAAAATACCTCTCAACGACGTTGTAGGATCGTTGCCCAACTTATTCCCTGTCCGTTTTTGTAATACCCTGAAGATATCACTATAGGCGCAGTTTTCATTACGCGAAATTTAAAACTTTAATTGCGAGGAAGCTTGCTTCAGGCACCATGTGGCATGTCCCCTCGGTACTATCAAGCGCAACTCACTCCTTGGATTCATTGTATCAAGAAATAGTGTGGGAGATGAGGCGCCAAAACAGAGTTTGTCCCCGGGCGCTGTGTACCCTAGGTACGCCCCTGTTCAGAAGAGAATCTCCTAAGCTATCCCGTTAAAATCATGCAAATCAGATGGTCGGGATCGAAAAGGACAAATCGACTCCAGTTTTATGCTGTCTTTTGCCGCGTTACTACCAGGAAGCTCCCGTCTGTGTGGCTCACTGTAGCAATGGCAGGATATTTCCGCGGTATGCGGTTTTATGGGATAATGTGGGTTCAAGATCGTAGCTCTCTCTCTGCCACTTTTAAACCACAGTGGCTAGCACGTACCCTAAGTATATTGGACTTTGTTCAAGTCACACTGAGCCCTTGTGGTTGCTACGTAGCTAAAGTGTGTTTTTTTTTGCCTAACTTGACTCTAAAATGACAAATTCTGCTGTAACAGCACATATGCTCAAATGGTAGCCACATTGGATCTAGATAAAGGCGATATGGTCTCTACGTTAGATCAGTATAAAATACATATGGAGTCAAGGTTATTGAGAAGTAATAGTGCCACGTTGGGCCGAAGTGGGCCCCAACTATGGCTGAAATACGTAACAGATCAACCCACGCTCAGGTAGCTTTGTAAACTCCTCCCATTTCCCCCAGCTGGGACATCGAGTTGATTGATAGCAAGCGGAATGAATCTCATAATTTCTTGCACTTGCATTATAGAAGCGATGAGAATGAGATAGGGAACTACCGAAACTGGACACTGGAAATTAATATTGCACAGTACAAGTTGTTTGCTCTTTCGGATATATATAAAAATCCACACCGGAATAATGCGGTGACCAAATAGCATCAACAGGTACAACAAAAAACCTACTATAGAACAGTACATCTACGTCTCTGAATGGATGTGAAAGTAGATATTGTTTAACTTTTTGTCTCTTGGAACAGCTGAATACCGAAAACTGCCCACTTTAATAAAAGCATTCGTAATCGAATAGTTTAAACATCGACCAAAACGGTCGCTTGCAGCGTAGTACGCATTTACTGCATGAATATCGCTCCACGTGACGTCACGCAGGGAGATGCTCGCCTATATCCAGAATCGTCCAGCGATGAGCGAACCTGCTACGTTATTCAACCGTAGGTCCAACAACTTAAATTTGACTGCTTGGGATAACTGTCTTCATGCCTAGGGTTTCCTCTAGTCTTGCAAAGGTTTGTCAAATCCGCGGTACCGTATCTGCAGAAACAGTGCAATCGTAATATTTCAAGCAATCTCATGCCTTCAGCAAGTGATAAACGACGCGGCGGTTTCATTTTATCGGCAGAAAATCCATCCACTGACAGTATCCCAAATCATTTGCTTTCTCGTTTCGCAAAGATGCCAGCTAACAAAGCGGCAAAAGCATTTTTAGAACAGTTCGACTTCCTTCCTTTATGATCACTTTTTTATTTGTACAAATTTGATAGCCAGCTGAACCAAATCAAACAGTTTACACGGGACATATACGTTTTCATAACTAAGTCAAAATACATCTTGTGCTGAATGCAATTTGTTTTTATATATTGATTTTGCAATCACTTGAGCTCTTTCATCTAAATAAGGTTAATATTGTAAACTGACGGGGGAGCTTGACGTTATGATTATGATTACAGTACTATCTATGTGTCTAATCGAGCTTTCTTGATGTAAAGACTTTTAGTTTTCTAGACCTGGGTTTTGGGCTTCAGAAAATACCTCTTATTTTAAAACGTTAAATTCTATTATCAATTGGTTTAGAAACAAAGTTTTCAAATCCCAATGTCAATAATTAGTCCTAAAATAATAAAATTTTCATTAGGAACTCTCCCTATAACGCAAGCTTCCTTATATTTACATTTTTCTCCACATTTAGTTTCAAATGCCGCACGTTTAGCTGTAAATTACAGGGCAGAAACTCACAGTTCGCAAGGCCTGCGATAAGTTCTGCAAATCACAATATGCTTTATTATTTAATTTTTTAGTCGCAGACCGATAGCTCTGAAAAGCTTCTTTGGTTATCATTTTTTTATTTTACTGCCTTTTAAATGAGATCAATTAATCTGTTATCAACAGAAGCAGAAATAAACGTGATCAGAGGGCAAGGCGTATTATCAAACTCACAATGGATTTTCGTTAAAAAATTATTATTCATTTTGTTGACACTTAGCTCTCATAAATATTCTTTAATTGTCCTTGATTTTTGAACGAAGAAAATTCTGCTGCAAACTTGAGCACAAACAAAAGTTGTCAAAGACCACTAAACAATTTTATACTCTCGAGTCGCTTTTATAAAGATTTTTTTTTTTGTTGCGGACTGCTGCTTCTCGCCAACTGCCTTTCATGTCTGTTGTCTCCTCCTGAGCTAATTGGCCCGACGCCAAAGGGCTCCATCATTAAGACTTGTCCTCAATTGTCTGTGAACAGAGCTCATCAAAGCATCAAAGGTTGGCAGGATAAAAGCTGGAGCTCGCTGGACACCTGAGGCGCATAAGCTCAATTGTCGTCTTTGGAACTTCCGGGTCGTGACGGATTCTCTCTGCACCTCGTCAGTGTGTAGTCCAATGGAAGCTGTTGCTTAGGAAGGCATTGATATCGGATGATTGGCATCCAGCGTCTTCTTTCAGAAACGAAACTTCAGTGGAATGGTAGAGTGTCAGGACACGGGAGGAAGCACGGAAAATCGAGCATCTCTTCCAGACAGATTGATTCTTGTGGTGCTTGGCTTCCTGAGTCAGCATTTCCGGCAGCTATTGGCTACTGCGGGGGTACTGACTCTAACCAGACATGAAAATTTTTATCAAAGTGTCGAAGTTATCGCATGGGTCTCCCGTCTCTAACGTCATCGCTCTGAGAATCTGTGATTGACTGAAGCCGTGTACTACTCTAGGGCCAGCAGGCAACTACTGTATCTGCAGCACGAACCCGCTCGCGAGAAGTCCTTACCGGCACCAATTACGAGTAAATGAAGCTTTGTTTAGCCGTTACAGGAGTAAGAGCGGAGCTGGGCGCCGCCCTATGTCAGTATATTTATATTTCTAGATTTCCAGCCCTTTGTTGGAGGCTTTCTTGCTAGCAGTCGGGTCCCATTCGGCATAGGCTTTGCTATCATCGGCCGGCAGCCTCTGACGTTATTACAATATTGGCATTATTTGAATTTGCAGCTTGGCTGCAGGGCCTTTCGTTAACATTAGATTTTTTTTCGATTACAAGGGGCGCAGGTTATTGCTAAAATTGACGACTCCGGCCGAAACGTGTTAAAGGCGGAGCTTTTATAACAAGCATCAGGACGAGGAACCCTTAGAATGAGAAATTACTTTGATATGTGACTCATAGCTCTGCTAAGAGAGATTTTTAAGCAGCTATAAGTGTAACTTCCATTTTCTCTTATATAGTGACATTCGAAAGTATTGGACACGTCACAGTTTTGTAAAAACTATTGTTTGAGTTCACTATTTTGCCTAATATTTATCACCCTGCAAACGAAGTGAAAGAGGTGATGCTTTCGTTGAAGATTTAAGTACATTTATATATATTTGTTTGTCTGCCCACCCAAAAAGTGGTAGGAGTGGAGCAATGTTCATTATCTTTACTGGGAGTCTGGTGGGCTGACCAAGATGTGACCCATGCCAAAATACTACAATGAGTTGGCCATCAAAAATGACGGCGATGAATTTTGTTTACTGTCCACTCACACGAGGCAGAAGGAATTGAATCATAATAATAATAAATCGCACGGGCTTGGTTACAAAGTCTCCAAAGTAGGTGCCTTTACTGAATCTCAAACACGTCAAAGCCCGTTTAAAGTTCGATAAAACGCAAGAAGTAAAAAGTACCCAGTTTTTTGAGGAGGAAATCTGGTCAGATAAAACCAAACTGGCACGCTTCGGGAATCACAGCAACACGTGTCTGGAGGAAAAATGGCATTGCTCTAAACAATGAGAACACCGTCTCACGGTTGAGTTTGGAGGTGGTACCTTCATGGTATTGGGATGTTTTACATCTCACGGGACTGGCGAACTAGAAATTCTCAATGGTAGGATGTATAGTTGTGTGTACATGCAGATTCTTGAAACGAACCTTGTGAAATCAGCAGTTTCGTTAGGCCATAGTCAGGATTTTTATCTTAAGGAAATAATATTGTTCCCAAGTATACTGCCAAACATACAAAAGACAGTCTTGAAGTTTAATATCCCTAAGCGGCAGCCACAACAGATTAAACAATTAGAGAACGTATACGAGGAGGAATAAAAAAACGCCATTTAGTCTCTGTAAAACGCTTGTGAGCAGCTATGGAAAGCGACTGGAAGCAGTTAGACAAAACGAAGGCTCTACTTTTTTCCATTCTTTTGTTTTCTTCACCCGCTGGGCTGGTTGCGTGGGGGCTTGTTAACCTCATGGAGTTTCTCCGTTCCTACGTCGCCAGTCTGGTGTGATTTAATAATAATAATAATAATAATGTATTCATTACTTTTGCATACAGCAATTTTTTGTGTTAAGAAATTAATTATAATCAGTGACTCCTACATTTTATCCTTCCCCATACAACTTGAGGTTCTATATGCTATAATACTTACCAAATATCCGGCAAATATATTGAATTGAAATTAAAGTTTTACAAAAGATGTGATCTATACAATACTTTAGCCCGTCACTGTATTTCATTGCAATTTTCTTGGTGAACATTTATTTGTATGTGATATAAGGCTGAACAAATATTGCATCGGGAACTTTATTTTTAGTTCGTGAACGAATCGTGAAATTTTGCATTTGGGAAAAGCCTTTAAAAAGTCTTTAATGCTAACTCTTGCTCAAAGAGTTTGTAAATTTTACAGTGATAAGTTAATAACGAATCTGTGAAACACAAATCCCAGGTGTGAAAAGTTAAAGGTCTCAGCCCTTCACGCCTGGAATTATTGAGCAAGTTCACTTTTTACAAAATATGCACTCAATAGGATGCAATACTAGCGTCGAGCTGTTCAAGGGGCGGGGGGACATCATATTGGAAAAATGCGTCTATGATTATGTCCAGGTCCAGGTAGTAATAGATAGTTAATAATACTAGTTAATAATATCTACACTAAATTTCTAAATAAAAAAGACGCACATTCGGTTGCACCATGCAAGACTTCCAGAAGTCCACCTTACGTCTAAGACGCAACGGTTACCATGGTGACTGTGCTTGCAACAGACAGATGAACATACTACACGGTAAATTAAAGGGAGGTACTTTCAAACCGGTCTTTATTGCTGTAATCACCTGAGTGACGTCACGAGCACTTACGTCATCACGGACCAATAGCGAGGCTTGAAGGGCTCCCCGCTGGGTCACATAATAGCTGCATCAGTTGTGCGACATCTGTGAACATTGAACCGCAATGGCGCCAGCACGAGTCTGAAAGGGTCGCTTAATAAATTGCAAAGATAGGGAGGGCTTGATTCCTTTCAATTTTCTTCATCCAATTTCCAATCGTGGATAGCAGCAAGTGGCAATGAGTTCTTAATACACTCCTCACAAGCACACGGCCGAGAATATTTATTAAGGCCCCTGTTGTACGTCTGGCAATGGCAGCATTGCGCCTCGCTGCCGTAGCCATGCACCTGAGTGACGTCACGAGCGGAGAAAAAAAGGGGCTTTCCTATTGGTTGATGCTGTTCCCTTAGAAGTGAAAGTACCTGCTTTTATTCTACCATGATATACTACTTGTTTGCGAGATCAGCACCGTAAATTTTGAGTGGAGTACATTCAGTGAGCTGTTTTATATATTATTAATAAGGACTTTAGTTCATAAATGTCATGAGCTATGAGCTGAGATACCATTGACGCAGTTTCTGCTGTCATTGTCAGATTAATGAGATTATGGATGCACTCTATAGCAGTTTTCAACCATTAAGAGAAGCGAGTCGATAGAAGCGAATGAACGGCTTACAAAATCTATTGGCAAACAAATATAATGATAAAAATTTGCCATGTTACGAGGCTTTAAAACAGAATCGGCGGTGTTTGTATATTCTTATGCTGCTGAGGCCACAAGGTCATCAGTGGACACAAAATTAAGGGCTGACTGAGTAAGCGCAGCAGACCATACAACGATATTTCACGGTGTTCGGAAAATATAGAGCATTGCAGCCTTGGGATTTCTCGTTTAACTGTTCAAATAAATCATTGTACCATACTACCCGTTCCAAAATATCAGTGTAAAGAATTAACCATTGGAATGTATCAGTGTGCGAAATTGATCTGTTGAAAGATATCACTGCGACGAAGTAACTAGTAAAAATATCGTGCGTAAAGGTAACCACTAAAATATCGTTGTGTCGAATTGACCTCTTCGGAAATATCGGTGAGCTTAATTAACACTTCATATTTATATGTCAGTTTACGAATTACCCACTAAAATACTTAAGCGGTATAAATTAACCGTTCAAAAATATGAGTGTTACGAATTTGTCACCGGAATATATGTATAAGCGTGACGAATTAACCCTTCAAATCCATGAGCGGGACAGAAAGCATCTCGTGACGTCAATTCAGGTTGAGTTGACATTTCTTTTTGTGTATATTGAGGATAATTTAACTGGCATACCTCGGTACTCGCAAATCTTTTTTCGAAAATAAATTTCAGAAGTTAAAACTCGCAGAAAGTTGTTTCGTTTGCGTAACCAAAACGCCCGACGCATCACGAGAATATACAGTACCTGTCTGACTAATTTGCACGTGTCAACAAGCTGCTTACATCATGCAGTTTTTCAATGCATCATTATCAATTCAAGTTAGTGATTCCAGTTCTGCAGGCTAGTTTTATCGCTCAGGTCTCATATTTTAGGGAATTAGGGAATTACTAACGTGTTGTTTCCTGTAATTCTTCAGTGATAGTCCCGTATCGCGCCCACTGGGAGCATTTTGTGGTATTTGCTTGTGACCGTCAGCAGCTGCTATAAAAAAAAACTTAATAGTTGAGTGTTAGCTGCAGATCCAAAGTTAGGACCAATAGCGAATTAGTAGCGCTTTCTAAACGCGCAAAAGTAAGGTAAACTAGAGCACTCTGGGAGCGCATACCTTCGCCAAGCGAGGCAACGGTAGCAAAAAATTCAAATTGGCTCTGAAACCATAATTTTCTTTGTATACACTCCAAAATCGAATCATTTGTGCCTTTTGATAGTAATAACAGCTTTTGTAATTTTCTTGAAGATCCGTTCATAACTTTTTGAGTTATACTGCTAACAAACGTTATGAAAAACATGAGTCAAACATACAAACGAAAGAACCAATCTGCACTAAAATTTATTCATTTATGTCTCTCAACATTACTAACAACCTCTATAAATTTCATAAAGATCCATTCTTTATTTTTTGAGTTATTGTGCTAACAAGCATAAAGTTAAAAACAGTGACAAACGAACGAACGAACAAACGGATCATTACCAAAATTTGGTCATTTACATTTTTTTGTTATATACCTAACAATTCGTGTTAATTTCATCAAAATTCATTCATAACTTATGAGAAAAATAAGGCAGACAAACAAACGGATATATATATATCTTCACTAAAAGTTAATCATTTGTTCCTTCTAATATACCTAACAATCCCTGTAAATTTCATCCATATCAGTTCATAACGTTTTGAGTTATCTTGGTGACAGACAGAGGGACAGACAAACACGACGAAAACATAACCTTCTTGGCGGAGGTAAAGCTATATTGTCCGCCAATAATTGTAAAGAAAGTCATTTGTATAGTTCATTCGGAATTCGAATGTTGCGTACCTTAAAGAACAACCAGGAACGACTCATATTCGAGCAATGAGTAAAGCTTGGCACCTGCTGCTACCTGCGGCCAACCACGGAACCAAACCAATGGAAGAAACCTCCAGCCGTTGTTTCTCTACCAAAAATCAGGGTCGCCACAGAAGCTAAACCCCGTAATTCACTTTCTGGGAGGCGCCGCGGCGGCCTCAAATTTTGTTAGCGTTGCTCTTGTGGTTGCCTTGCACGTGGCAGCCTCTGGTAACGAGGTACCACCTGTAGCTGAAATATTGAATATTACACCGAAACCGGCTGCACAATCAGAGAATTTCTGGCCTGCAGGTAAATCCCAAGCCTGACCCGAGGTGTGCTCGGGTCACTGCCGTCGCCGAGGCAACACTTCCGCCCCACGGTGTTGCCATATCCGTCTTCCGCATTTGTTGAGCCATCAGTAAAATAATGATACAAGTTTTCTTATTTTTAACGTCACAAGAACGAATTCATGTGCTGAAATTGATGCTAGTAAGACTATAGCGGTGTGTTCAGCACATATATTCTGATGATTCAACTAATGAATGGGACTGCCATGAGGCGGCCGACCCTTATCGACTTATCTGTTAACAACAGATCTTTTACGTTGTGCGTCTCATTGTTCTAGAATAATTTTTGTTTCGAAACTCTGTTACTGAACACAATACGTGCTTATGTAGTTGTTTAAATAGGGAAAGAACTGTAATACGTAGCGGAAAATTCTAAGACATCGCAATGACACATAGCGGCATCGATCGCCTACCGCATAGCTACAGCCCCGCCGATTCTCTGTCCCCTCGGCAACGCAGCGATAACGAGGCCGAAGAACTTCCCTTTCATGATTATTTGTGCATTTGAAAGTCATTATTGCATGTACAGGGAGATACTGGAGACAGGAAAGCATAGGAGTCGCTAGATTCATTTTGGAGCTCTTGAAGCTCCCTAAAGCCGTGCGCAGACGAGCGACGTCTTCGCTTATATCGACTTCACAATTTTGAGGTTAGATTCAGCTTGCGGTTGCCATGTTTTAGGATAAAACTATCACAAGTTGCATAAAAAAGAAACAGAAATGGTAAATATTAATTTAATAAGTTTTATTATTTCCTTACATGCCGGTTTTTTATTTACTGCACGTAGTGCTAAGCGACTGAATATTTTGTACGATCTTTTAGGTTGCAACCAAAACGTAGACATGTACGTTTTCTGGTGGCTATCATCGTTGTAACCTAAAGACAAATTCATTTATACTTTTGACATTGCAGTTGCAATTGTCACCATTTAAAGCAAATCTTCAGGAAAGCCGTTGGCGTTACGTACGTACTATGCATTGAGCGGCAAGTTGCTTTGAATTTCTCGAAAGCTGCGAGAAAAAAGATCGGCCTACATCCATCCTGGTGACTGCGCCCTTCCGGCAACGTCTTCGCTGAGTCTGGTAGAACATTTGTTGGTGAAATGCCGCTCTTGGCAAGTTTTGCTTCTCCTCTGCATTGGGCTTGAAATATTCCTAAACCCCTTATATAATTTTGAATGTTTTAGTTAAACATACACGTATATAAAAAGTGCAGCCTTGCACGTAACACGCACCAAAGAGAAAACGATTCTAGAAATAATGTGTTTACAAGCTTGACATTAATTTAATTACGTTTCCTAGCATGGCCAGGTAGGCTATGGCCACACTCCTGGGGTTAACCCCAGCAGGAGTGTGCCCCCCCTCCCCCCTCATCTCATCTGGTGATGGTACTGTAAATTTTCTATTTGATTGCTAGAGTTAAGTTGATTGTGAATGCAACTAAGGCTGGTCACTACCTACAATTTTTACGCCATAGTATCAAAGCGGTCAGCCAGTTTCTGACAGTGGAGCTTATGATACACGGACCAAGTGTCCCATTCATTTTCTTTTTTGCCGTGGCAGCGTAATGAAACATTCCTTTGAGGAAGGGGAATTAATATTGCTCTTTGCTGCTGATGGATGAGATGAAATATATTCAAAAAAATATTTTTATTTCTCTAATGATGAAAGAGTGATTCGTGAGACAAGTATTTTGACAAATACTTATATTCAACCTGGCAGGGTTGTGTATGACCTTAACGATAAATTGAAAATGGCAGCGAGTTATACGAGAACTGCAATTTTCTCCGCGCAAAAATGGAAATCAGTACTGTAATTTTAAAAGAATTTAGGATATGAAATTGCTTGACCCTTGTAAAAAGTTTTTTACCTATGACTGGATGATGAATAAAACTTTGAGGATTTCTACATACTGTATTACGTACGCTTCGCCCTAGAAGAATAAAATACACAGTTTTTCCATAGAAGCGTTTTTGTTTGCCGAATAATACAAAGTAGAACATGGGAAAAACATTTTTGACCCTTTTGTTTAACCGTGATAAGGTTGTAGACGGCACTTAAACACACGTTAAAGTACTTACATGTAAAACTTAGAATGCAGATTTTTTGGCACCTAATTAATCTAAATAGGTCCAATAGTTTTAAGAGTAGGTTTGAAATAGGATGTACAATCAGGTAAGAGGATTCAGAAAGTTATGGATGAAATTTCACTCTAAAAACTACTTTCGTCTTTATAGGGATCATTTTTTTTTTTTGTTCTACAAAAAGACAGGGTATTGATAACAATGAAACATGAGACATGTAATGAATAGAAAGTCGACGGTAAACTAAAATTTAACGTTTCGGGATTTTTTTCCCCTCATCAGAAATTGTAACTAAATACTACAAAGGATGCCTAAAAGAACTTTATTTTAGATGAACTAAGTTTGGACATTTGTTAACAGGCTGGGACCTAAAAGGCAAATGACCAAAGTGCGCTATGGTGGTCCTTATATAAGCGTCGGGCGGTAAGGGAAGCGGAGGAAAACGGGCAAGTACAGTCGGAGGAAAAGTGTCAGTCATGGGTTGTGACGAGTGGTACGGCAGTAGTCATTATATTGAGGCTAGGTTTTGTTTTATCGATATATAGTGATTCTAGAGCGGAGAGAAAGGAACATGCACAGTCGGAGGAAATATGTCAGTCATGGGCTATAATCTAAAGAGCGAATGAACAGAGCTGTGAGAAGGGGCCGGGTATCGGCTCCTGTACAGTCGGCAGATGTGGAGCTAGTTAGTCATGGATAGTGTGAAGAGGTACAGCTGATGTCATAATGTTGAGGCTAGGTCTTGTTCTATGGATGTAAAGGGAGAAAAATGTGAAAATGGAGAAGTATGAACAAGTATTTTTGACTCCTATTTTTAACCTAAGTAGGGTGATAATATTCTTTCCGGAGTAAAGTATTTCAATCCTATATGTAACATTAGCAGGGTTACATTATTTTTAGGGTTAATTTGAAGCAAAATGCAACGGGAGAAAATCAACACAATGTTTAAAATTACAGCTTCATTTTATAAAATTAGCTTAGAAGTTGTGGAGAAAAAGATGAGAAACACATACTAAAACGCGTGTTCAGGGTAGTTGCATGTTTTACTTGTGGTAGAGGAATGGGGGTCATTTGAGAGAAATGATTTGTGTTCTTCGCTGTAGATAAATAAGATAAAGTATTTTATAATGAGAATCGACAGAATTAAAATTTAACGTTTCGGGACTAAGAATCCCATCATCAGAAAAAAAGGTTAACCTGCAATCTATAAAATAAAAGAACACGAGCATACCATTTGTCCTCCTCATACCTTGCATTTTCAAACGAAGTTTACTTTCTCCGAACATTCTTCAAAAATAACGGCTATCCGCACCATCTTCAGGACCACCACTGCAAATTGTTCCTAGACAAGCTGTTCGACCCCGTCATTAGCAAACCCTGGGTCAGTAAATTGGACTTCTTCCACTCGCTTCCGTTCTACAACAAAGCATCTGTTAGTACAGTAAAGACTTTGAAAACGTTCCTCTCTGATGCCTACCCTCATATCAACTTCAAATTTTCATATAAAAACACGTTTACCATAGGGTCCTACTTCAAATTTAAAAACAAACCCCCACACCACTTTTGTCCAGTGTTATTTACCGTTACCGATGCCAGGCCTGCTGTGCGTCATATATAGGTAGCACTGGACAACACTTCAAAGCCTGTATTGACCAATATTTAGGTACATCCAGTCGTACCGGCTTACCACTAGCAAAACCACCACATTCAGACCCCCGCCAACATGCTGAGTAAAACAACCATCAGCAGGAATGACTTCTCCATCATAGACTATTCCAATCCCATCGAGCTTACAACACTAGAGTCTCTCCACATTTATAGAACCAAACCTAGCCTCAACATTATGACCTCGGCTGTACCGCTTCATACCGTGCACACTTAGCTTAAAACCTGCCGACTGTACAGGAGCTGACATCCAGCTCCTCCACGCAGCTCTGTTCATTTGCCTTTTAGACTTCCCCCCGTTAACATCAATGCTCCCTGATTGTTAGACAATAAAGAAAGTTCTTTTATTTTATAGATTGTAGGTTAACCTTTTTTTCTGATGATGAGATTCTTAGTACCGAAACGTTAAATTTTAATTCTGTCGACTGTTATTTAATATTAGACTTTTTACCTTAGTGTATTTTATAATGAGAGGCATGAGATTTTTATATAAGTTAAAGTTAAGTAAGTATGGGATAAGTATTTGTGACTCGTATTTTTAACCTATTAGGGTGATTATATTCTTTTTAGGGTAAAGTCAATGGTGCTTGTAACTAGGGAAAATCAAGACGAATGGATTGTACTCAAAACTCACGAAAATCGGTGAGCAGTTTCAAAGAAACAGTTGGGAGAGAAGTTCTCACCAGTGGCGCTGAAATGAATTTGATGCAGTTATGGTGTACTTTACTACTGAATATTAGGAGCAGTTTTTTCCTGAAATGCGACCATGCATTTTCAAATTTTTCTGAGGGAAAAACTATCCCCCCACCGATAAAGAAATAGAGCAAACTTGTAATGTTCTCAGGAAGACCGACTCAGGTAGTACCGAATCATCAACAAAAAGAGACGACTCACGGCTGAATATGACTGCTCTTCGCAACAGGGAGGAAACCCTTACAAACTAGGCCAATGAGTTCAAAACCACAGATAGTAAGCGTTTCTCGGAGAACAATAACAAGAAGATTGATGGCAAACGTTATATCAAGACACGGCATAAAAAAAAAACTGTTTGTCAAGAACGTCAAGGATCAGAAGATCGTTGTTGCTAAGTGCATTATACGGCACCTCTCTCTGGGACTTGTTTCAAAGAGTTGGTTGGCTGGATGGTCACGGTTTTCGCTTGGGTGTGATACTTCTGAACGGTGTCGTCGGAAATCAGGCTAGAAATTCAGAGTAGATTGTCTTGAAAATTTATGTATGGTAAGGAAGGGATTATGGTTTTAGAAGCATTTTCATCCCTTGAGGTTAGAGAGCTAATTCCGTGTGATGAGAGCACCAATGCCAAAGACTACATCAGTATTTTACGAAGAAGCCCAACTCCGACCGTTCTTGAGTGTTCACCTTCCTGATTCCGAGAATATATCTTTGAGTACGATGATGCCCTAGCTCACAGTAAAACTAGCTGACCAAGAGGTTGTTGAGTGACAGCCCTTTTCAGTCAATATTCTGGACTGGGCATTAGTTTAATCTTAACCCCGCTGAGAAATTCTGGGGCATAATGAAAAGACACTCGGCTTGTAGATAATTCACAAGCAAAAATTCACTACGGGGACGCTTAAAAAGCTAGCGAACAGCTCGCCCAACGAAAAGAGTTCTTAAATACTGCGATTATATCCCGTATTAGCTGAAGATACACATATCTTTGCTCAGTCTCCAGGTAATACTTTGCCAATTGCTTTTTAAAACTATTTTCCTAAATAAATAATCTAAATTCGCTGCATTTTAAATTTTTAGCAGGAATTGCAAAAAAAAAGAGAAAACCTCAAATGTACATGTTCCAAAGTAAATATTTTATTTCTGGAAGTTAAAAGAAAATACTTTCTATTTTTTCTAGAACACCTTCAGTGATTTCAAAGAATTTCTTTCAAGCGCCTTCTTTGCATGACTTATGAGCAGTAATCTTATTGAAGAGCAGAGGATGTTTATTCTCTTGGAAAAGAGCAAAACTTTCAAAAAGGGATCATTTACGGTGGGACCTCTCTTTAGAAAATGTAATTTTGAGATTAAAGTAATGGTTTCTTGAAGTCTCCTCGCTACACACGTCCATCCTGTTCGACGGACAAGTCCGAGCACGCTGATGGTCATATGAATGATCTCAATTTCAGTCGGAGTGTACGCTAAAACCCACAGCCAGTAGCATAGCACAACGTCACACAACAACAATCTGAAAATCATTGAAGCCGTCGCGAGGTGCGGGCACACGAGTAGAGCCCCTCTGTCACCTCTACAGCATAGCTTCCGCTGCGCTGTAGCGGGCTGTAAGAATTTGGCTTCGCTTTTCGCATTTCAGCAGAATCGTACGTGCTGCTGCTGCAGCCGACTTTTTCTGACAATTTTTTTTTTAAACTGACATGCTTAGTAATACGTTCAGAAGCTCACGGCAAGGAAACAACCTGAATATGAGTTGTAATATCAATCTATAGCGAAACTCGAGCACTCTGGGTTTTCATACCTCCACGAAGATAAGCAAAGTTGACAGAAATTTCAAATTGGTTCTGAAACAAAGAATTCTTCTTTATCAGTACCAAAATTTGGTTATTTGTGCCTTTTAACAGCAATAGCAGGTCCCGTAATTTTCTTGAAGGGAAGTCCGTCCGTTTACGAGCCATGTTCTGACGAACTGTTTAGCAAACATAAGTCAAACACACAACCGGATCAATCGATTACCACCAAAATTTGGCCATGTGTGTTTTCAGCATTTCTAACAACACCTACAAATTTCATGAAGATCCCTTCATAACTTTCTGAGTTCTACTTCTGATAAACATTTCGACAAACATTTGCCAAGCACACAGATGAACTAACCGATCATTACCAACATTTGGTCATTTATATCTTCTAACTTTTCTTACAAGTTCCGTAAATTTTACAAAGATCCGTTCAAAACTCATTCAGTTGTTTTTCTAACAGACATAGAATTCATCACAGCGACAAACAAACGGACAAATAGACCGTTATTTATTATCTATTTATTCATCGTGACATGCCTAGTAACTGATGCAAATATCATAGAAATCAGTCCATAACTATTTACATGGCATTAAGAAAAGAGAAGCAGACGAACATAAACGAATGAACGAATCTTCACTAAAAGTTAATTATCTGTTCCTCTTAACATACGTAACGATCCCTGTAAATTTCGTAAACACCCGTCCCTAACTTTTTGAGTAAACTTGGTGACTGATAGACTGACATATAGGCAGACAGAGAGACAAACAAACTCGACGAAAATATAACCTCCTTGACTGAGGTAACAGCCATAGAAGCTCTGAAGATTCTGAAAAGCCATTAAAAAGAGACGCAGTTAGACAAGTAAATTATTCTGTGTTACGTACGTGGTGCCTTCTGCTGCCTGTCGTTAGGACGTTATCTGATCACAGACCAGAGTGTAGCGGCGCAAGTCGCTGCCGCATGGACAACAGCTTGGGGCTGCCCTCGCGTGCCCGCATGGCGGCAATGTCGTTCCGGGAGCAGTGCCTCTCCGATTGTTGTAGTGTGACTCTACGCTGTGCAGCAATAAGTAGGTTTTCGGACTCTTATCTTGAAGGTTGTCCTGCCCTGCTAATTTCCACAACATAACACATCTCGCGTGTGTGGCCAGCTCAGTAGAGATTGCGTTGTCATCAAGCTCAAAAATCACCAAGGAACCATGTTAAAAATAGCAGCTGTCGTTAGTAATGATGGAAGCAATAAGCCTAATTGCGAGGCGACACGAGCTGCAGATGCAATGACCTTGCGACACAATTACACCGGGATCGAGGGCACTTCGCTTAACGAAATTAGCGCCGGCACAATTCCCGTCTCTTTAAACAAAGCGCAGTAATTGGCACTGGCAAGTGATTAACGCGTTAGCCCAGGCTTGTCATTCTAGCCTTTACAGAATTTGCACTACCGCTTCAATCGCTATAGCTTATTAATGTTCAAGTACCCGCGTGGCGCTCCTACGAATAACGGTGCATGATGAGAACGATGATAGTAGACACGGGATACCTACAAGTACTTCGCTAACAACATGTCTGGTTAAATTAATACTAACAGTCTCAGATAAACCAGCTGTGAGCAGTTACGTGCATTGTAGGGATAACTCTCCACTAGCCCTCACGCTCGTCACGGAATGCAGCATTACCTCTGCACGAGAAGAGTGTCGTGCGTTACGTCGCCTGGAGCTGTAATTGAGCTAGTTATATTGTCATTTCAGTTTGGTTGCCATAGGCACGAAGTCAACCCGTTGTGGGGAAAGTGCCCGGGCAAGTATGGTTGTTTCTAAAATGTTAATCCTGCGAAAAGGATTTCAGCTCTCGGTAAAGTGTTAACCATTAATAGGGACCTTAATGCTTACTAATGTACATGAAAATAAAAAAAAACATAATAGGAGACTGGTTACCATATGTCGAACGTTAGCCGTAAATGGTATTTATTACTGTTTTTTAACTAGGAATAATCGAAGGAATAAAACTGAATCAACAATTAAAGATGTTTACTGTATTGTTCACGAGACAAAACCACTGCACCTCGGGCAAGCTGGATGCGACTCTGAAAGTAATACATCGCTTCTATTCAACTCCGACCCGTCCTCATTGTTATCCAGTCAGCTACGCGCATCGCATAAAGAAGCTAGTGCAAATGCAGAGCATAAATCTGCTAGCGTTTATGCCGACACTGGGATGGCAACACTGCTTTAAGGTCATGCACCCTCTCCCCGGTCCCCAGGGCGACGGTTTCTGCTCAGTGCCCCTCCACCCCCAGACCTCCCCTCTTATTCTGTTGACCTGAGGCCGCCCCCCCATCTTCCTCCTCATCCTTGCTTCATGATGCATAAATGCAAGCAGACTTCGTGCTCCTAGTGCGCCATATCTGTGCTTATTTACCAAGAGTATCTTCGATTCGCCAACTTTCAAAGAAACAATCAAATCCGATTTGCTTTCCTTTACCGGACTTTGACGCGCTCGCAATCAGAGGGTAATGATGCTGTGAGTGAAGAAATTTTCCTAGTCTGTTGGACTTTGTTGTATAGCTAGCGCATCAAACTCGGCAGCAAAATGCTAAGCTTCTGTTTAATATCCACGGGACCCGTAATAATGCAAAAAATCAGATACGCCGACAAAAAAATTGAAACGTGTTAGACTATGAATGGTTACATTATTGGTTAACTGTGGGGAAAAGAGGTCACAAAAGGCGTGCAAATACATAGAAGAACAATGCAAGAAGTACCGTCGTATGGCTATATCTTTATCAAGATAAGTGTTAATTCGTTACTAACAGAACAAATGAGTCATTCACAGGTGCAATCAAAAATACCAAGAGAGGCTAGACGAGATGTTAGGTAGAAGAACAGCGTAACGGTAGACATCGTTAAGCAGCGGACATTAGATAGATGGGGTGTGTCCAGTTAGAATAAATGCCGCCTCAGCTCCAACTAAAGCAAGTAAAAGTATTGATTAACCATGGAATTTCCACGGGTCCCGCTAGTTTATTGATTAAAATACTTACAGAATAAATAATAAATAGAAAATAGAGGATGCCATGCTTACATTTGAGCAATTTTAACACACATTGTGTGGCTAAAATACCATCATTTACTGATAACAATTAGTAATTACAGATTAGTAAAAGCTATTGGCACAGCGATATTCGATCAGCATGTGTCACTCACTCATTCACTCACTCACTAACTCATGCACACTCACGCTCGCCCGACAAAGACTGCCAAAACACAGTTTTTTAGAATACAAGCTCACTATAGAGACCTTGATATGAAAACAACATCGCACACACTAACATACCGAGGCACCGCTTCACCAACAGCCTAATAACGCTAAACTAGCGTTCCTCTTACTAATAATAACTTATATAATAGACTAAAACTACCGGGACCATTATTAATATTGAGACAAGGAAATATGGCACCCTCTAACATGCCGAGGGGCGCCGTCACCCGCCGCTCCAATAGTCCCTAAACTAGCTAGTAAGGTGGCCAATTAAGCGATATTCTGTCGCATCTCGGCCCGCTGACAGGCCAATCAGCGGGGAATGTCAGCCAGCGCTTGCGTCTGTCGCACGCCTGACGTTATCGTCAGCCCAGTGGGGAGCGCTCCGACTGACGCCCAGCATTGGCTCCCTTGATGTATAATTATAGGCTAGAAATCCTTATTTTCTGCATAATTATTGATATGAACTTGAGCGGAGCCAAAGAGTTCCCTTTTAATTAAAATACTTAAATGCGTGCAGTGAACGATGAAAACTATCGCGCACCTTCCAATTTGCATTATTTTCAATAGTTGTCAAAAATTTCTGAAGAATAAGTCATATGATATTAATACATAAAAAATAAATGTAAAGAATATGAAGACTCCTCCTATACCTTTTAAAAATTTGGTATTACTTCTCATTAATTAAGAGCTCTTAATGCCACGTCCTCCGTCATCCACTTTTGTCCCTTTTGGTTGAACCTTTCCTCAGCTTCCTCAACATTCATCACCTTTTCCAGGGAGAGTGGATATTATCACCCACATGTTCTGGGCTGGACAATGCACCCATGCCTCACCTTTCAGCTCCACCTGCTCGTTTGCTCCACACTCTTATCTATACTAAAGCATGTGGACTCCATTCGTAGATCTCAGGTTTTAAAGTAATTTTCAAAACTCCTAAAGTTCGTGCACTTGGCTCGTCAAAGTCAGCCTAATTTAAGCCAAACCCAGTCAACTTGACTAGTTCGGAATTACTAACAAGAACTTTGGCGTCGTCACTTTCATTTCCGTTGCTGGTGCTAGAAGCAAACCGATTATGTTGAGCCGACTGAACACTCCATTTGACAACACTCCATTTTACACTCCATTTTCAAGATTTAATTCCTGAAAGTTTCACACTTAATCGATAAAGGGTCAATGATTAAAACTAGTCAATGGGCCGAAGCCAACACACCTACCTGAACTTTTGGGCAAGTCAAGCCTGAAAGGTTTAATTTCACTGGCCAGTCGAACGCTCCATTGGTCACCCTACAAATTTCTCAGCACAGTAGCGTCTCCTAATTCGACCGGTCACGTTCCAAAAAGAAAATACGAATTAGGAGAGTCCGAGTTAAAAGCGAGTAGTAGTAAAATAATAAAGTGGCTACCCCCAAGAAAAACAAAAAGAAAATGCAGCTGACCTACAGAAAACTGTTTTTCATGGGTAACAAAAACACCAGTTAAATTTAATTTTATACTTAGCATTTGCTATGTATTTATACATTAAAACTTATTTATTACAGTAGCAAAGTTTAGAAAGTGAAAGTATGTATGCATTAACGTATTTCAATGCAATTCATTTTCTAAATACCAGTAATAAATCTAGACAGGGAATTCACCAGCAAGCAGAACAAGAATTACAGCAGACTTGAAAAAGTCTCTTTTAATTATCTTAGTCGCCTTGTTTGTAATAGCTCACTGCTGCGTCCACTGCCGCTTCGAAGCCTATGATTATTTGGGGAAGTTTCTCGGATTAAAAAAAGATTAGCAATTTAATTTTGCAGCGGTTTGAAAGAACTCGGAATGATTTTTTCACATTCTCATTCTCTTTCCATATTCAGGATGCTATTAATAGATCGTATACATTGCACCATCCTCATTATCTTCTTTAATCTCATAGTTTTCGATTTACAAAACTGCTTTGCTTGAGAGGTCTTTTTCACGGCTAGTGAGATGGTCATTCACAGCTTCCTCACTCTCGTTTTCAAACCTTTTATGCATAAGCAGGTTAAAGGTTTGCTGTTGACAGCCTACCCGTTGATTGTCTGCATTATCAAAACTTTCGGTGTAAAGAAACCACATGATTGCAATAGCTGTACCGCCACTCCGTTTTCTTGATGAATAAATGCACAGAATAAGCTTTTTGCCCAATGTTCCATACGCGTGCATCTATATATGAAGGTGTATGAGGTGAACATACATTCTTCACTCATAGAAAAAGTTGTCTACATTTTTTTTGTTAACCCGAAATTTACAGCTCAAATATTTTCTATGATATGTAGTATCTACTGGGTTTTCTGTTACAAAAGCGACGGTAAGTGAAAAGAATGTTAGATAATTTTAAAAATCTTACTTAAATGCTATTCTTCATATTTGTGATCACTTTTTTCGTCAAAGTTGTTATTTTTGTCACGTAAAATTATCGGTAAGATCCGAAAATAATTCCATAATGGAGTTATCTGCGAAAACAATAATCTTTATGAGGAACATCCGAATTAGGAGCGGTTGTCCGAATTAGGAGAGCTGAGATCCAAAGTTGCAGACCGAATTAGGAGGTGCGAATTAGCAGCTACTACTGTAGATATTTAATACGGTAATTTTTAGCTCTGGTTAGTCTACGGAGTTTACTGCCAGTATTTAAGTATCTCTTGCATGCGTAATTTATATGAGTCAGCCTTGAAAAATTCTCGTACAGGAAAATCTTTATACTTTTATCAGAAGATAGCCTTAAAAAATCTGCTTTCCGTTCTATATTTTAGCACTTTAGCATTAGTTTCTAACTCAAGTGAGCATCGTGCACGATTGCATGAATATTATTTTTCTGGCAAAGCTCTTCTAACAATAGCAGCTGAAGTTTAGGAGAAGGTTAGACCAAAAAGCTGCTTATTGCTGTTTTTTAATTCCACCATATTAATATCAAAATCGGATGAATTATTTTTCTCATTCAAAGGTCGGCCCTAACATGTCCTGTTTTGAAAGCGCTCAAAATTTTCTTACAAAGGCACTATAGAAGCAGTAACTACTTTTACGATATTCCGGAGTTGATCGACACATACAACCTTTACAAGCGGAGCTGCAAGAGACACATGCGCAACATCAGCAATATTGGAGAATCTAATTCCTATGAATATAAACGAAGTGCTCAGCTGCACCGCTGAATAGAAAATGCCAAGCTGTGAGGGACATAAAAACATTTAAATGGAGGAGGCATTCACTGAACTGCAGTACGTCTTCTAAGCAATTTCAATAGGTTTGCGGTACAATAAATCTGAGCTTTTAAATGCCCGAGAATGTTCTTTTATTTACCGAGGAATTTAATGGCAACTGAAATGAAACCATAAACATAAAAGTATTTGTGATTGTACTAAAGGACTCCCGTCTTAGCTGAGAGAGAAAGAAAATGCACTGCAGAGATCAGTGAAACATCATTATTTGAGTTTACGATTGCTCAGAATCACAAAAGTTGTAACAATCATACAAAAAAATATTTTCTTATGCCTTCACATATTTAAACCCTTGGAGTGGTGGATATTTTATAAAAACGCAAAGGCTTGATATTTTAAAAAGCTAATAACTCTCACCGGGATTCCGTCAGGCAATGAAGCAGCATGTATTTCTCGCAATATATTTCTTCACGCTTTATAATATTGCTTAAAGACTAACAGTTATTATGAAAAACTATATAGTTTTGTTAGAAATGACACATTATATAGAAATTTCTATGCTTCTCCCCTTATTGTTTAACGATAAAATTGAGAAAGTGTTCCATGAAGAGGTCATATAGAGCAGGCTCAACCACCCAGGATGTAAGTAGCATCATCGTCAAACCATAGGATAAAATTCCGGTTGAAATTCTGTTACTTGCCAGGCGTTTCACTATTTCCTCTACACGTTAGTAAGAGAGCTCAAAGTGGGAAAATTATTAAATTAAAATATACAGCTTTATTGATGTTGTTATGATTTAATGATACAACATTGCAAACTAAGAGATTCCCAATGATGTCGTGATGAATTGTGAAATAAAATAGCAATAATAATATGCCCATGAAAAAGCTCTGCATGGGAACAACAAAAAAATTACGTAGTATCAACTCCTTGTGAAAGTCACAAGTAGCAGCGTAGTCATGGTACAGCATACGAAATACTGTAATAGTGTATCGTTGTAATGCATTGTAGTATATACAAGGTAGTAAAAGAAGGACATGGGGAAAGTTATGGAAATTAGAAGACAGCTTTACATCGGCCTGTGCCTCCCGTGGCATGCGGACACGCAGCGAACAAGTTCCGAGTTCTTCTTGAGCGAACGAAATCGCGGTAGCTGATGTAGAAAGAAAACTACGTTATTTAGTAAAAAATAAAAATACAAAAAAACTAAATCCCTTCATTTATACCATGATCTGCATTTTCCTTTCGCATAGCGCTACTCGCAACGTTGTATATATGAAACTCCATGAGAAATAGTCAAGTCGTGCTAACGAATTTCCCTTCAGAATTTGGAAATAAGGAAATAACTCACTGTCCCACAAGTGTTAAACGCGATTGTTTGAACACACAAGAAACTCAGCGCGAGTTCGAACGGTCCGTGAAACTAAACCTTGAAGGCTTGACTTCTTTGGAGCGTCGGACAGACGAGCTGGCTTCTCCCGTTGAACCGAGTTTCAGGCGTTTACTCTTCATCAAGTAGTCTTAAGACTTTCAGAATCTCGTTCTTGTTCCGTAAAATGGACATAATCAAGTTGCTTCTGGAGGATGCAAAATGAACCAAAGTAGCAAAGCCTCTTTCTGAAGTACCGGATACGTCAAACCTCAAAGTCCTAATTTTGCCGTCCTCTCGAACGAGTGTTAACAAATAGCTATATTGGCTAATCATATAAATACGTCGTAGGGATCAAGTTAACTATTACTTAAACTCTCATTT
This sequence comes from Parhyale hawaiensis, assembly GCA_001587735.2. Classification (NCBI taxonomy): domain Eukaryota; kingdom Metazoa; phylum Arthropoda; class Malacostraca; order Amphipoda; family Hyalidae; genus Parhyale; species Parhyale hawaiensis. The sequence goes on along the minus strand of LQNS02278091.1, from coordinate 37,620,922 downwards.
TGGTAAACAATACTTTCGGTTGACCGCTGTAATACTTGGATTACCATAGATCCGATCTCTGTGATTACTTTTATTAGCACATTTCAATAAAAAATGCAATCCTCTTAACTTTCCATTGTTTTGTTCCGCAGGACAGAATTTTCTGCTGCTTCAACGTTATTGGTTTGCGAATACCGCCTGAAGCTCAATCCCAAGGCGTTTGTCAAAAGCCCGCGGTGGAAGTTCCTGAATGCTGAAACAAATTGGATTATGGTAAGAGTATTCTTTCCACGGCAGCCTGGGCACTTTTTATAAGATGTTCTGTCAACCAAGAATTGGATGGCCCAAGATACCTTGTTCTGCTCAGATTAGAAATAAATTCAGTAACGCAGCCCGTGACATTAAGAAACGACATTAAATTTGAAAAGAGATAGGTAAGCTACGAAGTTTTGGATGCCATAAATTACTAAGTAAATATTACGTATAAGGTCTGCGTGTTACATTTACAAGCGGACCCTTTCATGTCGCACTGTCAAGTGGGTTATCTTATCGCGTGTCTCTGACTTTGTCACCGCAAATCCATCATCGTAAACTCATAATTTCTCGGCGAGCTGACATTTGTTTAATTTACAAAGTTCTTATCTCGTCTCGAGTGAGACAAAGTCTTCAGTGATAGCAAAAGGCGAGATATGATTACACGAGTCTGTAGCACTCAGGTGCTAAAGTGATGTCACAGATACAGGAAAGTAAGCGGAAACCACAAATTTAATGTCAAAATTGAAGCTCGGCTGATAAAGAAAACACTCCTGCTCTCAAGAATAACGTAACATAGTTACTACAAAATAAAGCTTCAGTTTCTCGTACTATATACATGTAGATGCACTGTTTGGCACGTCATTCATGACCCTGGAGGTTTTAGGACTGAATTACAAGCTGAAGCGTACACGAATTTATGTAATATATATTTAAATAATAAAAGTCGACAAAACTTAAAATTTACCGTTTCGGGAAATTAATTCCCATCATCAGAAATTTGGAACTTATAAACTACAAAGGATGCCTGAAAAGAATGTTTTAATTTTTCATGAACTAAGTTTGGACATGTTATATTTTGATATATATTTATATATGATACTAAACCTCTGTGAACATTAAATGTTTACTCTTGTTTGTACACTGTACACAATCTACGTTATTATGCATAGGGAAAAATAAACTTAGCAAAAGAAGTTAGGTATTTCTATAGGTTCCAACTAGTACAGTACAAAATATTTATCCCTTGTTACAGGCAGCGTGTTGACTATAACTTAGAAAAGCAAAGAAGATGGTGAGGGTGACCCATTGGGTCACGGGCCGCCCGTGATAAATATTAATAGACTGCTCCAGACTCATTTTTATAGGTGCAAGCTTTCGGCACAGGTCCAATTAGTGCCTTCATCAGTATATATTTATTCATCTTTTCAGTTTGTGCCAGCTTGAAAGGCTGCAGTGCTTGGGTAAACGAAATCTTCGAAGAGATTGGCAGAACTAACACCTGTATAGCAATTCCAGCGGTATCTTCGATGAGGCTGGGGAACCAAGTAGTTATACTGACAGAATAGCTTATGGTCAGTTCGATGTGTGCTGTTACTTTGATTTGTGCTCTGCGTTATGTTTTCCCAGGAAATGTATTGCATTTTTCTATATACCTGAGGGGAATTGGTGGTTTTTCTATTGTAGCCTCTATATCACAGAAACTAGGAGACGGGCATGGAAAAAACAGGCCACAAATACAGTCTTTTCGCCATCATTTTACAGCAAAAGGTTCTGATGATGATGATAATAATAATCAATTATCCACAATAATAACAGCACCAAGATTTTATTACTTTCTGTAAAATAGAGTTACAAGTATGAGCCGAGTAGTGCTTCTTCCTGTATAACGACTATGAGAGGCAAATGGTCTTCGTTAGTAAACAAGAACAAAGTAAAATACTGCTTGTTTCTTACCTAACTGTTGTAAACTGTGGATTAGGTTTTCCTCTTTTGCCGAGAGAGAAGTACAATTAGGTTTTGCCTGTATAAACTTAATAACATTTAGCTCAATTTTCCTTCGCACTAGCTAACAGTGCAAATATATGCTTTCCTGTGTAAAGCTTACGAAATTTTCATCGTGCTTTCTAGCGCCCCTCTATATACGGCAAAGAGAACTTATCTTTCCCTTTATAGAATTATTACAATATTTCTGTTAGACTTCCCTCTGTACCCAAGAGCGTAGCAAAATCATAATTTCCCTGTAACAAGTACCGGATTTCTGCGTAAGATTTCCCTTGAACCCGAGACATTCCGAGCGTCTGGGCAGCAGGTCGCCACGTACCGGCGTGGAGGTGTGGCAGGCAGCACCGCATCGACCTGTGGCGGCTCCACCACAAGCATCTCACCAAGGCAACATTTGCTCCTGACGTGGCGGCCTGGGAGAGCGCCAGAGATGGAATTTTGCTGCGTGTATTGTAATCAATACTGGCGAGCGGTGGCCGCAATACTGAGAAGAAAGTTTCGAATATCGAGGTAGAAATGGGGGGGGGGCGGGCTGGAATACGAAGTAAAAAAGTTTATGAGAAGCAATGCAGCCCAGAATTTTGAGTCAGAAGTATTGAATATTAAGAAAGCTATTAAAAGAGTCAATTGAGATATAGAGTGGTAAGTCTTGAGGATATTATTAATAGTGGGCCGAAAGACTAACTATAAACTAAATTTTAACTATGATTAGGGTAGGGCTGGGGCACTGAATGAAGACAACACAAAAATATGATCATCAGCATAGCAGCTGTTCATCGTTTGTAAACTGAATTTTAGAAACGTTGAAAATGTTTGAAATAAAACCGTTTGCTTAACGAGACCATTGAGTCATACAGGTTAGAGTGTTGAAAGAAACCGTAAGTGTTCAAATAATTATCGAAATATGAGTTGGTCCTAGCCGGAATACTAAATTGTAAAAAAATATAAGGCATATTTTGAGTGTGAAATGAATGATGTAAAAGGGGGTATTGGACAAGTTGGAAGCGTCAGATATAACGTATAGCAGTAAAGAAATAAGCCTTACTAAAAGTTAACTATTGCAAGCAGAAAGAGTGGTATCGGGAACATAGTAGAAAGAGTTCTTTTAGCGTAATGGGAATGCAGAGCCATTGCTGTTAAGATATAAATATACATATGTAGTTTGCTTAACTATGCTAATTGGTAGCAGAGGTAGGAGATAAGGCAGAAGATAACAGGCCCTCGCTTATCACCATATCCTATGCGTCAAGGTGTTCCTAGAAAACTGTTAAGCAAAGTTAATAATTAAATGATGACCGTGTGAGTATTAGAATTATAACACTGACTTGGAATACTGGAAAGGGGGTATTGGACAAGTTGGAAGCGAAAAACAGGTAATAAGAAATTTGCTACAGGCGAAAATGACACTGAAATGGTAATGATGCTAAAATTACCAATACCAAGGTTTATTGATATTTATATTATCAAGATATGGAATTAAGAGACAATTATTGTAGATCTGTTGAGTAATAAAGATGAAGGCAAAGAAATTATTGAATTTTCATTAAATGTTGTTGTCAAGTGCTTCGAGTTAGATTGGTCTTGGGCGCATAGTGAATGCAGTGTCTGTGACAGGGACGTAGTCCGTAGGTGCTTCCATGCATTCCTGCTGCCTTTGTTGGAGTATTGCTCACCAGTCTGAGCTTCGGCTGCTGCCAGTCCCTTGTGTTTGCTAGACCGACTTATTAGCTGAGCCAGTGTGCTGAGAGGGATCTGGGGAATCTATTCCATAGGGGAGGATGGCCTACCTATGTATGCATGTTTAAAAGTTATACAACAAGGAAAAAATCTGATTGTGTTCTTTTGCCCCTTCGCTCAAGGACTTTGGGAGAAACACACTAGCTGCAACTCATGCCCACCCATTTGCACCAAAGGTTAAAGGGTGGTGAACTTACCAGTTCACTTGGTGTTTACTGTTTTCTACCCTAGTCTTTTGACCTGGAATTCGTTGCTGGGATTCTTGTTCGGCCGTATGGATCTACAGGCTTCATCTCAGCTGTTAATGGTTTTTCGATGAACATTTTTTAGCAGCGCCTTGGGCTCCTAGTGCAGCATAAGCTTCATTTGGGTTTCATTACCTGTCCATGAAAAGCCAGGCGTCCAATTTTAATAATAACTAGAGCACTCTGAGAGCGCATACCTCCGCCAAGTGAGCCAATGGTAGCAAAAATTCAAATTGGCTCTGAAACCATAATTTTCTTTGCATAAACTCCAAAATCTGATCATTTTTGCCTTTTTATA
>LQNS02278091.1:37524878-37542274 GCA_001587735.2 Parhyale hawaiensis | reverse complement strand
CCCAAATACCTCACCGTAACAGGCCCATATACCTCACCGTAACAGGCCCATATACCTCACCGTAACAGGCCCAAATACCTCACCGTAACAGGCCCACATACCTCACCGTAACAGGCCCACATACCTCACCGTGACAGGCCCACATACCTCACTGTAACAGGCCCACACACCTCACTGTAACAGGCCCACATACCTCACCGTGACAGGCCCACACACCTCACTGTAACAGGCCCACATACCTCACCGTAACAGGCCCACATGTCTCACCGTAACGGGCCCACATACCTCACCGTAACAGGCCCTCATACCTCACCGTAACAGGCCCACATACCTCACCGTAACAGGCCCACATACCTCACCGTAACAGGCCCACATACCTCACTGTAACAGGCCCACATACCTCACCGTAACAGGCCCACATGTCTCACCATAACGGGCCCACATACCTCACCGTAACAGGCCCTCATACCTCACCGTAACAGGCCCACATACCTCACCGTGACAGGCACACATACCTCATTGTAACAGGCCCACACACCTCACTGTAACAGGCCCACATGTCTCACCGTAACGGGCCCACATACCTCACCGTAACAGGCCCTCATACCTCACCGTAACAGGCCCACATACCTCACCGTAACAGGCCCACATACCTCACCGTAACAGGCCCACATACCTCACCGTAACAGGCCCACATACCTCACCTAAGACACGTACCTCCCCGAACATACCCTCTCCTAACAGCCACAGCCCCAGCAGCCGCACACACGCCACCATATTGATGGCCACGGTGCGGAGGCGGCGGCCGAGCGGCGCTTTACCACAAAATTGGGGCAATTTCGCACGAAATTGAAGAAATAAGAGCTGTGAAGTGCGGCTCTCAGGGCGAGATTTGAGCGGCGCTGTTCCAATAAAGGAACGCTGGACTCTTATCCTTTGAAGCAGGCGCAATTCCAGGACCTGACGCCATTATTTCGAAACGATTATGTTTTATTTGGATTGTCTCTACAGGAACGGTTATGTTCAGCAGAGCAGGAGGCGGAAGATGACGTTTCAATGCTATTGCTGCTCCAAAGGGGTGCGAAATTCAGCGGCAGATAACAACACGACTACGTTACGTTCTGTTTGTATCTCTAAAATGGATTATGTACAGTAGAGCAGGAGGTGAAAGATGACGTTTAAACTGTATTGCTGGGTCATAGGAAGTTTAATTCAATGGCAGATAATAACTCGACAATGTTGTATTATGTTTATACTCTAGAGGAGCGGTTTATCAGAAGAGAATGGGGAAAGTGACAATTCGCTTGAACAGTTTGTTTAAACGGGATGTGAAGCAGTGGAAAGTATCAACGATAATCATAATGATATACAGCAGTGGAAAGTATTAAAGACAATGATAATATCAGTAGCACTCCAGGGGCATTATATATATTCACGATGAGCATGTCATTGTACAAAGGAGTGATAACTTAGCGCTATAAAGTAGTCAATAAACACTGATATTTTTAAAACTATCATTATTAAAAGAACTTCGAAGCATAAACTTAAGCACGTAAAGTTCATGGTACTCAAACAATCAAACACTATAGTAAAAACCGTCGTGAGTATTATATACGTGTTTCGCACATATAACATTCCAATGTATTAGCCTTAACATTCAAATGTATAAGATGCATTCTTTGTATCACAAGTTCATGCCTGGCGGATGTAGTCACCACCGGCTTCTTTCAGGTCAGAGCTTCTAAGATAAAGAACGGTAAAGGTCGTTTATGACCATGCAAAAATGTGCCGGTGTACCAGTAAGGCCTCTGAGTGACATGCGTATTTCTCTATGACCTTCCGGCCGGCGTCGGTAAAAGCTGTCTGTCAAAGCCTGTAGCCAGAGTCTCGAAGATATTTATTATGCTTGTAAACATGGAGTAATTTACCCACTGACTTCCGACTCGAATCCGGCGGAAGCTACCGGTGTTCTAATGAAGCCGGGATTTATACGTATTTAAGACGCTTGCACGATCAAGTGTCAGCTTAATTTGGTACTTGAGATTGCAGTACCAACATTGCCTGCAGCATTCTGCTCGTAACACTATTTAGATGTAGACCTTGTATTCTTTTGTCTGCATCTATCAAGTAGCATGCTTGCTACTTATTATTGGATCATATCTTCTAAGTCTTGTATAATAAGATGTAAATAAACAAGAAGATCTTGACGGCATTCCTTCACCATCCAACCTGTAGCCTGATAACCACTATCGGCCTTGAAGTTCACTCTCACTACCAAGTACAGTGACGAGCTCAATTAAAACTCACACCCTCGTCCGAAACACAATATAATACAGTGTGTTTATTTGTTTATATATTTATATGTTTCGTGTCCCCCCGCTAAACAAAATAGGCGAAAAATAGAAAAATAGGCCAGGTGGCAGATTTTGCAGTTAGGTTACGTTTCCACGGAAATCGATGACCAGGTGGTTGAAGATGGCGAAAGTGGGATCCTTATTCCTTTATCTCAATGCACTTCTTGCTTGAAACACTTTTTGGAATCCAAACAACATCGATATTGCAGCTTCTCTAAGCGCCGCCATGCAGTCTTATTTTCTCGGGTATAAGAAAAAAGCCCCGGTGGAAAAAAGCAACCCGAAAAAAGGCCCGGTAGGAAAAATCCCCCGCCTCTCTCCTAATGCGCATTTATTGCCCATACTTAGTTATTTTGTAGTAAGTTCTATTAAAATAGGTTAAATTATACTGTACTGCACGTACCTACCCTATACCTAACGAAACCAATCCCTAACCTATATAGTCTAGCCCTTGATAATGGAACGCAGCCTAATCTAACCACATCTAACTAAACCCAACCTATTCTGACATACATTACTTAGCTTCTTCTAACCTAACTTACGACCCGACCTAACCTTACTAAACCTCAGCTAACTAGACAACTAGACTCGAAGGTTTTTTACATAACAGTAATTAAGTAAGAGAAAAGCAAGCCCTACTGACATTTCTTAATATTTTGAATTCTCGTGTACGTAATCATTTTTATCTGATAGGCCTCGCAAGCAAAAAGTGAAACGGGAGGACTCAATGCGACTCAAATAAAATTTCACCGTGACCGCACTGCATGTAGCTAAATAACGTCTCACGTACCGACGAGTCGAAGTACATATTTGAGGGGTCTGACCTCAAGCCTTCATAGGTTAGGTTCGTAAAACTATCCAAAAATGTATTCAGTTTCATATTTTTGACGCGCGAGAAACCGTATGAATAGTTTTTGCTCAAACTTTCTGCACTTGACGATAATCATCTTACTGTGTTTCTTTCATGCACGGGTGCGACTCAAGTAGCTGGCCAGTCAGAAGCGGGAGACTGAATGAATTAAGTCCAACAAATTCGGCGATATGTTCAAGTATGTTTTGTGAAGAGTACTGTAACTATGTACGAAATGTAAATGAGGCTTCACTTCGAAGAAGATGAATGATTGGGCCATACCGAACTAGATTTTGCCTCAAGTTTTGTGAAAGTTTCCACCAGCCTTCGCTGCATGTTTTATTGATAGCATTGGTCAAAAACAATTTGCTACTGGAATTCTTTCTGCTGTATTTTAATCAGTTTCACTTTATTGTTCATCTGAAGACCGTTGCTGTCCATCAAGTTTCATTTTTCAGTAATGACTCGCTGTTGTCTATACATCCTCAATGCCATTAATGCAGAACGCCACCTGGCAACATTTTCAGACGTATCGTATAATGCTATACCTACGAGAAGGTTAAGTACAAATATCGCCGTGCTACGACAAATCTTAGCACAGACTTGGATTCACCGCACCTAAATTAATGAGATACACCAACATTTACTCAGGTAGCAAAGACGAAGTTAAAATTTGTTGGCTAGTGTAATTGTTTCTTGTTCAATTAGTATATACTCTTTCCCGTTATTTATTTGCTGAAGGGATGAACTTCACACTTGGTGACGATTTTTTAGGCAAAATTGATTATAATACTCACAGGCTGCTCAGTTGGCGTGTTCTTCGATGTTGACGTGATTAATGACGTCGCTTTTTGATGCTAGTTTCCCGTGAGTTCACCCGTTACGCTCTTAGCTTTTTGGCTAGGGATATCCTGAGATACCCGATTTTTGGACTTAGAACAAGTTCAAATGTAAAAATTGGGTTCTTATACATAGGTATAGCCTAACGCAACCTCGTAGTCCTTACTAACTAAAATTAACTTCACCTAACCAAAGTTGATCTCAGCTGACCTGATCTCACTTCAGCTATACTCACCTAACCTAACTATACCTAGCCCAACAGCATCTTACCTATGCTCACCTAACCTAAGGTCACCTAGCTAAATCTAACTTAACCTCCTGTCACCTAGTTCAGGGGTTCTTGCAACCCACGTTCACACAGACAAATATTTCTTTTGGGTCAAATTTAGCTTAGTATACAATATATTTTAGTTTACTTCAATATGCTGTATTCAAGTAAATAAGTAGAGCTCTCAAATATAGCTTCCAGAGTAAGCGGGGCTTTTTTTCCAATTGGGGTTTTTTTCGGGTGGGTTTTTCCATCGGGGCTTATTTCCTACCGGAGCTTTTTACCTCCCAGGACTTTTTTTCCGGTTACCTAATTTTATACCTTGGTCCATACATCGAGCCATATGTTTGTTCTCAATTTACCACGTACAAATTTTAAGACACTAATCAACGAAGGACGGACGAAGCGATGATTTTTCACGGGCAGTAGACATTATTTCTTGTAGCGTGCTGTCTTCCTTTTGACGGAGCAGATTTCACCTCAACAATAAATCTTCGATGTAGCTACTGAAGGTTTGTTCGGTATCATGGCTAAGCGGCGGGTAATTTATTTAAATTCACGGGTGCATTGCTGATTGCTAATGTTAAATTTTTTCCGCATGTGACCTATGGTGGGAGACGATTGTGCTTCTTACATGAATACATGAATTGCAAGAGAGAGCACTTACCTATCTCTTATTACAATTTGAGTCGGCTGTTGTAGCGTATCCTTCACAAGCATATTAGTGACAATGGCATCTACAATATAATAAAGACCGATGTGTATTTGTCGGTTTGTTTATTTATCTGTTTATCCGTTTTCTGTAACGCTTTAACAAAACAGATAGGCGGAAATTTACCCAGGTTGGAGGCTCTGGTCGTCCTCTCAAGTTCCATGAAAACTGTTAGGTAGAAAATAGGCCGCGTTGAAGAAGATGGCAAATGTATCTTAATCAGGGACAGTAGAAATTCAAACAATGAAGACATCGCAGGCTCAGTCTGATTTGTACGAGTATTAGCTTCTCCGTACATCGAAACTATGGCAAAGTATTGGGCGACCATATGTCTGAATGCACTTCTTGCATTGGCGGAATTGAAATCGCAGCACTGAAGATATCTGAAGCTTCCATTGGCACTCTCATGCTCGTCGATTCGTAGTTTCTTTCCAGAGATGATTTCGTTGCTTCAGCTAGTCTCCCAAATTCAATTCAATGGTCGATGAAACAGCTTTCGCTGAGCAAAAACCATTGGACCTGTATAGGCTAGCCTACCGTATCCATAATACCGAATCTGAGCTATTACTCTGAGTGTTGCTGATTGGGCTGCAATAAGCAATGTTTTATCTCCATTTCAAAGAAAACAAAATTTTGATACTGAGCGGCTGTGAAGCCGTAAACGCTCATCTCAGGGTGCTTAAGTTAGCAGTTGTAATAACATCACAAATTCTTCGCTGTCATTTTATAACAACGCGGGCCCTCTAGTATTGAAAGAAAAGACAGGGCGTCTAAAATTCTTCCCTGTTATTTTTGACAGCGCGGGAATTCTACTCTATACTGTATTATAATTCTGCTCACCACTCCGCTAGTTATATAGTTAGCTAGTACGAACGTGACGCTTTCATCAGTATTAAATAGGGGAAAATCAGGGCGTCTTTGAGGTATCCTTGATACGACATGGGATGGGATCAATAGCAGAAGGCAACAAGATTAAATTAAAGTTGCTACTGCTCGCAGGTCTTAAGCAGAAAATTCACAGCCTGACTTGGAACATCTTTCACGCTTCTTATACATGATACCGGTCCGGGGGCATCAAAGTTGAGGAACATTGCTTTTGTTCTGTAGAATTTCCACAAGTTCCTCCAATATCAGATAGGGGAAATCTTCATGATACTGGTCTGAGATGTCACTAAAGAACAGTGCTTTTGTTGAGTGGGAATTCTTTCCACAGGTTTCAGCTAGTAGTCATTAATGCAGTGTAGTCGATCAATAATGCAATAATGCCTGGGCATGAATGGCTAAAACTTATATTTTTTAAAATAAAATTTATCATTGCTAATATAGTGACCCTCCCCACTGTTCAAAGATGGAAGAAAACAACTACTCCAGCAAAACCACCCTTTCCTTCTCTGCTATCTACTCTTGAATAGACTTCTACAACGGAAATTAATTATTTCAACATTCTACCTGCAAGCGTTATCTTTCGTAGCAGGGATCCATTTGTTCCCCTTTTTTACCCGCTATGGATACAGAAAACCGAACACAAACAGGCAATTTGTCAGCACTTCAGCCAGAAAATATAATAAGAGCAACGACACCACAATTGATCGCTTGCAGTAAATTGCATGCGTGTATCCATGATACCATTTCTATTTAGGGACCTCCAGCCGCGCCTACAGCCAATGATGACGTCACAACGGTATCGAGCGGTCGATTTTAGGTGCGCTTCTGTTATGTTCTAACTTTGCGTGCGTGAGTTCTTCGTGATGTCGTCCGAATACTCGGTAGTGATCATAAACCTCGGTGCAGGACCATAAGTTAATCAGGCTATAGTGCACAATAGTGAAGGAACGACGTCAAGAGCTTCTTATTTTTTTGCATCTTATATACAATACTTATAATAGGAAATATACGCTGTAAGCAGCAAGACATAGCAACTTGAAAAGGAGGCTAAGGTACGCTCCTATATGCAGACAAGCAAGGTACAACGTCTACACAGTAAATGCTGCTCGTGCTATCAACTTACGTACTTTAAACGCACAGCACTTCCAGCACACATTTACGATTTTGAAAAGCCGGCATAGGGACTGATCTCCGTTCGACCTTTGAATATAAGGGTCGTAAGTCTCATAAATTCACTGGTAAGAAAATCTGCATGTTTACGAGACCATCCAACGTCTGAGCGTGTGGTTACTTCAGCAATACGAGCTCGGGCCCTTAAGTTATGAGAGAGGTCGGCCGGCGAGCGATTCGCTGACCTCGTCAGCTGGCCTGACCTGTAGGCGATCTCGTAATTACATGCATTAATTTCTGACGCAATGTTAATAATTCCCACTCTACTTAATATCCCGCATCTAATCAATAATTGCCGGAAGACAACCCATTTTCATGCATTTTATAACTGAAATCTGCGCAGAACAACAGTGCCAACAGTCATGATTGGAATACATTTCATGCCATACATATTATCTCTCGCCACTCTCCCTAGTTGGTTGACTTTTTCAAGTTTACCAAGTAACATACCAAATTTAAGAAGAGACAGCCAGAGATCATCTGTGGACCGTCCTCAGCTGTTTACAGTTGTTGCTTGGAGCGCTCGAAGTTTCATTTTTAATGTTTACTAGACGACCCGTGACCCGTTGGGTCGTCATCACAATCGTCTTCGCTTTCGCAAAAAAAAAAAAAACAGGTGTTATTTAGCTGGGCATAGACCACCCGCTATTCAGCCGTCCTCTTCTGCCCGTCAAGGAGCAGCCAGTTCGCTTCATTGTCAACAGATTGTTTGCTTCTCTAACGAATATTCAACACCAAGGTTGTAAGCAAAGTCAAATTATTATATATTACGTATTTCAGTTGCATTGCCCATGGAACGGCTGAAATAACCATGCCCGTTCTCGAGGCCCAGCTCAATATAACTTCCGTATCACAGATACAATCGAATTATATAAAGAGCTAATTCATGGAAAGAATGCCACTGCCAACCCATCCCCCATACCTCGAATTTCTTCTCGTGTAATAGTGAAGAAGATGTGTCAAACAAGACACAAATAAATAAACAAGACACAAACAAGACCTGTTCACAGACTTTTAGTATAATATAGATAGATGTTCACCACCGTGTGTGTGCTTACGAGTTTGAATAGCTAAGGAATGTCCGAATATATTTAAAAAAATAAAGATGACGGTCTTTAGAGCCAAAATACAGCCAATCGAAAGTCAAACTATAGGCAGAGAACGACCCCGATATGGAATTTCTGGAACTTCACGTCTGAGCTAAAAGCTCTGTATTGCATGGCCAAAGTTATCTTACATGGGCAAGCTTAACTAGAGGGAAGCCCACATCATGTTACCTTACCTTGATTACCTTACCTTGATGATANTTATGCACGCAACCCATCTTGCGCAGAGGTGATGCTGCAGTCCGTGACCAGCGGGATGGCTAACAGCGAGTTATCCCCACAGTTCACGTAGCCGCTTACAACAGGTTTATCTGGCACTTTCAGTACGTATGCGTCCAGTAAGTTTTTAAATTTCACGGTCTCTGCACCGGTGACATTTCGGATGTGACGTGGCATTTTGTTGGACGAACAAGTCAGTCTATATATTAGAGGCTTACAGGTTCGAACATGTTCCTGCATTGGAGACCAAGCTCATTAGGCTATATGTAACTAGCGGGAACCGTGAAAATTCCATGGTTAATTAATGTTTTCATTTACCTTAGCTTGACCTGAGGCTTCGCTTCTAAGTCTAAACTAATGTCCGCCGAATAACCCTGTCTACCGTTACCCAGTCCGTCTACCTCACACCTCATCTAACCTCTCTTAGTATTCTGAGTTCGCCTGTGAATCTCTCGGTTAACCCTGCATACTGTTATGAAGTCCGTCTCCTGACACCTCGTCAAACCTCTTACTGTTCAGATTTCACTGGCGAATTTCGGATATGTTCTGTCAGCAAACAAAAACTTCGCACTTGTGTCTTGAACAGCGCATAGAAATACGACTGTACCTTATTCCAGTGTGCTCCTATATCAATCATTCACGTTTCAATTTTGTGTAGGCGTATCCGATTTTTTCGCACTATTACAGAACCCGGTGATATTGATCAGTAGCCCATCTTTTTTCTTCTTTGTTTGATGCAATAGCTATACAACAACAAATTCAGCCAATTTCTTCAGTCACAGCAATGTAACCCTCTGTTCTCGAAAGACCATTGTATTTCCTTAGACGACGCACATTCATTTCAAAAAATAACTTAGAGTCAAGATGTACAAATATTACACTACCCTAGCTCTGGGCTCTCAGAGCGTATCCTAACTACGGATCTGGTCCTATCAGTACTTATATAATAATTCACGTCGTGTTTTTATTTATTTATATATTTATATCTTTCCTGTCACGCTCTATGGGAATAAGATAGGAGAAAATTCAGGTGCCGATGACGGTATCTTGGATACGGGNTGGATACGGGGGTCGCACTTGGGCGCTCCAGGCAGAATGCTGAATTTTCATTAAAGAAGCCTCTGAACAGTACTAAGCACATGAGACAGAGGGGGTTTCCCTGAGGTGCTAATTTTCTACCGTCATTTAAAATGACGGCCCGGGCCACTTATTAAGAATATTGTGCGTCACCAGCAAAGTGAAAATAATATAGCGTGAAAAAACTAGAACGCCTCGTAGTGCAAGAACATCACTCGTGGTTGGGGGCAAATTCAACAGAAGTCATTTTCGATGGCGAGATAATCCTAGTTTTGCATATGAATCCTGTGTCCAACAAAGTTAGCTCGCTACGCCCCTAGTATATTTCCTCCTTAACAATAACATAGGAAAAAATAGAACGCCCCGCGCTCCAGACGATCTGCCACGGTGGAGGCAATTTCGCCCCGGTGGAAGAAAATTCAACGCCGTCATTTTTGCTGGCCAGCAAGGCCGAGTTTTTTGGCACGGGCCACATCTAGGTCAACCCTCCAAACTCCCTACAAAAAAATATGAACGTTGCCCAACTTTTTCGACTACTTTTTGGGTGAGCAGACAAATATATATATTTACAAATATATACACAAATATATACACAAATATATACATACTTAATCTTCAACGAAAACATCATCACCTTTTTCACTTCGTTTGCGGGTGATAATGAAAAGAGGTCGGTATAATATTTGTGATATGAACTTTATGTTTTGGTTTCGGAACTAACTGAAAGTTTTTTCAAGAAGTGAAAACAATACAGTTATGGATGATCTTTCTTCCAGCGAAAATCAGAGTTTCTTGCAAGTTGAAGTTTTCCCTATCTACATACATATTACTGATAAGCGTAACGTGCAGACCCATGGACGACGTACAGACAGAGCCTCAAACAGAAATATACTGTAGATTGACCGTTACCTAGTTTGCCCGATTGCTACTCTGTAATCTAGATACGTTAGCGTCCTTTCCAGTTCTCGAATTTTCCTGCATCTTATCCCATACAGCATGTGGGAAGTATTGAAATACGTACTAGAGTACCATCGAACCCTCAAAGCTGACAGATGACACTTCTGCATTGATTAATTTTAATAACTAATATGCTTATAAAAGATGCACTACAACTGCGAATCAAATTATCATAAGAAATGAGTGAGTACTCGCTGCTCCAATTCATCTGAGCATGTACGGAATTAAACATCCTTAATTAAGCATTCCCATCCTTTCCTTAAGATGCGGAAAAAAGTTATCAGTAAGCAGTCCAGGAGTAGTAAGTCTCTTAATGTTATCTTAGTCACACTGAATACATTGAGTCTTCGTCTCCACTGCAAAAGGCGATTTGATAAAGAAGGAACTTGTTGTTTGATATTAGAAACGTGGTACGGCACCTATGCACGAGGGTGTTCCCACACAGGACGAACGCGCATAGTATCAGCAAATCGAAAAAGAAGAGGAAGAACACAGTAAAGCAGCAAAACAGTACGAGTATGAAAGTACTATGAAAGGAAGCAAAGTGGGCACATAGGAAAGACGTCCCGAAGCTCGTTGATATAACTTCAGTACATCGAAAATTTTATGTTCAAGCGAAAACTGTTTCATCAAAGGAAGAATACAAGCTGGAAAAAGTAATTGCTACCTCTACTGTGAACCCTGAAAATCTCTTCTCCTGTGCTTTGTTGATCATTTTCTCAATTTGTGCGTAATGAACTGAAAACAAATACATTTTTGATGTAGGGAGAAAGTAGTGAAAATCAGACTCAGTCAAACCGCTAAGAGAAGCAGTAAATATCTTTAGTATTTGGAGTTCAACGTGGGCAGAACAAGAAGAACATTCAAAATTTTCAAGGATGCTCACTTTAACCATCTTTTGCTGTGTGTTCTGATTTTTGGTAGTTAGTTTTCGTTTATAACGCAAAAGCCAAAATCTGCAACAGAGCCTCTTATTTTTCGTCTATCTTTTTTTTAGATGACACAAAAAATACAAATATATAATATATAAACATAAGATGATATTTCTAAAAATGTTTCAATAACTAATCATGCATTATGAATTATTATATGCTGTTAATTAATTACTACTCTTAATCAGAATTAAGTTACTAGCTACTACAGTAGCAGGTTCACATGTAACGACCGATGAAAATAGTATTAGAGCAAGTAGATATGAAACGTAGAGGGTCAGAGAGTAAAAATTAGCATATTGTGGTGAAGAGAAACATAAAGGAGGGCAGAGAATGGCGGTAACAGAACCTTTCAAACACCTGCCTTGTCGGAAACTTGCAGCTCATGCAATATAACTGCTAAAATAAGAGCTTCCCGTGTGTAGGATACATGAATATAGTTACAGCGCTCTGAAGAGAAGCGAAAACAAGGCTGTATTAACGTCAATATTATTTACATCCAATGTTTCTGACTCAGAGGTTGAGATGGGCTCAGCGCAGTCAGAATGTTGTCAGGTAATGCTGTGCTACGCTGCGAGGTGTGAGTTGGCGCGAGGTTTCTAAATTACTGAGTCTTAAGCCGAGTTCACACGCCGTTCATATCAACGCGATCGCCCATCCACTTGTCTGCATGTGTTACTGTGCCCTAGAAATACCAGAAAAGTGCATTACTTCGGAGTTTCATCGCATTCCCAATTTGATTAGATAGCCGTAAGTTGGCTAGTGATACTTGCAGAGGAATACAATTTCACGGTTAAACTTTTAGTAATTTTTTTGCGGCGTACACAAAGTTGCGCTGACAACGACGCTACAAAACATTCGGACGAGTGGTGGAGTGAACGCGTTGAGATGACTGACGTGTGAACTCGCCCTTCATTATTGAAGGATGTAGACCCGGGATACCTCACGAACGCTGTCTCGAACAATCTCATTGCCAGAATCAACCCACGGTTCAGTTGGTCCATGCACTGTAAGATTAATTGCTCTTTTAAATGCACAAAGTCAACAAAGAACGTACCTTGGGTTTCAGCTTTACACCATGCAACGCCCTACTTTCCTAGCAGAGACCGGAGCGAACAGTGAGTATTATTCATACCAAAAACCGAAGCTTCAGTTGGTCTTCGTAAGGTTAGTTAACAACGTATTCGAAACTTTTCATGAAGTTTTTACATCTCCTGTTTCATCGAAAAGTTCAAGTAGGATATATCAGTTTTCATCTTAAGAACAAGTTTACTTTGCTTTTCTACCACTCTAAAATATATCTTTGCTATTGCACTAAGTTTACTTAACACTATCCTCGAGTAAAAACAAGTTACTGCCCGAGTAGTGACAAAAAATTTAAAATCTACGTCGACGTTTCGGCATCTTACTAGTGCCATTCTCAAGACTATTAAAATATGAAATTGAAAATATATAGAGATAGATTTCACAGGATACAATAATTTCAAGATATAGATATACAAGGACCTACAACAATGTTCAGCACGAAAAAATCTGCAGACAAGGCACCACGATGGCCATAACAGCAGCAACAAATTAGTAGTGCATTTGGACGGCAACAAGACGGTAAGTGGGGCTGTTCCGGCGTTATTGGAACGGTTCTGACTATTGGACTTTTAGTAGACTATAAGATTCATTGCACTTGACATTGATAAAAGGATTTTGGCATTTGATTTCTATAGCTTCGGCAAGTTTGAGGTTGAATGTTTTGGAGAAGCTGAGGAAATACGGAAACGGTCTTTAATTATTTCAAAGTGTGGAACGGCCATATGGTGGTCATAACTAAAGTGTTTTTAGATACTACTGGACGAATATCTATGTTGCTTTGTGCCGCAACAAAAGTTGTGGCTACTGGCCATCGAATGACTAGAATATATTTACAGATTTCACTTTATTAAATATTCGATACAAGTCAAGGAAACCGGATACTTAATGAATACCTACTTGGGATTTTTCCAAGTTTTCCAAGCAATCAAGAACCGAAGCGAAAGACGAACAATTTTTTAATTCCCATTTTATGAATATTATACTATTCAAGTATGTGATATAAAATGCGTACGGGCGACAAATGTTGCACATTTGCACAACTCTCCTCCCAGTTACGCTGTAACCATAGGCATCTGGAATATCACGTCTGTGTAGCTACCCTGAAAATTCTGCTTTCGCAAAATTCAACTCCCACTGGAATTGGAGAGCTGTTTACACTTTGTATGTGGCATTTGTGAAAATCTAAAAATTTCCGTAGAGGCTCAAATTCGTAGGTATTCTCGAGGGCGTAAAACTAGTTCAGTGGATATTGTGAGTGTAGAAGTGTAGTAAAATGAAGCGAAGCTGTGATGTGCGAGTGAACAAATGAGGAGCAGAGAGCACTTTTGACTGTACACTTGTCTTGCCAGAGCGGACTGTTGACTGTACATTTGTCTTGCCAGAGCGGACTGTTGACTGTACATTTGTCTTGCCAGAGAGGATGCTGGTACGGTTGCTACTTGTGTACCTGTAGAAATTACACGTTGCAATATCTACTCTGTTAGCCACTCAAATGCGTGAAAATTGTGTTTTGTCCATTAAGGATTTTGTCCCTCTTTTTTATGGTCAATGCGCTTACGACGGCTGGATTCCTCCTTCAGTGAGACACCAAATACCGTAATCACGCCAATGTTCAGGAGAGAGACTTTCTGATTCCCTGAGTGAAGAAAAGAATGACCGGAGACGATCCACACACTTGGCCCAGAGAGACGGAAGTTTGCCAACTGTATTGATTGTCTTACTAGCGACGGTTGCTGACGTCACTGGGAACCGTTCCTGACGTCACTGTGTGGTGACCCCGTGCCTGAGAGTACTTCCCGTGGTATACGAGCGGCACTAGTGGTCGTTACTGACGTCAATGGCGATTTCGGGTCTCAGGGTGCATTTCATGGTTGAGTGACAATTCCAGTAATCGTTACTGACATCACTGTTACTGGTAAATTTACTGTATATCTGCGAGTGCATGTTCAAACGCCCAACTGGCACCAGTTGTTACTATACGATGGGCAGTGAAAACTTCAGTTCACTATCAACAGAAGAACTAAGTATTTCTGCCGGTTTTGCAGTCGACAGGCGGTCCATGTTGGGAATTCTCCGTGCAGTCGAAGATAGCACAGGATAGCAACTTGAACTCTCCCTCGATTTATTCAGTGCTCAGTACTACACTACTATAAAAAATAATACACTAGCTTTAATTTTCTCCATCAGTTTAGCATAATAATAGCAATCAGTTGGTGGCGTGTCATTTTGGAGGCACAACAGAGACTTGTGTAGAGTAACACTAGCCTAAGTTAACTGTTGCGTCTCTTCTAAGTAAATAAAGATAAAGAAACATTTAATTGAAAGTTCTAGTGACACAACGAACTTAACCTCGCTTGGCTCACATGATTGCAAGGGCATATTTCATTCGTCCACTTATTCGAGAAAAGCTAATCTGACTAGCTTTAATAATAAAAAATTAATCTCGGGCATTGAATGCGCTACTACTGTTCACGTTTTATGTGACAATCATCGCAAACCGATTGCGCTTGAAACAGTGGGGGCTTGTGATTCCATTTCGCTCGGGTGGATTGAGTCTTTTCCCATCTCAAGCGCATTCGGTTACCACCTCATACCGAAAACTCGATCCACAGGGGAGCATCGAATGAATGCTCATGTCTAACATTCCCCAGAAAACTTGAAGCCCTCCGGACTGGATCATCTCAGTGGCAGCGGACGCATCTCAGTTGTCAGTGGCTTTAAATGAAACCCTGCGGCGGCGGCACAGGCGGGAAGGGGGGGAGGGTGGAGGTCGAGAAAGGGAGGGATGAGGGCCCCATTCACGGATTTCATACTATAGTCTCTTTCATATGATAGGCAGGCTTACAGGAAGCACAAGTTACCAATGGTTTATTTCTTGCAGAACTATTAGAAATCCATCAATTTCTTTTGGGCATGTGTAATACCATCGCATTTTCCAGTCATGCAGGATATTTAAGAGTACTACTCTATTGGAGATTAGCTAATCCGCTGTAAAAAAGGCAAAGTTCTCAATAATTTTACGAAGCTACCTTATACATACGGAAGTTTTCCAGCTTTATTGCAACTTTCGTTTTTCCCGTAATGTTTATGGAATATTTTTTTTTTACAATGTAATATGAGATAATGTGGGGTCTTGTGGCGCTGAACTTCTTCATCTGCTATATCGACTAATATCAAGCTAGAGTCCTTACGGAAACCTACAGCCGGCAGCATAGCACAGCTTCACGCAACAAAAAAACCAAAACGCGTTTTACTATCGAGAAGACGGCGGAACAGTCCGTAGATTTTAATTTACGACCTCTTTACGTAGCGATAGATACCCCTATTCAGGGGGAGGACATGTCCTCATTTTTGTCTTTGTGAAGATGTCCCCTTCTAAGAACGTAATATATACAGAAATGTACTCTTTATCTCTCAACTAGGGGAACATATATATACTACACATAGGGTGCAGACGAACAGGTAACGCCCCACACTGTCGCTTTACAGCGCTCGTCTTCGTTTCACTACAGGGGACTCAAAAAAACTGTGAGTTTGGTTACACAAAGAATAGATCAACGTTTGTTTATCGTTCTTGAGAGGGTGGCGAGATATGGTTGGGGTCTAACAAAAGGCGCGCATCAAAATAGAAGCTAAAACTCACTGCCAGAAACTGCATTGCTATGAATGAATATTGTCACCAATAATTCCAGCTCGTTATGGAAAGTTAGTCATTTCCAGGTGGGGGGGGGGGGTACAATCCTGGAGGTATTAGAGCTTGGAGGCTTTAATTCCCAGGCGGAATAAGATCTGATGTCATTCAGTACTGGAGGTGTTAGCTTACTATGACAATAATGATTGTAGGTATTAATTTATGGACTCGACTAGTTCCTGAAGACATTAATTTCTGGAGGCATTAGTTATTGGAAGTGGTAGTCTGTTGGTGGTATTTACCCGCTAACACACGATGTAGAATCAACGTTGTGAGCTGTGGCTCGACGTGCTATGCTCGTTGATTTGTTACTCCAGGAAACGTTGTTAGCACGTTGTGATACGACGTACTAACAACGGTATCTGGAGCAGAACTGACATGTGTCAAGTAGCTATGTAGGTTGTCACACGTTGTCTCACAACGTGCTGGTCACAACGTGCTAACAACGTTATCTGGAATATTCATATTTGTTGATATGTTGACAAACAACCTGATATCAACGCATAATCAACGTCAAATTATTTGCTGGGTTGTTCCATTGCAGGATATATATGTATAATTCCTTCATGAACTAGTGCATAGCTTTTGACATCACTATTCTACATATAATATACAGGTTAGTTGCCATCCTATATTGCTGAAGAGAGAATTAGAAATATCCCGGTACGGCACTGAGCAGATATCACTGTAAATTCATCGAAGGTAAATTCATTACCTAGCTTAACTTATAGTGGCGTAAGCGAATCTAACATAATCTTGGCACGCGCTTGTCCCGCTTGCGCTTGTTTTGTTTCGCGTGTAATATAGAATTCCAGTTGCTCTCGATTCTGGTGCTCTCGTTCAGTTTCTGGTACATTCAGCTCTCCCAAATGAAAATAAATTATTTCCAATCGATGCATTTACCAATCGATGAATTTACCGTTCGATGAATTTATCGACTAACCCTAGGTAGCAGCACCTCCACTACCGTATACCACAAGCTGCCACTCGTCCGGACCTGCAAAATAGAAAGTAAAAGAAGATCGGAGTTAAGGGAGTCTTCAGGTTGACGGCCGTCCATTTCACATAGCAATCCAGTTCATTCCGCTTAATCCGTCCACATCGGGACCAGCTGCTTTGGCCACTATAACCGGCTGCGAATTTTTTTTCCTGAACCTTTCAGCAAGTACAGTCTCAAGGCAGCCAATGGCGTGGCAGGTCACAGGCCACAGTGGGAGGGGCGAAGGGTGATGCTCAGTGATGGTGTTGC
>LQNS02278091.1:37509868-37524778 GCA_001587735.2 Parhyale hawaiensis | reverse complement strand
CTGCCTTGCCGGAAACTTGCAGCTCATGCAATATAACTGCTAAAATAAGAGCTTCCCGTGTGTAGGATACATGAATATAGTTACAGCGCTCTGAAGAGAAGCGAAAACAAGGCTGTATTAACGTCAATATTATTTACATCCATTGTGTCTGACTCAGAGGTTGAGAACCAATGTCCGTGCCCCAGTGGTTGAGGCTGAGGGCTCAGCGCAGTCAGAATGTTGTCAGGTAATGCTGTGCTACGCTGCGAGGTGTGAGTTGGCGCGAGGATTCTAACTTACTGAGTCTTAAGCCGATTTCACACGCCATTCATATCAACGCGATCGCCCATCCACTCGTCTGCATGTGTTACTGTGCCCTAGAAATACCAGAAAAGTGCATTACTTCGGAGTTTCATCGCATTCTAAATTTGATTAGATAGCCGTAAGTTGGCTAGTGATACTTGCAAAGAAATACAATTTCACGGTTACACTTTTAGTAATTTTTTGCGGCGTACACAAAGTTGCGCTGACAACGACGCTACAAATCATTCGGGCGAGTGGATGAGTGAACGCGTTGAGATGACTGATGTGTGAACTCGCCCTTAATTATTGAAGGATGTAGATCCGGGATACCTCACGACGCTGTCTCGAACAATCTCATTGCCAGAATCAACCCACGGTTCAGTTGGCCCATGCACTGTAAGATTAATTGCTCTTTTAAATGCGCAAAGTCAACAAAGAACGTACCTTGGGTTTCAGCTTTACACCATGCAACGCCCTACTTTCCTAGCAGAGAACGTAGCGAACAGTGAGTATTATTCGTACCAAAAACCGAAGCTTCAGTTGGTCTTCGTAAGGTCAGTGAACAAAGTATCCGCAGCTTTTCAGGAAGTTTCTTCATCTCCTGTTTCATCGAACACCCAACAAAAGTTGCGGCTACTGGTAATCGAATGATTAGAATCTATTTTCAGATTCCATTGTATTAAATATCTGAAACAGGTCAAGGAAACCGGATACTTCATGAATATTTGGGATTTTCTAAGTTTTTCACGAAATCAAGAACCGAAGCGAAAAACCAACAATTGTTTAATTCCCATTTTATGAATATTATACTATTGAAATCTGTGATATAAGCTGCGTATGAACGACAAATGTTGCACATTCGCACAACTCTCCTTCCAGTTACGCTGTAACCACAGGCATCTGGAATATCCCGTCTGAGTAGCTATCGCTGAAATTTCTATATTCGCAAAATTCAACTGCCCCTGGGATTCGGAGAGCTGTTTACACTTTGCATGCAGCATTTGTGAAAATCTAAAAATTTCCGTAGAGGCTCAAATTCTTAGGTATTCTCGAGGGCGTAAAACTAGTTCAGTGGAAATTGTGAGTGTAGGAGTGTAGTAAAATGTAGCGAAGCTGTGAGGTGGGGGGTGAACAGAGCACTTTTGACTGGACACTTGTCTTGCCCGAGCGGACTTTTGATTGTACATTTGTCTTTCCAGAGAGGATGCTGGCGTGGTTGCTACTTGTGTACCTGTAGAAATTACATGTTGCAATATCTACTCCGTTAGCCACTCAAGAGCGTGAAAATAGTGCTTTGTCCATTAAGGATTTTGTCCCTCTTTCTTATGATCAGTGCGCTCACGGCCTTACGATGGCTGAAGTCCTCCTTCAGTGAGAAAACAAATGCTTCCTGATTCCCCGAGTGAAGAAAAGAATGACCAGAGACGATCCACATACTTGGCCCAGAGAGACGGAAGTTTGCCAACTGTATTGATTGTCTTACTAGCGACGGCTGCTGACGTCACTGGGCACCGTTCCTGACGTCATTGCGTGGTGACCCCGTGTCTGAAAGTACTTCCCGTGGTATACGAGCGGCACTAGTGGTCGTTACTGACGTCAATGGCGACTTCGGGTCTCAGGGTGCATTTCATGGTTGAGTGGCGGTTCCAGTAATCGTTACTGACATCACTGTTACTGGTAAATCTATAGCTGCGAGTGCATGTTGAAACGCCTAACTGGCACCAGCGGTTACTATGCGATGGGCAGTGAAAACTCCAGTGAGTATTTCTGCCGGTTTATCAGTCGATAGGCGGTCTATGTTAGGAATTCTCCGTGCAGTCGAAAATAGCGCATTATTGCAACTTGAACCCTCCCTCGATTTATTCAGTGCTCAGTACTATACTACAATAAAAAATAATACACTAGCTCTAATTCTCTCCATCAGTTTAGCTTTACAATAGCATCAGTTGGTGGCGTGTCATTTTGGGGGCACAACAGAGACTTGTGCAGAGTGACACGAGCCTAAGTTAACTTTTGCGTCTCTTCTACGTACATAAATATAAAGAAACATTTCATTGAAAGTTCTAGTGACACAACGAATTTAACCTCGCTTGGCTCACATGATTGCAAGGGCATATTTCATTCGTTTACTTATTCGACAAAAGCTAATCTGACTAGCTTTAATAATAAAAAATGAATAATGGGCGTTGAATGCGCTACTACTGTTCACGTTTTATGTGACAATCATCGCCAACCAATTGCGCTTGAAACAGTGGGGCTTGCGATTGCATTTCGCTCGGGTGGATTGAGTCTTTTGCCACTTCATGCGCATGCGAAAACTCGATCCACAGGGGAGCATCGAATGAATGCTCACGTCAGACATTCCCCAAAAAACTTGAAGCCCTCCGGACTCGATCATTTCGGTGGGAGCGGACGCATGTCAGTTGTCAGTGGCTTTTCAAACGAAACCCTGCGGCGGCGGCACAGGCGTGAGAAGGGGGGGGGATGCGAGAGAGGGAGGGGTGAGGGTTTCATTCAAGGATTTCATAAGAAAGTCTCTTTCATATGATAGGCAGACTTACTGGAAGCACAAGCTACCAATAGTTTACTTCTTGCAGAACTATTAGAAATCTATTAATTTTATTGGGTTTAATGGGCATTTATAATACCGTCGTATTTTCCAGTCATGCAAGAAACTTAAGAGTACTGTTCTATTGGAGATTGGCTAATTCGCTGTTAAAAATGAAAAGTTCTCATTAACCTTACCAAGCTACCTTAAATATACGGCAGCTTTCCAGCTTTATTGACACCCTCGTTTTTCCCGTAATGTTTATGGAATATTTTTTTGCAATGTAATATGAGATAATTTGGGGCCTTGTGGCTATATCGACTAATATCAAGCTAGAGTCCTTACGGAAACCCACAGACGGCAGCATAGCACAGCTTCACGCAACAAGAGTTTGACTGGCAATGACTCCCCTAGGCAGATATTACATACAGTATATATACTACACATAGGGCGTAGACGAACAGGTAACGCCCCACACTATCGCCATACAACGCTTGATTTCACTTTACTATAGGGGACTCTAACAAAACTATGAGTTTGGTTACACAAATAATAGATCAACGTTTGTTTATCGTCCCTTTTGAGATGTGCGAGATGCGTTTGGTGGTTTAACAAATGGCGTGAACAAAAATAGAAGTTACGGCTCATTGCCAGAAAGGTGCAAGGAAGAAATCCAAATTCAGCAAAGAGATGAAGACAACAATACTGCATTCGTATGAACGAATAGTGTCGCCAATAGTTCTAGCTCGTTATGGAAAGTTAATCATTTTAAGCTGTGGGGGAATGCAATTCTGGAGGTATTGGAAATTGGAGGCTTTAATTCCTAGGCGGAATAAGATCTAATGTCAGGTGTTAGTTTACTAAGACAATAATGCCTGTAGGTATTAATTTATGGACTCAACTAGTTTCTGAAGACATTAATTTCTGGAAGGCAATAGTTATTGAAGCGATTATTTGAAGGTGGTAGTCTCTTGGTGGTATTTCTTCGCTAACACACGACGTAGAATCAACGTTGTGAGCGGTGGCTTGACGTGCTATGTTAGCACGTCGTATCACATCGTGTTAACAACGTGCTGGGCACGTCCTTAGCACCTTGTGCAGGGCCATCCCCTAGTACGTTGTGACAGAACGTGCTGGATACGTCCCTAGCACGTCATAATGCGACGTGCTAAAGACGTGCCCTGCTCGTTGTGATACGAAGTGCTAACAACGTTATTTGGAGCTGAACTGGCAGTGTCTAGTAGCTATGTAGGTAGTCACAACGTTGTCAGCACGTTGTCTCACAACCAGAGCTGGGCAGTATCTAGATACTTTGTATCTAGATACTTTGTATCTAGATACTTTTATGTATCTAAATGCTGTATCTAGATACTTTTCAAATGTTTTATCTAAATGTAGTATCTAGATACTGTTTGCCTGTATCTAGATACTTTTTTAGATGCTTTTTAGATAATATTAAATTATACATTGAGGAGAGAATAGTACATCATCTGATCATGATGAATTCTACCAGTTCTGCAAGCGAAAAAGGACTCGTACTTCATTCGAAATACTACTATCATTTTTGCAGGATCTTAAATTCGATTCAGAAATCTTAAAGCATCACAAGGCTGTTAAAAATGTATTCCTCAAATACAACACCACGTTACCTTCGTCTGCACCTGTAGAGACTTTTTTCACTTAGAGGTTTAACCCTGGCACCCCGAAGAGCCTCTCTTTCAGATGCAATCTTTGAAAGACTCATCCTTTGAAATCAAATGATTTCTGTGACTATGAGTAAAACTCCCTTCAGCCACATTTATCAGATGTGATAACCTTAATGTACGGAATGGTTTATATTTTTTTCAACACTGTTTTAGTTTGTTTACCAGTATTCCCACTTTCTTAGTAGGATTAAATACTTCAACGAAAAAAAGAAACTTGTGTCACTTATTAATTTTTCAGAAGCCTTCTTTTATTTTGTTTATTAAAGATTTCCTTGGAATTGGGGAAACATCCACCAAAATATACGGCCTAAATTATACTTTGCATTTGAATGTTATTGCAAAAAAGTCAATATACCTATTGACTATGAAACTTCAATGACATATTGCCCATTTTTTTTAGAGACATGATATTTTATCACAAACAAATGTGATCAACTATTTAGCCTCTTTGCCGGAAGTAAATGTGCAACAGTCATTATTATTGTAATTACTAATCTACTATACAACGCTATTATAAAGGAACAGAATTGTATCCACCTGAATTACATGATTTTTAACCATATGAAATAGTAAAACTATTAAATTTAGTTGTAAAAATAAAAGTATCTAGAATTATATCTATAGATACTTGTAAGTATCTAGTATCTGTATCTAGATACATTTTAAGGGTGTATCTAGTATCTAGTATCCAGATACATTTTTGAGTATCTATGCCCAGCTCTGCTCACAACGTGCTGACAACGCTATCTGGAGTCCACACATCCGTTGATATGTTAACAAACGACCTGATATTTACGTAGAATCAACGTCAAATTGTTTGCTGGGTTATTCCGTTCCAGGATACATATGTATAATTCCTTCATGAACTACCGTATAGAATTCGACATTACTATTCCATAATATGCCGGTAAGTAGCAATCCTATATTGGTGATGGGAGAATTACAAATATCCCGGTGCGGCACTGGGCAGATATCACTGTAAAATTATCGAAGGTAAATTCATTACCTAACTTAAAGTGACCTAACCACACCTAACATAATCTTGACACGCGCCTATCCCGCTTGCGCTTATTTTGTTTCGCGCGCTATTCCAGTTGCTCTCGATCCTGGTTCTCTCGTTCAGTTTCACGTACATTCAGCTCTCCCAAATGAAAGTGAATAGTTACCAGTCGATGAATTTACCAATCGATATATTTACCGTCGATGAAATTATCGACTAACCCTAGGTAGCAGCACCTCCACTACAGTATACCACAAGCTGCCACTCGTTCGGACATGAATAATATTCCGCACAAACCTGCACGGACAACACGCAGAATAGAACGTAAAAGAAGATCGGAGGTAAGAGAGTCTTCAGGTTGACGGCCGTGCATTTCACATAGCAATCCTGTTGATTTCGTTTAATCCGTCCACATCGGGACCGTTGCTTTGGCCACTATAACCGGCTGGCCCTGAAAAACGAAGTTAGCAACTTTAGGTCTCTACTAAAGTCTTGCTAATAAGCAAACTTCCTCGTCTAATTTCATTTTTTGTCTCCTGTTTGCAGTTACGGAAGTAAATACACCAATAACAATAATTTACGAACATTACAGTGGCAGACTTTTCCTAGAGCAAAGTCTGCATGACGTGGTGAGGTGAAGGCGATGTTGACGCGATCTGTTAGCAGAAAAAGTAACGTTCTAGAAACTTTGTACATTAAAACCTGCTCTGGTCCGCTTTACCTTATAACAGCCTCCTAATAGGAAATAGCTTACCATAGTTGAAAAATAACTTGATTTTTAAGGTTTTGCTCCTTGCGTATGAGGAACTTAATGACAATGAACAGTCTCGCATAAACGGAACATTGCCCACAAATAAAAGAATCTCTCTTTGAGCGTGTCCGATTGGGCGCCAAAATGAAACTTCCGAGGCCCAGCAAATTTTGGCAGTAGACTCCTACGGAAAGCCCACACAACACGACCGTCGCGGCCGTAAGCCCTCTATTGTGCTGACCGAAATCTGGAGGCTTTAGGCACCCCACCCCTGTGGACCCAGCACTTCCGGAGATTATGCATGGTACCTGAGAGGCAGAGCCGTCATGGTCACTCAAACATTGATTACTTCAATTTGAACTGGTGAAATCTTTTGCTGCGAAGATATCAATTTAATCGTGTTTGACAATTGGCAATTTTTTGTTTTTTGTGCAGTCTCACAGACTGAGAAGAGAGCCGGTAAGGAAGGCTTTTGTATTTTTTCATCTTTGTCTTTAGCAATTTCTTTGTTGATTTCTGGTTTAGTCTCGAAACATAATCCGGTCAACATTTTAGGTTAGCTTGTAATCTCCTTGATTTTGGCAAAGCTTGACCTCAGCACTGGTAAAATGCTAGTAAAATAACGGTGATTAGTGAAGTTTGCCCGCTTCACAGCACCAGTTCCAGCACGTCAGTATTGCTCGAAAATGACATGTTTGCAACTGAGCAGTGCTAGGTCCTTATTAAACCGTACCACGAGCACTGTGGAGGCTTTGGTGTTCTTAAACATGATACAGAAATAAACCCGTTTTTTCCAAATCCTTAAACCCGTTTCTACAATCTTAAGATCTACCTCCCTTAGCCCAGGAGGTTATATTTTTACCCCGAGTTGTCTGTCTGTTTCTGTGTCTGTCTGTTATCAACGTAACTCAAAGAGTTATGGATGGATCTGCACAATATTTACGTTAAGTATTAATAATATCACTAGGAACAGATTATTCAGTTTTGGTGAGAGTCAGCTCGTCTGTTTGTTGGTATATATGTCGGTATGCCTGCCTTTCAGCGACATAATTTAAAAACTTACAAACGAATTTTCATGAAATTTACAAGAACTGATTGCAACGTTGCTTTAGGAACAGTTGATTAAATTTTTTTAATGATCCGGGAAAAAGCCTGGATTCTGGATTATGTATTTGAAAGTTTCATTAGCATAGCGTTGCTTGGTGGAGATCTGCGTTCTCGGAGTGCTCACCTAGTTTACATTACAATAGGTAAAAATTAGAGACAAAAAATTTTTTCCCTCCATTTTCTTTTGGATTTATTTAGGTTGCTGCACAGTACGAAGCATCTCCCGGCAAATGAGAGTAGTATTATGCGACTCCTGCTACCTACAATCAAGACATATTGGAGGGTACAACGTTCAATCTATTCTAACAGTAGGAAAAAGCTGCTTCGAACCATTTAGTAAAACATGAATGACATTAAGTAACGCTACACAGAGAATACCATAGTGTAGTAACTTATTTACTAAGGACGCACCCTGTGAATTACTCGGTATGCGCAATTTTCTCAGGATTTTCCTGTAACACCATTGCTCTCTGCACCGTACAGTGCAGCAATTTTCTCACGCACGTGACAAATAGATTCTTGCTGCTGCTGCTGCTGCTGGTGGTGGTGGTGGTGGTGGTGGTGGTGGTGGTGCCGTGTTGCCATTTGTCTGTGTCTAGCGTCAGTTCAGCATTTTGCACGTATGTATGGCAACACCGGTGATGAATTACCTGTGCCTGGCATCCTGCATTGCAAAGCTAATGGCCAGTTTTCTGTGCATAAAGTTATAAAAATGAATTTACAACATTGACATATTTCATGATAATTATGTGCATACTGCTTCTCGATCGCTTAAAATTACGCGAAGTGGAGATAATTGAAGGGCTTTTAATATTAAGTTGACAGGCCCTAATATTTCAATAGGGTTTAAGTTACACGGCGCTGGCGCTAGTTACAAAAATTTAACTTTTTATTTTGAAAATGGAAATAAATTTAGAACACTGAGAAGCGAAAAATGTTATTATTAGTAAGCAAATCAGTTCGGTCTATCTACTAGCATTACCCTACGTTTGCAGCACTTTCACGCACTCTTTCTCCCTTGATTTCATTAAATTAGTCAGAGTTCCCCCCGGGGGCATTTCATAATAACATTTCTTAATCCATTCCATCAATGAATTCTTATCATCAAACTTTCTGCCGTTTTTCATGAACATACCTTGAAAGGATGTAGGTTTTTAACTGGATCCAGTATTTAGATAGCTAATCCAGAGCGTTGATATAGCGGAAGGAAAACCATTTCATTGTGTACTTATTGAAGCGTTAAACTGTTCAAAAACGGCTTAATTTTGCTCATGATATTTAAGGAATGGCAAAAAATAACAGTTTTCTTAAAAATATTTGGACTTTATACCATTTGTCTGCCAAATCATAAGTGGCCTTTCACCAAATTGCCAGTTAAAAAAAAAATCTATTCATATTTTCTCAAATCATGCCAATATGGCTGGCAACCATCCCAACCATCAAATAAAAATTTCCGTCTGAAAAAATGACATTCCTCCTTGTTGTTATTATCAGGCCAAGTAATTTTTCCTGCTCGTATTCCATTAGGCAACTTATGTTTGATCGTAAATGCTGGTACCGTCACTTTTTTCTCATGAAGAAACTTTTTTTGAAATCAAGTTAATACTTGACGAACTCTTCTTAGTGTAATATTCAATTCAAGTGAGGTTTGAAGACTTCTTGCGCTCCTATGACTTTTCGAAGCCTCGCTCTCTAAGCAATCTGCTGCTGGCCGTTGGGAATAGTTTGGGAGGACGACCTTTATGCTTTTGGTTGTCCTTCTTTTCAAGATTTTGCAAACATTAACTCACAGGTCTATATAGATGTACTTATGTTCTTAGAAATCAATGCTCGAATAAAACCACTCTTTTAGGGTAAAAATACTTCCGTTTTCCTGCTTCGAAAGTTCAACGTTTTTTCCCATGATGAAAAGTTTAGTACGCGTAAATTAGCCTTCTCAAGTGAAGTTTCAGTAATTACACAGTTGTTTATTTAACTTTATCTTCACATGCTTGTCTAACTAGTGATACGGAGATACTGGTACAGCTATCTTTCTCAGTGTCCTAAGCTTACTTCCAACCCCAAAAGTTTAGGTTATTTTAACTATAGTGCCGTGTTATTTAATACCTAAGGGAAATGTTAGTGATGGTAAAGATAATAATAAAGCACCTATAATAATCTATATTTCATAAAATTTAAATGATATCAAAACAGTATATACGTGAGTTACTAAAAAATATAATAAGTGTCCTGAACTATTTCCACCACCTGAGTACAAGTGCCCAGTAGTTTCTCCAGCAACACCGGCTGCCACTTCAATTGCGTGTACCTCCACAGAAATTCATGCAATTAACAGGGTGTAAGTACTCTACCCTATTGTATTATCTCCCTGCCTTATAATACCAGCGAAGTCACACAGGAACCTATGTGGCAATTGTGCTTTTAGTACCGTAATGTGGCAACTGTGTCACTTCGAATCCTAATATGGCAACTGTGTCACTTCGAATCCTAATGTGGCAACTGTGCCACAAGGAATCCTAATGTGGCAACTGTGCCACAAGGAATCCTAATGTGACAACTGTGCCACAAGGAATCCTAATGTGGCAACTGTGCCACAAGGAATCCTAATGTGGCAACTGTGCCACAAGGAATCCTAATGTGGCAACTGTGCCACAAGGAATCCTAATGTGGCAACTGTGCCACATTCAATCCTAATGTGGAAACAACGCCGCCTACATATATAGAACCTACACAAGAACTACACAGCCATAAAACAAGAACAACGCACAAGCCAGCAGATCAGTGGTGACGGGTTTTCCATGCGACGACGGTGCGGTGCGGTGCTGGAATGCGCTGCGGTTTGGCTACCGTACGGAGCTAACGGACGGCCTCTCTAGAAGATGTAATTTAAGGCAAGAAATGAACCAACAAGCGTTATTTGTTGAAGCTGTTGACGGCTGAGCAGTTCTATAGCGAGACGTTAGTTTTATTTCTAGACCGTATAGAATTTTCCCTATAGAACTGTAGTTTGTCGCAACCGAGGAGTTGTTGCTGCAGCGTCTCTAGCTGAGCAGTTTTGAGCTTCAAACCAGAGAAGTGCTCTGAGAGCGCATATCGTCCGAGCCGCCAGAAATGACGGCAGGAAGTTAGTACGTCTGCAAAAACCCCGTTAATCTTCTTATTTCAAGCCTTCAAGACTTCTCAAAGGAAAATCCAACATCTTGCCTGAAAGCAAGGATACATATAAGTGGCGCAGTCCAGTTACATTTCCGGTATCACCGTTACATTTACGAACCCGTTCATTCAGCCGAGCTCAGGCTCATATATATATATATATATATATATATATACAGTGGAACCCCGTTTTCCCGGACGTCTCGTTTTCCCTGAACCTTGACTTTTCTGGACTGTTGAGCAAATTGAAACCTAGCCGGAATACCAGAAAACTTTGGTATTTCCATGAAAACTTTGAAATTTGCTCAACAGTCCAGAAAAGTCAAGATTCATGGAAAACAGACGTCCGGGAAAACGGGGTTCTACTGTATATTTCGATACGGACTATTAGCTGGCCAACAATTTTTGTATACGGACCATTAGATGGCCTTATAGGTACCATAAATCTGGCACGTCTATCGTCCCGGGCAGTTCAAATAGCCTGAAAATAAGCCTGAAAACTATATAAAACACCGTACATTTTCTCCGGTTTGGTTTCATTTGAAGGAAAATGAATCTACGTTTGAACGCACGCCCACTTCTCGACAGATAAATGTCCAAATATTTTTTATGCTGCCTCCCGCTACCACCCTAGTACAAAGAAGCTTGCCAGCAATGAGCTCTTGAGATTAGGCCGAGAACCTTGTAGGTTAGGCGGCGTAGGTCTGGTTTGTCTAGTGTTTTAAAGGGCTTTAAACCCGTATATATCATAGGATATTTACAGAACCAAACCTACTCCGCCCAACCTACAAGATTCTCGGTTTAACCTGGAGAGCTCATTGTTGGTTAGCTATTCGTTACTTAGCGTCAATCTTTGATTGGCCTTAATTAGCTTCAATCTGTCATTGGCCTTACTTAGCGTCAATCTTTGATTGGCTTGTTAGTGATTTGTCAACACTGCTGCTTTGTAGACTGAGAGCGTATTTGCTGCTCCTGACAATGATACAAGTACAATAGCTAGTACTTAGCGCATCTGAATAACAAGGTCGAGTAAGTTTTTTTTATTTTCTGTATTTCATCACCGTAAGCGCTATTGCTGTGATGTACGGTAGAGTAAGCATGGTGGGGTCCACACGCAGTCATTATCAACGCTGAGCTACTGAGAGAAAAAGCTTGAATTAATTCATGGCTCAGTCTCTCATTTTGCGTGGAAATCAGACTGTAATGAATAGTTCGAGACTTCCTCTCCACTACTAAGGCGATTTAACAAAGGAAAAAATAAGAACCATTGAGACAACCTGTGGAAAAACATATACGTAAGCACTAGGATAATTACACTGCTAAAGTGTCGTTACAATAGTATATCGATTGTATGCGCGAGGGTGTTTCCACACAGGATCAACGTAGAGAACATCACCATTTGTAATGTTACACATCTGAAACACCATAAGGCAGACTAAAGGTGAAGACTAGAAAACTATAATGTCCTCCAACATAGACCACACGATACCTGGCCTGTCTGCTGAAATTTGCAAATGAAGCTGATTGTAAAGAGCTTAAACTTCGATAAAACTCTTTTCCAGGCAACAAAACGACTTTAAACAAAAATTAAACGGTTCCCGGTGATGCAAGAAATGTGTTTATCAGTAAGAAGCACAAATTCGTAGAAATATATCAATTGTGGACGACTCTAGTTGAAACTTGGGACAGCAAAATGGCCTAAGATTGGTTAAAATAAGTTTTGCCGTTGACCAGTGCTCACGCATTCGTGTTTCTTTCCAATAGATACACTTCCTGCGTCTCCAAGAACAGTTTATTTTTGCTTCAAGTCGGTACGTTGAATGGAACAAATTTAATCGAGGATTTATCAATTTGCCATCGGCCTCATTTGCGAGGAGTCAAGGTACCGAGTGGTCCTCGCCTCCAGCGGCGAAGTCTCTATCGACCTCGCTAAGAAGGTCGCTGCGTGGCGTCGGGTGAATGGCCCACAAGAAGCACAAGAATGATGACGTCAGCACGAAGGAACTGATTACATCTGACGCCATGGAGGAAGTGCGTCA
Organism: Parhyale hawaiensis; assembly: GCA_001587735.2. Classification (NCBI taxonomy): domain Eukaryota; kingdom Metazoa; phylum Arthropoda; class Malacostraca; order Amphipoda; family Hyalidae; genus Parhyale; species Parhyale hawaiensis. Next base: position 37,512,192 of record LQNS02278091.1, on the reverse strand, counting down.
GAGGAGGCGGCCGGTACCTTACGGAACCGCGCAGCTGACTCACTTCACATCCTCTGCTCTGATAAATAGAGCGATAGTGCATGATAGGGTGACGGGGCACAGGCTGGATTAGGCTAATGGCAGCAGGTAAGGAGTTACGGAAACGAGGTGCTGAATCACTTCGTATCCTCCACTTACAGCGATAAAATAATCATAAGTTTAATACGATGTCCCAATGATGAATTAGCCTCGTGGAAGTTTGCAGCGAGTGAGTTACGGGAAGAATGTGCTGGCTCACGGCTTGTCCGCTGTGCAGTGATAAACGCAATAAAATAATTTACGAGGTCATTACGATGATATTCAAATACTGGAATAGATTAATGGGAAGTTTTAGAGTAGTAGCAGCCGACAGCTGTCTCACTTAGCGTCTTCTTCTTTGATACAATAATCTGAATAGTATAGTTATCATACTACAACCTCAGAGAATTGGAGCATGCTATTAGACGTAATTTAAGAGAACGGAGTATAGGCGAGACTCACCCATCAATGCCAAAGTAACATTTTACCGCCAGCACTGTTGACGTTACCTAGTTCTGAACGTTTTATAATTTGAAACTAAATAGACAGCAGAATAATAGAATGGCATTCCAAATATTCCTACGTAATGATTGCATATATCTAATATAGCGCTACGGGCATTTTCAGTAGTTGAGAACTATTGATGTAGTTAGTCATATTTCTTCTTCAATAGCAGTGGATCTTGCGTGCTGCACAATTGTGCTGAAGGTCTCGGGAACGATCCCCAAGCCAGGTGAGCGATCTTTGTGCAAGGCGCTCAGTGCGCTGAATCAGCAAACTTACTTGATATGCATAGCTACGGTGGAGGTACTTACCTTATGGTCGTGGGATAAGGGTCGTTGAACCTTCCGCTGAATACGCCATAGTTCTCATCGACCCGTGGTCGGCTCCAACTGTACTTACTCCACTTGGGGCAGTTGGTCTATATCTCCCACACGAACCAGTGCGTTTAGGTTTCCCAGTGGTGGGGGCAGTCAAGGTTTACTTTACCTTTAATGAGATTGTTGCGGGGCATACGAAATGCCCCAAGACAGCTCATCTCCAAAGAGATCTAAACAGAAATTACAATTTCTCATTTGTCACACTGGACTCTGGCCCTGTAGAGACGGGTTGAGTTTGAATGCAAATGCAAGGTAATACTAAACATCGGTCTCACTTCTGATAGACCGCAGGGTGTCTAGCCGTAAAAAGTGACGGCGGTGAAATTTGCACAGAAACCAATTCAATATTTTTGCTCATAAAACTGAGCGTGCAACAGGGGACACGTTACACGCCTGAAGTTCCATCGAATGTACCGACGGAGGTAAGTACGTTGTATTCCAGTTTAGCAATGCATTGCCACCTTCCTCCTTCCCGTGCTGCAGAAATAGCATAAAGGTAAATAACGATCTAGTCAATTGCCAGAAACTGCTGTCTATAAACGCTCACGGCCTCAGCCGTAGCCAATATACGGATAGACTGGCTATCATCGCGGTCACCACATATAGATCAAGCACTCTCGCACAAGGACATCTCGATGCATAACAAATTATATAAAAAGAGCTATCAGAAAGGCACAGCAGTCGACTGCAGTGCACGTGAGTACCTGCTCAGTCGTCTTTGGCACATCACTTAAATTACAAAATACCGAGCAGATAAATTTATTAAAGAGAGTCTTGTAAATTTAGTTCAGAAAAATTCACGATGCGTGCGTGAAGAACTCAAAGAAAAACTCCAAATAAACAAGTAGAATATTAGCTACGATGCGTTACGCATCTAGGAACTACTGCGTGGCTAAAATTTGTTCTTCTAAGCACAAGGAATTGAGCTGTACATATTATGTAACATCTTTCGTTCAAATATAGCGGTAATAATATTTTAAACGTGGGCGACACGGTGTGAGTGACATGGTGTGGGTGACACGGTGTGAGTGACACGGTGTGAGTGACACGGTGTGAGTGACACGGTGTGAGTGACACGGTGTGAGTGACATGGTGTGGGTGACACGGTGTGAGTGACACGGTGTGAGTGACACGGTGTGAGTGACACGGTGTGGGCGACACGGTGTGAGTGACACGGTGTGAGTGACACGGTGTGAGTGATACGGTGTGAGTGACACGGTGTGAGTGACACGGTGTGAGTGATACGGTGTGAGTGACACGGTGTGAGCGACACGGTGTGAGTGATACGGTGTGAGTGACACGGTGTGAGTGATACGGTGTGAGTGACACGGTGTGAGTGACACGGTGTGAGTGATACGGTGTGAGTGACACGGTGTGAGTGATACG
>LQNS02278091.1:37451357-37465245 GCA_001587735.2 Parhyale hawaiensis | reverse complement strand
ACCAAGAACTGCAAAGAGCTCGTGTGCACGGGGAATCGAACGAGCGTTACAAGGTGTTAGAGCTGAGAACGGAAGCATGCAGCTACCGTGGCTTTCAACGTGGCCGCACACTTCGATTTTTTTGTTTTCTGGAACTTTCCAAGCCTGGACAAGGGCGCCCTCGATTGGAAGCCAAACTTAAGAACCTCGAGGCTTAACTTGTCTGAATCTTTGAACAACAGGGTTGACTTTGCCGCTAAACGACCTTAGGAGCACAAATTTTGAACTCATGGCGGGAGAATTTGGAACATAAATTTTGAACACAAATTTTGAACACATGGCGGGAGAATTGGAACATAAAATTAGACAGCGCATAAGGCAAGTACGTCAAATAGAACATAGAACTACCGGTAATTACTCCGGAGGGAAGGGGGCGCGCTGTTCCTTTTAAACGTTTGAATTTAAAAATCAACCTAATGCTGAATGTTGGAAAGGTCACTGGGTTCTTGCATATTTATTTGTAGATGTGTTTGTTTCGTCAACTTTTCTCGTACCCTACCCGCGTGTCTGCAGGTGATGCCGTAGTATTCGTGTGTGCTCGAAGTGACAAACGTTCTTCAGCTCTCAAAACTATCTCGGAATTGAGATCTGAAACACGAAAAACATGTTTAGAAAAGTAAACCACCCTGTATAGCATATATACAGAGTTAATATATACATATATATGCATGTACTTCTATTGATCTATTGGTGTTTCCAAAGAGCCTTCATTTCTCCCAAGTTTTCTTCGTTATCATGTACGTGCATAACTAGGTACTATCCGAGGCATTGAATTTCTCCAACAATTTATAACTTTCAACGAGTAATGACGCTAGGGCTCACCTCTGCACTATACCTGATGATATTACCTTCAAATCCTGCTATGCTGCAGACATTACATGGCACTTTTCTTCTCGGCGGTTAATTATCACCTAACATTGATATATTTGCTAATTAATCTAAGAAATACCCTGCTTTTATATGTTTTAGGAGTGTACACAATCAGTCAAGCTTCCTATTAATAATGTTAACTTTGTTAATAGCATTTTTTCCAGACTGGTACTTTACCAGTCATTTCCAGGCAGCAGTTGCAAACACCGTCTTTTGTATGGTTACAAACGGCAGTGAGGTTTGTTCTCTCAAACCTCAGAAGGTACTGTTCTTGGTACATCCATGACTAAAATCATAATTTTTTCTTTGGTTAATAGCTTAGTACGCTAATCAGTTACTGGAGACTCTGAATGCAATTTATAGCATGATAAAACATTATGAATCGTTCAGAGAGAGCTAAATTTTAAAAGACAAAGATTTAGTTACGCCTAGGCTGTGTTATTGCTTTAGGAGTGGTGTGGTTGCGCAACACGTAGGCCCAACAACTGTAAAATCTGCGCTGCAGTCGAAGCGTAGCGATGAAGCCATGCAGCCCGATGAACTATCTATTATATGAACACCTTTCTAATTTGAGCTCCATAGATCCACTAATTTTGCATTCACAGAACCAATGCCGTGAACGCTCAAATTATTAAGTCCTAAAACTTCTGTGATAATGCAGTCGGAGTCTCTCAAGTCATATTGTCCCAAGCACCAGGAAACACTACAGATACAAACAATACACTGTCCCATAAACTAGGTAAAACTCTACACATACAAACAATACACTGTCCCAAGAACTAGGTAACACTCTACACATACAAACAATACACTATCCCAAGAACTAGGTAACACTCTACACATACAAACAATACACTATCCCAAGAACTAGGTAACACTCTACACATACAAACAATACACTGTTCCAAGAACTAGGTAAAAGTCTACACATACAAACAATACACTGTTCCAAGAACAAGGTAACACTCTACACATACAAACAATACACTATCCCAAGAACTAGGCAACGCTCTACACATACAAACAATACACTGTTCCAAGAACTAGGTAAAAGTCTACACATACAAACAATACACTGTCCCAAGAACTAGGTAACACTTTACACATACAAACAATACACTGTTCCAAGAACTAGGTAACACTATACACATACAAACAATACACTGTTCCAAGAACTAGGTAAAAGTCTACACATACAAACAATACACTGTCCCAAGAACTAGGTAACACTCTATTCCAGTGGTTCTCAACCTTTTTCCATTGGCGGCACACTAATTTAGTATGGAAAAAGTGCGGCGCACCTGCCACCAGTTACTATTTTTTTTTTTCAGTTGCGATTTATTTTTCAGTGGTGAGTCGAGCTACGAAGCGTATCAGTACGCTGTACGTCAACATCTCGTTTGAATCGCGTTTGGCACGTGCATGGAACAGGTTAAATAACATAATACCTAGGTTCTGTTTCACCTGACATGAGTGGTTTTAGGTATTTTTGAATCTCATGTTTTAAATCTCAGACCAGAAAGTCATGGATTTCGCAGGAAATTTTTGAAGAACCAAATACTAATCATAGCTAACTAGCCGGACCCGTGAATATTCCACGGTTACATAATGTTTTCACCTACTTTCTTTTGACATAAGATAGTGGTCCCCTAATTTAACCTACCCCGTCTAATCTAAAGTCCGCCTGACGAACCCCCGTGTACCGTGTACCTTGTCTAGCGGCCTCTAGCCTCTCTCAGCACCTGTGAATCAACGGTACTTCTCCCATTGTTCTCCTATATTTATTCATGCCTTTTCTATATATGTACGCTCTGTTTTCCACTGTTTACAGATAATTTAGCCGATCATCATTTTACGCGTTTCGATGTTTTGTCAGCGTGTCCGATTTTTTTTTCACGGCTACGGGACCCATGGCTATTGACTAGTCGCCCATGATTTTTCTGCTCTCTTGGGCGCGATAAATATACAACAAACAGACTCGGCCAGTTTCTTAAGCAGCCTAGCCTTCTGTTCTCAAGATGTCATTGTATTCCCTTAATTAGACATAGCACATTTGTTTCAAAGAAAACCTTAGAGCCGAGGTGTCCAAGGAGCTTCAATAGAGAAGGAGGGAGCCCTGCGGCCCATGCACAGATTCGCCAGCGAATCAACCAGATCTCTTATGGCTGTGAGACGCGTTCATGAATCTGATTGGTGGAATTGACGGGGGAGCAGCGACTTTCACGGGAGAGCAGTAGACAAATCGAGTTAGTGATATGCGATTGGTACATACGGCAACTGGCTGCAGCCATAAGCGACTCTTTACTGATATGCGATTGGTGTCTACGGCAACTGGCTGACAGCTATAAGACTCTTGAGCTTCACGGGCGAGGCTCCTGGCTCCCTCCTCTCTATAGAAGCTCCTTGGATAAGTCCAAACATTACCCGCTCCATGCTCTAGCATCGTATTCTAAATGCGTATCTGATGGCATTATTAAGATCGTCGAGCGCCACAACCAAAGCAAACATAATATGTAGTGAAAGAAATGAAAAGCGGTAGAGAAGATACGATTGAAATGATCTTCATGTCTCCTCTTTGAAAGTGACTGAAAATTTTTTCAAGAAACGCAAATGAAGACAGCTATGGTTGAACTTCGTTCCAGCAAAAATCAGAGCTTCCAAATTGAAGTCCCCTACCTAATATTGAAAAGCGTCACGTACAGACACACGGATAGACTTACGGACGGATGGATGGAGCTTCAAGTAGCATTATAATATACACTGGCCAGTGACTGCCAACGCGCTAACCAATGAGTGGCGAGTGCGCCGCGGCGCACCAGTTGAGAACCACTGTTCTATACATACAAACGACACACTGTCTCAAGAACTAGGTAACACTCTACACATACAAACAATACAGTGTCCCAAGAACTAGGGCGCGAAAGGCTCCCGTAAGCCACGGACATCATCCATGTCTGACCGCCGATCTTGACCGCGCCCGAGCGCCGCCGCTGCCCCCTGTATAGGCGGCCATATACGGTGGCTATAGCGCGCTAGGAAAGGTTAGTTGTAGGTAGCGTGAACTTTTGCTCCCGTGCTCGCATTTTAACATTTGCTTAGGGAATAAGTCGCGTAGAATAAGTCATAGCTATAGAGTTTAACCATTCACGCTAGTGATGACTTTTCATATATAAATTTAAATTTTTTTTATTAACAGTAAGTAGTGGTAGTTACTTTCTAAAAGCTGCCCACACCCTTGGCAATCCGCTTTAGAACTAGTTATATTGCATTCATGAATATAAATAAAACTGTGATAGACCTTATCAGCTCTCCTTTTTTAAATATATGACTGCATCTCCGACTTTAACACTTTTTGGCAATTAGTCTTTATATTTGCAAGCGAGAGGGGAAATGAGTTAAATATTATGACCGATGGTGAACTTTCATATTGTATTTTCTGAACTCCTACAAAAGCTGAAAATCTCACCGACACATTGAACCTGGCTGTTGATCATGGGCTGCTAAAGTCAAATTTTATAAACATATTCGATTTACCAAATTCATTTGAGCCAGATGATATAATCCAATCAGCCTGAACTTGTCCTTAACTTCAAGTCTGACGAGTCGATTCAGCACTTCGGATCGAGCTTCAAGCATTAAACACCAACTGATTGCGCTCTATAGACAGCCAAAAAATCAATCCAAGTACCCTCAAGTTTGAAATTTTGCTCAAACCGGACGAAGCGGAGCCACCTTATAATTAAAAATCAGAACGTCGTACAGATTGCACCCGTAGAACTTTTGCCGCTTAGTGAGCAAAAAGTACAAAAAGTAAGGGATTATTCATGAGGAATTATTGACAGTTGTCATTTTGGGTGACCTCTCGTACTACTACTGCTTACGGTAGAAGATCAATGATTGAGCGTCATAGGAAGTCTTTATTACCGCAAGTCTTCAGTTAAAGAATTAGAACTACTAGCTACTGCCTGAAGAGTGGGTATCTCCTATAACGTCTTTTCTGCGTATCGTGCTGTACTGAATGCAAACAGTAATGCTAATTACAATAAGTAGTTATATTGAAGTAATCTTTACACCAAGGGCTGGTAGACACAATTTAACGGCTATTTTTGGCGTAAACTATAAGAGTGAGACATTGATCAAATCTACAGGTGCTCCGCCCAGCTGATCTTGTCATCACAATCATATTCTGTACACAAACACTGAAACGTTTCACTGTCAAGTCAAAGATCGAAGGCAATATGGAATCCACCAGACGAAAGATGCATGCAAACTGCAGTTCACTGAGGATAAGCGTGTAGTATATTTAAAACTTAGAACCAACCAAAATTGTGCTCTGATATATGTAGTTATATGGGCACCTGGTGGGGTTATTGTAGACTTGTAGTTCTTTGTACACTGCAAAACTTGTGCCGCAAGCACAGCCTTCCGCCTTCTGGCACGAGGCTATAATAGATGCGACTGCCATGAGAAGAGCGTTCATTCTTGTCTACTAGCCGTCGAGATCGGTCACTGCATATTGCGTGTCGGTAGAGCCGATTGTCTAACGACAGATCGCCACCCTGCAGAGTTTGGAGGAAGTGTAAACACACTCCTGGAAACATGTTTTATTACAGCTGGCTAATGCAGCCGAAGACTGAGAGCCACCGAGGACTATAAGATATTTACAGGGCCTGCGTGAGTTCACCGAATCATAATCTCCTTCCCATTTACGGTCTGTTAGTTACAGCGACGGGTTATTGAGGCGGCATAAACTTGTACTTATAGGAGTTTAACAGTGATACACAACAGCCTGTAGTTATGCTTGACAGCTTACGCAAGTACTACCAAGCAGTTGGCAGGTAGTACATGACAGTTTACACGTAATACCTAACAATTTAAAACTAAGTAACACTTGTACCTAACATTTTTCAAATAATATCATAACAGCTCTGGTAATACCTAAAATTCTATATTAAGTAATATATAACAGTCAAAAAGTCTTACCTAACATTCTACAATTAATAGCTAACATTTGACAGGTAATACCAGCAGACTGCAGCAGTGGAAAGAAACTGAGACGGAGCTACCACTGGAAGGTTCCAGTAGCGAACAAATAATACATCTTAGTAAATATTCACAAATTCGTTACGCTTGTCACCCTGCTAGTTTCTTAGTTTGTGAGGTAGTTAGTAGGTAAGTAGGTCCATACGAGGACAACAGGAGGTTTTTGAATCTATCTATGCAAAAAATAAACCTCGCTTCTTACGCAGTTAATAGCACTACTGGGCAGTATGCGTTATTGAGTGTAGGAATCCGACAGCCGAGCAGAAAAAATACTATCTATTTTTTGAGTTCTAACTAACGCTCACTGTGAACTATATGTTGTTCGAGTGAAGGAATATCAGTCATCACCGAACCATGTTAATTACTGGTAACAGCTGCCTCTTAATTGCCTATATACCATTCATATGTTGCGTCTTATGAATGTATTGTGGCGCACAGTACCCGGCATAGTCACTCGTACTTGACTCTAACCAAGTTGCTCGAATAAGTGTTTCTCATTGATAGTAAGCGACCAATAAGAGCTGCTACGACACCTGGCTAAGGTAGAGTTTGTGCACCCAAGGAGGTTTAATGACTGAATTAAACTTCCTTGGGTGCACCTGGCTACACTGCAGGGGTGCGGCCCACCAGCAGCCCTCCCACACGCGCTGCAGGTCTGCAGCTTAAGGACACGAGGGCGTTCCAGTTAACTGCTTTAGGTGTTCCACGGACGGCGTCGAGCTTTCAAAAGGTTAGCGAATTTTCCACGTTAGTGACTGAAAGTGTAACAATGCTGCCGAGCTCTAGAAAGGTTAGCTAGAATTCCCCACCAATGTGATAATTAATGAGAGCGCTGTTAATTCAGCAGACAATGCTGCAGAAAGGAATTTGGGGAAACAGGCATCAGAAATAGCTGAAATTTGTGCGTTGTGTTACATGTATTGAGGTGCACGTCATGTTCGTACTTATAGCACATTCGGGCGTTGTACTGCCATAGGAGACGCATGTACGATCAGAAGTCGACACCTAAGTTACTTTAAAACAATATAATCCACATTTGGTTTGCCAGTGATGTCTTTCATTCGCTGCAGGGTCAAACTTTAAAGCATACTGAGAGCGCATACCTCCGCCAAGCAAGGCAGCGGTAACGAAAAATTCAAGTTGGTTCTGAAACCGTGATTTGCTTGGCATCAACACCAAAATCTAATCGTTTGTGCCTTTTGACAGCATTAACAGCTGGTGTGATTTTCTTAGAAATCCGCTCATAACTTTTTGAGTCATGTTGCTAACAAACATAAGTCAGACACACAAACAGACCCACCGATCATCACCAAAATCTATTCAATTATGTCATCTAACATTCCAAGCAATTCTTGTAAATTTCATAAAGATCCATCCATAACTTTTTGAGTTATTGGCTAAGAAACAGATAGTCAAACGCAGCGACAAACAAACAGATCATCACAAAAATTTGATAATTTACTCTTAGTAATATAGCCAACAACTTACGTAACTTTCATGAAAATCCGTCGATTACTTTTTCAGTTATAGTACTAACAAAAAATAGGCAGACAAACAAACAGGTGGACAGATCTTCAACAAAAGTTAATCATCTGTTCCTCCTAACATACCTAACAATCCATGTAAATTTCGTCAAAATCCGTCCATAACTTTTTGAGTTATCTCGGTGACAGACAGTCAAATAGAATAACAGAAAGACACACCAACCCGACGGAAAAACATAACCTCCTCTGCAGTGGTAATAATAAAATTGTACTAGTTATACTCGCGTTAGTAGGTGGTAATGAAAAAGTAAAGAACTCAGTTTAAGGAGAATTCTTGAGACTGACTCAAAACGTTAACATAATGGATGTATACCTACATGCAATAGCCCTTTCTCTTACGTAAAGTGCCGTATACGCAATGTTCTTAATAGCGTTGTAACTAAGAGAATAGCAAGATAACTATTCAGTCTAAGAGATGAGGTACTGTTAGGCGTACCTTTTCTACTAAACATATTTAGATTTCCCAAGTTATGCTGCGTGTCACTGCCTTTCTAGTAACTGTTGTTACTTTTAGTTTTCTCAGATGCATCATAAACTGTAGGGCTTATAATGTCTATCGAATGAATAATGGGAACGACCGTGGAAACAATTACCTCTGTTTCAAGACGCAGTGCTTCAAAAAATATTTCGCGGAGAAGACACTCCCTTTGTATACGAGTCGCCAGAACACTACTGCACTCCAGCATGGGGGCAGTAGCGGTAGCAGCGAACTGTTGCTCGTCCAAAACCTTCTTAATTAACTGGGATATTGCGAGGGATCAAGCACCAATAAAAGTTTTTTGCAGGAACTTTTTTTAGCTGTCAGTACGCATACCATAATACATAGGTCAATACCAAACAGGCATGAAGGGATTTCCTCCGAGCGTGAAAAGACTTCTTGGATGATATGATGTAAGGTACGGAGTACTAAAGCAGCATGCAGCTAGTGAGGGAAACCCAGACCCGCAGCACGGAGGTCTGCTGGCCGTGAAGCCCGCCACCGGATGTGGTGCCTCCACAGCCACCGCTGCTGCTGCCGCTGCACTTGCGTAGGTAGCTGCAGCACCTCAGTAGAAATGCTGTCCCATAGATTTCCCCACTCCCGCAACTCCTATAAGGACCAATTCAAACGTATAGGTTACACGCATCACTAGTATTGTTTGACTGATTTTTCATGAAGGACGCTGGTTATTGTAGGGTAAAATAATGAAATTTGTTGAACCATGCAAAGATCAGCGTGCTTGAGGAGCGAAGTGCATTATTACCTCCGCCAAGGAGGTTATGTTTAATATTATTGTTATTAACTACTACATTGATATTCTCGTATATTAGTAGGTATAGTCTGTTGATGAAATTAACTGACCTCTATTGTATGATATCAGTTATATTATTGCAATAATATAGATATATTTCATTTAACCACCAGGGCTTCATAGGCTTTCATGCTGAACTTTTTTGAGCAGTTATTCTTCTGGGATGGTTAATATAACTGAAGCTTAATTTAAAAGAAATTGAAGTTTAATGTTAAGTTCTTCATGGACTAATACAGGGTTCCCACAGATAGATAAAAAAATTCAAGGACATTTCAAAGATAAAATTAAAAATTCAAGGACATTATTTACAGTGTTTGATATTTTTCTACTATTACCTCCCACTTAAACCCAGTAGTTTTGTTGGCATGTCTAGGTAAAATAATGCATTGTAAAATTTTTAGGAATAACGTTTTTGTCGGAAATATTCAGTTTTCGAGATATTTCACTTTGAAGTTTTCATTGTTTTTCTTTGAGAAAAATAACAGGAGTTATTATAGGCTTGCTGACAGGCTTCCTAGGTAAAGTTCTGTTAGGTTCCTATGGGGTCGTTATCTAGCCTATATGACGCCGGTTATTTTTCTCATAGAAAAACAATGGGAACTTCGTACTCAAATATCTCGATAACTAAGCATTTCCGACGAAAACGTTATTCACGAAAAAAGTCTTAGAATGCCTGATCTTACCAAAATATGTTAAGCAAAATACTGGATTGGGGGAGGGGGTTATAGTAGAAGTTCACCGAGGGTTTAAATTATAATTAGTTTCCCTAAGACTGACAAAAAAAATTTATTTTATATTTTTCCCCGACCGGCTAGTTGCAGAAAAAAGTTTACTTTGGCAGTTCTTAGATGGATCTGAAGAAACTTTTTCAATAGGTTTATATAAAAATACTTGATTTCTGATATACATGATTAATATAACGTTAGTATTGAACTGAAAATCCTATAATCATTAATTTAAAATTAGCTGCCAACAAACTACCAAAACATAATCAGATAATTTTTTATTAAAAAAATAAAAATAATTATCAAAAAATACTGCCGGTTAACCTTTTTTCACTGGATATGGGGCATGCCTTTCAGACATTCAATATTGAAGGTGTTAACACGTTTGGCTGGAGGCATTACTAGCAAGGTTTAAAATAAGATAACAGTCTTTGAGTCTGAATAAAATAAATAAAGATAAAACAAAATTATTAGCTGCTGGTAATATGAAAAATAGGTGTAACCTTAATGATGATCTCAATTACATAAATAATACCCGAAATTTGCATTCATAAAAAATTGGCTACTCAGGCATGGGGAATGCACAAATTTCCCTTATTAGGACTGTAGTACCTATAGATATAGCCCGTGACACGTTGGATCGTCATCACGATCGTCTTTGCTTTCACGAAGAAACAAACAAGTGTTATATTCAATAGGTCATCGACCACACGCTATTCGGCCGTCCACTTTTGCCCGCACGGGTATCCATCAGCATCTTCTTTGCTTTTCTAATAAATATTCAACTCTCAGCCTGTAAGCAAAGTCAATTTACGTGTTAAGTATTTCAGTTGTATTTCCAGTAGCACCTTTGAATTTAACGTGCCCGTTCCTGCAGCTGAGATCAGGTTTTAATTCCGTATAATAGATACAATCGAATTTAATCTTCATCCGTAGAATTTTTTCCCGTCTTAAAGCAAAGAAAGTGTGTGCAAAAAAAGGCACAAATAAATAAATGAGGTCCACAGACTTTTAGTATAATATAGATCGATTAGTCCTAACCCTTGCATTTTAGCTTAGACACAATTTAAAGTGATTGATTTAACCAGTAAAACAAATAATTAATATGAAGGACATTTCATGAAAATTCAAGGACATTTTCAACTTAGATAAAAATTGTAGGACAAAAAAAATTTCCAGGACATTTCAAGGACTTGTGGGAACTCTGTAATAAGACAAATCACCTGGCTTTCTTTCTAATATTTTCACTTTCCACGAGATTGCTCGCGGTTGGTTTTTTTTTCATTATTTCCCACAAGCTATCTCCCGCTGTATTCTTGTTTTAATTTTGGCTAGCAAGAATTATCTCGCTCTTTCTTTTCCAAAATATTGACTTCTAACTGAATGTTTCGAGACTTATTTCTAAACTCGGACTTCATTCTTTGTTTGCAAATGTGTGTTAAGATATACGGTCTCAACCTATATTACATTTTTTTATAATTTATTTGAAAGGAGTTAGTAACTTTGTTAGTGCTGGCCTTGAAATATTGAAAATATTAAAGAAATAAGGTCCGTTCGAGCGGGTCTTCAATGACGAATTAAGCCAAGCCCACTCCACTTGTTCAAAACCGCAGACAAGAATTGTGGCTGCGTCACATTAAATAGTTGCAGGTGTTAATAACAGCTTGATTATGTTGTGCCGACTGCAGTATCCATTTTATGGAGTAAGATAGAGTTCTGAGACGTCCCACGGGTAATCATTTAGGGTCAACGCCTGACACTGCAATCAGCAGGTCGCAGCCAGGACACCTGTCAGAAGCTCGGGACAAAATAAGCCGTGAAGGGTTAATTTCGCTGCCCAATTGAACGTGTCCGTATATTCTCTTAAAAGATTAAGGCAACTGAACTTGAAATCCAGACAAACAACTATATACCAAACGAGTGCAATATACTATAACTATACCTAAGCTTAACTAATACATCTGAAAATATCCGAGATTTATGGGAAAGAATTAAAGTTAGCAAAAGTGCGGTATAAAAGAACTGAAATATACTTGAAAAACGTCGGTTCAATTTCACTTATTTGATATTTTGTATGTTTCGACTTCAGTCCTCTTAAATTAAATTCAGCTTCAGTTTTATATATATGTATATATCTTGATGCTTATATAAGTTTCAATTTTAATTATGTATATTCGAGGGTGGCCAAGTACGGTATCATCAATCAAGGGCGCATTCGATTGCTCGCCAAAATTGAGCCATCGAGGCTTGACTTGCCCGAAAGCTCAGACAGAAGCTTTGGCTTCGTCGCTTTGCATCGCGTTAGAAGCGCCAACAACGTGATCACGTTAAGCCTGCTGAAAATTCCATTTTACGGAGCAAAGCTGAACTTCCGCAAGGGCCAACGCCTGAACTCCATGCAGTGCAGTGGGTCTAAGCCAGTGCGCCTGCTTGACGTCTCGAACAAGTCAAGCCTCTATGGCTTAATTTTGGCGCCCAGTCGAACATGCGCTTTACATGCTGCGCTAAGCTCACCCTGACTGCCTTTCTTTGTCTTTGTCCGGTTAACAATGTCAGTGCTGCCGATGTCCACAAGTATCCTTGTCAATTCTTAATTATCAAAGCCGGAAACTTGCTTTCTTCGCCGATAACTCTGACGCCATTACAAGAAGCCGACCCAATGCTCAGTACAGCTTTGTTCATCATTTGAAGCTAGAACCTTGCAGGTCTCAGAGAGTGGCAGGCATGATTCAGCCCAATTGGGGACTTCAAACGAACGTCCTGGAGTCAGCTTGATGAAGCTCGTTTTAAGCGTTAAACCAAAATTAGTTACCCTTGAGACCCCCGATAACTCAATCCTATTCCGTAAACTGGAGAACTGGAGTTTTTAGGAGTCTCAACGTAAGCGGGCTGCCGCTGACCCCTGCAACGCGATTCAAAGTGGCACGAAATCGATGACACAGGCGGATGTTCCGCGTAAGTCAAGCTTTGTGGCTTAGCTTTGCTCGTCTTTAGAGAGCCCATCGATGACGCCTGGCAAGAACTTGCTATGGCCATTAAGAAGCATATTTCTTAAGAATATGTGAGAACTTTTACGCAAAAGCCTCAATTTTCAGTAGAAAAAGCGTTACGCAGCCCATTCGTCTTATAGCTGCAGGTCTTCCAACTTTGAAAAATATCAAATTAAACCTAAATTTGGAAGACAAGCTAGACATTTCGAAAGAAAATTGCTCTTGAAATTTTCCAAAAGTTGAGCTTAAACTTCACGGATTCCCACAACAACTGGACTCGTGAATGGAGCAGTGCCTGCGTAACTTGACGTATCATGTAAGCAGTGAGTGTGCACTATTCCACTACAAAATCATATGCGGTTTGTTGGTTGTGTGCTTGCTAGGTTAGTTGATCTTTCCTTCCCAATCTGAAGCATTAGAGACGATAAATTAGTTTCGTTCTGCATTATATATACCATACATAAAATTAGCAGGTACTATTGATATATAAATACATGCATGGTACAACTCATGTATTTCAATCAGTACCTGTGTAGCATTACTATCATGATAATCACACAACACTTATTAACTGTAGTATCACATCATCATGCGATGTTGAAATTCATTCTGCAACCTAATACAAGATCTCTACGAAGAGTTAGAAACGATTCAAGTTTCAACCGCCGAAAAATGGAATTATATTCGCTTTTGTGGATCCAAATTATGTGGAGCGCAAGTGCAAATTTTTTTTAAATTTAGCGCAAACATATTATATGGAATAGAAATTGCGCAGTTTCACTTTAGTTTACGCTCGTGGCCACCTCCGCCCATTGCCAAACTTGCAGCTATCTGCACTGATACAGCAACTGCTCTCTCTCCAACTGATACTAAAGCAGGCACAGAAAGGTCAAGGCTGGCCACATATCCTCCTATTGGAATGCCATCAGTTGTGGTTTGCGATTTCATCGCTGACTTCCTTGATGTTCGTAAGCCTCCAGAGGCCAAGTTCTCGGATCTGCTTAGTGAAATTTGTTTTAAAGCAAAAAGAAACATTCAGTGGCAGCAGTGCTGCTGTACTCTTGGGCAGGGACTTAATATCAGAGTGACCAGAAGGTCGTAAAGGTTTACGATAAGCTGTAGTTAATTAGGAACAGAAAGCTGAGGAGATGGTAAGGAATCGTGTACAATGAGCCGTTATTGCAGCAAATACACTCTCGAGGCTTCCGCTTCACATCGACCCTTTATCAAATGACCGTTTGCCCATCTCTGCATGGCGACCGAACTGGATGCAATTGGTTTTTCAAGTATTTAAACCAAAATGTATCGAGAGCCGACAAAGGAGCAGGTACTTCTAAACAAACTCAAACATAACAACAAACTGCCCTGCCTCACTGGCGGTAACA
>LQNS02278091.1:37438859-37450216 GCA_001587735.2 Parhyale hawaiensis | reverse complement strand
TTTTTTAATTCAAGACATTGCGAGTTTGCCCGCGCCCGTACATTAGAGGTTAATTCCAGAATTGTGATGGTTTAGCAATGTGCAGACTGGAATAACCCGCGCCGAGAGCCAGTTTGAGAAACTCTTGTAATTTCCTCGGCGTTTTTGTCGCCCGAGTGTCCTGTGGTACGTCGCCCGAGTGTCCTGTGGTACGTCGCCCGAGTGTCCTGTGGTACGTCGCCCGAGTGTCCTGTGGTACGTCGCCCGAGTGTTCTGTGGTACGTCGCCCGAGTGTCCTGTGGTACGTCCAAGCTGGCAAACTTGGGCCCAAGTGGCATCAACCGCCGCGCGTACTCGAAGTCGGGGCATTTGAGCACTCGGCCACAAAGACTATGATACTTATCCATTTAGCGCCCAAGGAATTAGAGGACGAGGAATTAGAGGACGAGAACGAGGAATTAGAGCATGACATTTACCTCGTCGAAGAAAGTCAATCATATGATTATACTCACATACTGAGAAGCAATACTAACGAATTCTTCTGTAAAAGAATTATCCAAATTTTACTTGCCAAGTGCATACCATGAGATATTAATGGCTTTCTTTTATTAATTGTAGCAGGGACTTGAAAGTTCAAACTTATGGCAAGTGACCCATCCACAATAATGTGACATTAGATAGACGTTCAGTGAATAAATAGACGATGATATTTGGCAGAAACTTGATGCTATAGACTCCTTAAGGCTCACAATTATTGTACAGACAGAGTCCTTGAGTTAAGGCATGACGTCTTCCAAGACAAAGTAGGTCATTACTGACACATTGGCAATACAAGTTGCCCCAATTGCTAAATTGTCCTTGAGACGCCACTTGTTTACGGCGAGTGTGAACTGCCCGCCTCAATCTGAGCCATAACATGATCAGTATGACTGGCAGGTGTCGGCCGCACGGATACTGCACTACGCAATAGTTATCTCTGAACACTGGAGTACAGCGACAGTGCGAGCCATATGTTAGTGATGATAGTGTTCAATATAGAAATTTCAAGTTGCTGATCATGCGATATGCAACAATGGCTGCCCCAGATTGCGGGCAAATGAACATCATCGGGTGGGGAATTCGAAACAAGGTGACTGAGATGTTCTGTGAACAGACACACAGCACCATGAGTCGGCTGAGAACGGACACACAGCACCATGAGTCGGCTGAGAACGGACACCCAGTACCATGTGTCGGCCGAGAACAAACACACAGTACCTTGCATCGACTGGGAACAGACACACAGTACCATGTGTCGGCTGAGAACAGACACACAGCACCATCTGTCGGCTGGGAACAGATACACAGTACCTTGCATCGGCTGAGAACAGACACACAGCACCATGTGTCGGCAGACAACATATTAGCCTACACAGCACCATGCGTCGGCTGAGCACGAGTGCACATCGCCACGCGCCAACCGTCTAAGCATTGACACTGACATTTATGGTCATTGAGAAGCACATGTTGTCACTCACCGGCTAGACCCAGTGCACGTAGCCATGTGCCGGTTGAGTACAAGTGGCCGTAGCTCTGTACCGGCTGAGACCGAGTGTACGCAGTCATGTGCTGACTGAGAACAAGTACACGTAGCCTTGTGCCTGCTGAGAACAAGTGCACGTAGCCATGCGTCGGCTGAGAACAAGTGCACGTAGCCATGCGTCGGCTGAGAACAAGTGCACGTAGCCATGCGTCTCAGCCAATTGAAGTTAGCAGAAGACCTTGGTAGGATGGGAAGCGGCAGACAGCGCCGCCGCTAACGAAGGGAGGGGGTAACAACGCGGGAGGGGGCACGCCAACCTTGGGGGTTAATTGGGGGTTAGAAAGTGGTGGGCAAGTATGCGTGCGTGTGTTAGGTTAGAACATAGCGATGAGGAGGCAAGGAGACCGGAGGGAGCGGGGGAAGGGAAACAGGCTTATGGAAGCGGTACGCCGGCCGGCGTTCTTACCAGGAGCCTGGAAGTGCGGCTAAGAACATGCAAAATGCAACCTAGTTAATGACTTACGTAGGTATTACGCAGGGCAGCTGCAGTCGTGGTATATGCCCATCTGTAGCATGGCAATATTTGTGTAATGTTTATAATCTGTTGAACAGTTTCAGTTAAAAGTGTAGGCTTGTTGAACAGTAGTATTATGCCGGCATATACATAATAGTAGACGAAAGGGTTATAATCTTGCAAGACTGGATAGTGGGTAACCTGAATAGGCTCCGCTTGGTTGAAATTCATTGTAAAATAACAAAGGTAGCGATGAAAAAACATCTCATGTGGGCTACTCTTGTGTTGCTCTCTAGGATTCCAACCAATCGTCCGATCATTGGAACGCTTATCCAACTTCGAATGCCCCTAAGTGTCGATCGACTGCAGGGCAGCTTCCTTGTTTTATCTCCAGGCAACGGCCAGTTGGACGGGAGGGGGAGGAGGGGTGGTGGTTGCAAGGCAGCCTCCATGTGCTGCCGCCGTTACAAATGACATTCTATAAGGTGTCGATTTGTCTTGGGCCATCGATATAATCTCATCCGCGTTGCATTAAATGTTTTCTTCTCTTTGGCGGCGGCATTTGTAACTTAAATTGACATACTGTATTTAACTTCGATTGGATTTGAGGGCTGGGTTAGGTTATATTATGGTTCTTTTTTACAGCTCCTGCGAAAAAGAAACGATTGCAGCAGAGACCAGATGCAGCCTTCAAAAGCAAGAGATCCCTCTAAAGTCTAAACCGATTACGATTATCACATCTGAAAACTCCGTCACGCGTTAATGGCCGAGTCAAGCGAAATTGATTTACGATTACCGCCTGAATTTCGATCCAGAGTGGCAATCAAAACGACAGAAACAATGTCAAGAAAAGTTCAAGCCAATCGAATTGAAATATTTCGAAGGAAAAAAGCGAATTCAACAAGCCAATGAATGAAACAGTAAAGCAGAGGTTTATTCTCCCCGCCCGCCTTGCAGCAAACTAATGATGTACGAGGTGCTACCCAAAAGTTCTCAAAACGTCTGCGTAGCTCGTGCAGTCAAGCTACGAAATTCCAGCAGATGGTGGGTGCCCCATTTATAGCTTGCGAGGTAGCGCTGCGCCTCCAGGCGCCCGCGCTTAGTTTTATGCGCATTTTCATAGTCAACGCGTTGCGTGACATGCAAAACTGACGATGCCGACGACGGATTTCCACGAGTAACGAGTCCGCAAATGTCTCTGCAGTGCAGAATGCCGTTCTGGAATTTTGAATTTTGTAGGCTGATCATCCAGGTGAACCAGGAAGACATATGCAACACCGTGTGAGGCAGTCGTATGGGACGTACGGGTCAGACGATTTGTCCAACTAACTTGACATGACACCAATTGCCACACACTGCGCGTTCATCGTCATTTTGTTTCCTGACAAAAAACAAAAAGACAGTTTTTTCATCATCCGCCGTGTTCACTCCTCTTGAATGAAAATTAGCTCAAGGACTGAAGAGTTGATGCAAGTGGCAGTAAACAATTTCATGAAAAAGAAATTCCAGGGAGCTTACGGTTCATGGAAAACCCACATGAAGCGATGCATACTCTCCTAACTTCCCAAGAGGACTACTTTGAAGGCGGCGGGGATAATAACGTCCAGCTATAATATTAAGTTATTTATTAATATATTAGTGGACCCGGCTGCCATAAAATTTAATGACAACCGCGTATTTCCATCAGGGCCTCGTCCGTGTCCGAGCTTGTGGTCGTGATTCTAGAATAAGGAGGATACATTGATGGGACATCTCATTGATGAAAAACTTGATGATTGCGCAGACATTGGACGACAGGTTAGACGCTTAAATGATACAGGCAATCAGATATTACGGCAGTTTAATAGATGCTCCCTGAATGTCAAGATTCAGCTGTTTATAAAACTTATTGCTATCCAATATTAGGTAGCTCACTTTGGGTCAAATGCACTAAACATGCCATCAGTAAGTTGCGTGTTGCGTACTATGACATATTCCGACGGTTGGTGGGTGTGCCCAGATACACAGGAGCTAGTGATGTGTTTACGTCGTATGAAGTAGAGTGTCTCAATATTCTTGCTCGTAAATGTGCATATAGCCTGCAGATGAGAGTACAAAAGTCTGATAACTCAATGCTCCAAGGGATTTGCTCTAATTCAAGTTATCAGAGTTCGGCGCTCAAGCAGCGGTGGGTTAGGATTCTGTATGTAGGCAACGACCTTCATGATCGGAATGACCTGTAGCTGATGTGCCTATTACCTGCTACTTTTCTAAGCTTTCATTTCACGGCACGCAGGCGTGAGCTGATATACTGTATCTCTGTCTTCCTACTGTACTATTTCCTTTGATTGCTCGAGGTACGGTAGGACTATATGTGAGCCTGTTGGTATACTGGGGACTGAGCTCTGGGTGCAACTTGTATTATTACCATTGTTACAAACCCCTTGGCCAGGCTAGCTACGTATAATGAAACGGCGTGTCTCAATCACACAGTACAGGGGTAATCTGTTAAAGTCTCTGTACCAATGCATCGAAGAGTTCTTTCTCTCTTGTTTATTACCTGTGCTCCTGTGTGAGATTGAGCTGCTCAATACCATCCGTGTCAGCAGGTGTAGGCTAAGTGTATCTATTTATTCTCATTGTGCGTGACCACCAATATTTGTGACTGGGCCTAATCACTAGGTTGAAATTTGGCTACTTTGTTTGTACTTGTGAGCTTGTAAGCGTATTTTGTGAACCCACTGTGTTCTTAATAAAAGTTATTTATTATTTATTTATTTATTGCAGCCACTGCTGCTACATCCATATCGTCATATGAAATCGTAAAACTTCTATTTCGGCAAACACATGTTGCTCTATCAGAGCAGTACCAACTAGTGTAAAATATTGCTTAATTTTCGCCGGCGACAAATTTGAGAAAATCTGTGTAGACAAACTGTGTTTACTATCATTGCTACTACCTTACGTTAGAAGCGTTAGGGACGAACAGATGTCTAACTGCGTGGGAACTATGTCGAAGCCAAGCTTTTCTTGCAGGAGTGGAAAGACAAAAAAAAAAAGATTCCACAAAAAGGAACAAACTTGCCGATGCTCTCGATTATGAAACCCCTCGTATAACACAAGCAGCAGCAATATTTTTTCAGAAAGGGAGCACCGGATGAGGACACCTGTATCACGCTAGCAAAACTTTTGAAAGTATTTTACATTATGAAAAGATTGTCTTCTTGCGAGCATATCCTCTGCCTTCGTTTCAAACACCAATTACTTCTCGCCTGTGCACTTTGAAGCGATTATTTGTTGCAATAGCGGACATTCAAGTTCCACATTTTTATGGTTCGTTGAATTTCAACTGGAATCTGGATGAATACTGCACAGCAGTTTTACAGCTGCTTTTATGGTGTAGACTATGGATTGTACTCGGTGCACATTTTACATTTAATCAACATCTAAGTTTGTTCATTCAAAGGTAGAAAATCTGTTAATCTTATCCTCATGCAAGAGAAGGTATAGGGCAAAATACATATATACTTATATATGTATAATGCAGATAGATCTTTTAATAGTGTTATGATCTCAGGAATTTTTGGGTAAGGTCTCGTATTGTTGTGCCTGGCACTTCGATGTGCGAATTGTATGTGAATAAATATAAAAACTTGGTTAAAAAATTACTCAAAAGTCATTGATGGGTTTTATTGTACACTACTTTTATAATTTCAAGAAGTGACTGCATGAATTTCTAATACTAAATTACAGACATTTTAGCCTTACTCTGCAAAAGAGTCAACTTGTGTCACGCGGCGAAGGACTGAAAGATCAAAATGTACAATTTCCTTAGGGACTTTCGCCCACCTGCTACACTTGTGGCCGTGGCTGCGGGTGCTCGGGGCAATGATACAATTACCAGATGTACAGCAGTCATTATATTATACCTACCTTTCAAAATGTCTAGTCTCACTCGGACCGGATGTTTGGTCGCCCAAGAAGCTGTTTCACCATTAATTACAGCAGCTAAGGGCGGTCAAAAATTTTGTAAGGGTACAGAGCATTATTGCTACAGTATCTAACGGAGTTGTTGTGTGGTTATAGGGGTGCAGTCATTGAACTAAGGAGAGATATTCCCAATTAAAGAATCGTAGTTGACTAGCTCACGCCGCTTCTTCAATAGCCTATGATTCTCAGCAGGGCTTCAGTTCACTTCGATAATTAATTAATGTATATAATGTACGGTAATAATCTACGGTACTATATTTGCATTGTTTTCTCACAGCTAGTTTCTTGCAACTCGAAGATAGAAAAATCGCCCTTGTTTCGTGCAGTCTCTTTAATGGATGATATACGTATGTATTTGTCCATTATTTTACCACTCGGTGTATATCTTTGATCACATATGAAAACATTGCGAGTACAGCCAGCGTATTTACTAGTCAGCTTAAACTACTCCCCAGAGTCAGTAGTTAGATTTTAGTCACTTCTTTCTTAGTTTCAGCTCACAGTCTGTAACTTGATGCAGTGTTTGCTGTCACAGTCTGACGAAGCTCATGAGCATGGCTCGGTGGTCACTTGAGCTGACCTTGTTGGTTCTAAAATTTCTTAAGGATTGCACGTGTCAGTCTCATATTATTTCCTGGACCAAATGTGAAGGAAATCGTATGGGTGAATTACTGTATGCATAGGTTAAATAGCATTAGACGTCAGAGTGTTTTACGCTGTCAGTCTCTTACCGCCCAACATGATGGCCGCAGCAATCATGGAAGAAGATCAAACTTGGTTCACCTTCTTTGCAGCGAATTCTCCAACACCGCAAGCGCCTTTCTTTTCATCAATGCTTATTTTATTTCATTTCCGGGAGATGAGTTGCTAGGGGACCTAGGCTTTTTCCAGTACTTGCCTACTTTCCCACGCGGCTTTTCGCTCCTCTCTAATAACACTTACAGTATGACTTGATGAACGTGGACGCAGTTCGCTGGCGGTTATAGTCATATAACAGAATTGGAGAGGCACTTGAAAAATTCTATAATTTACATGTGTGCTCTAGCCCAATCTGTCCGAGAAAAAATGTCAAAGTGCCACGGTTACTTCGTTAGTGGACGAACCCATCACTAAAACCCTAAAATATTAAATAAAATGAGAATTATTACTCGTTAAACGTGTAGACAGTCGACAGTTATCTATATTTGAGCAGCTCACCAACGAACCTGTCTCTGCAATCACATGAACCCATTCAACTCTGTTGTATATTTTATATGTAATAGCTGCGGTACTCTCGCCTTTACATGTGCTGCAGCTGGGAATTAGGGAGGCCACTGTGGAGTGAAGTTCACTTTATAACATAACGTATGGTGACAAATTTTCTGTCATGATGACATGCAGGATGCGACAAAAATCTCCTGATCCTTTTTTAACTTGAAATAAATATTAATATAAATCGCCTCCTATCTGAAGATTATCACATAATAGCTATATACGTCTTTTTCAGTTCTAAAAAGGTTCTTACTGTATAATTATTGAATGAGTGAACGTTACGCCACCACTGAACTTCACTGCGGGAGTGTCGAAGTTCAGTATTTATAATCCAGCTGAACGTGATGATCTCCACTAGCTGTTCAAGACACTTAGTCTATGAACAGATTCAACGAACTTGGCAGTGACAAGGACCCTCCCAGAAGTAGACAGACGCTCTCAGCTCTCAACCCAAAAGTCATGAAGACCGTGCTCGAAAGGCTAAAAAAAGCTCCACACATTCACTGACTTCCAGAAACAGAAACACGCTGACAGAACTAAGTGGAGACAGTGATTTTCCGATGAAAAACTCCTCACAGTGAAGGCAAAATTCAATCCACAGAAGGGTACTGGAAAAGCAACCTGAAGACATCCCAGATGGAACGAGATATGTTCCTGTCATCGAATGCCCGCGCCCTTTATTGTATGGGTGGTTGTTCCAATACGTGGGAATCATCCCCCAAACCCCTTTATTTTTTACAGAGAGGGCACAAAAATATTACATTTGCGTACATTGATGAAATTTTTATTCCTGCCCTTCCGAACCTGAAAGCATTACAAGGATAATGATTTCACCTATGGTACTTCAACGGCTCACGTACATCCTCCATAAAACTCAAGAGTGGTGGCAAGCCAATATCTCCAAATTTTGGAGTAAGAAAATGTAGCCCCCATCTTGCCCTGATTGTAATTCCGGGACCACAGTGTTTGATCCAGGTTTGAGTCTGATGTCTGTGTAGTGCCTAATTGCCACTGTCGAGGACATAAAGTTGTACTTGCAATGTGGCCTCCATCTTCCCCTGATTTGAAACCCCTGGACTTCAGTGTTTGGTCCACGTTGGGGTCTGATGTATGTGCATCGCCCAATTGCCACCGAGGAAAATCTAAAGTTATCCTTGCAGAAGGCATGAGACCAAATTCTACAGAAGTAGTGGAAAGCTTCAGCAAGTAAAAGGATGTTATGCAAACGGAGTAAAAAGATGGTGAATTGAAAAATAACCCAGGTAATATTTTGTGAGGGTACTACTAGTTGTTATATATGTGTTTCGCACATACAGCATTCCAATGTGTTAGCTCTAACATTTAAATGTGCACATGCATTCTTTGTATCATGCCAGTTCATGTTTGGGCGGATGTGACCGCCTGTCTTTCATGTCAGAAACTCTCAGATAAAGAACTTAAAAGGTCCTTTATGACACCGTACAATATGTGCCTTTTACCAGCATTGATTTTTGAGTGACAGAAAAAATGATTAGGGACCTTCCGGCCGGAACCTCGATCAGTAAAAGCTGTCTTTCAAAACCTGTAACCAGAGTTTCAGTGATATAAGTTATTCACATACACATAAGGTGATTTACCGGCGGACTTCCGATCCAATTTAGGCGGAAGTTGCCGGCCTTCCAATTGACTGATATTTAAGGCGCTTGTGCTATCAAGC
Organism: Parhyale hawaiensis; assembly: GCA_001587735.2. Lineage (NCBI taxonomy): Eukaryota > Metazoa > Arthropoda > Malacostraca > Amphipoda > Hyalidae > Parhyale > Parhyale hawaiensis. The sequence continues at coordinate 37,441,285 of LQNS02278091.1, read as the reverse complement.
GTCAGCTTATTCAGTACTTAGCCTTACTGTACCAACATTATCTACTGCAATCTGCTTGTAGCACTTATTCAGACGTTGACCTTGTACCTTATTGTCTGCATCTATCAAGTAGCATGTTGCTACTTACTTTCTTCATTCTCAACGTGCGTTTCTTTATTGAAAGCAAAATGATCGAAATTTAATAATTGATGTATGAGGTTCAAATTTTACATCCGTATATGTAACTTGCATGTAGAAAGACTAGCGCATCGTAGTTGATTTAGAGATGTTAATTTATGATTCATTCCAGTTATACAGACCAGAAAAATGCCAACCCCCTTGTAGAGCGTAAGGAGAACACAGCTAATTTCTATAAATCGTTCGTAACTCGAACTTTTCAGCAATCGAACTACCTTCAGCGACGATCCAGCCCAGACTACCGATCAAGATTCCACGGGCCTATAGATGAGTGTTGTCGCGGGGGACTGTAATAAGTACGTGCTTCCAGCGCTCGTGTTCGCTCGCCGGCTTGCTTGCTCCAATGTTGGTCCGTCTCTCCGTCACGCTCTATGGAAATAATATACAGAGAAATTCGAGTGCTGAAGACGGTATACATATAATAGCGAGGGCCACTCTATGGAAATAAGACAGGAAGACGTAATTCGAGTGTTGGAGACGGTATATAAAGGGGGAGGGCGTTGGGGGCGTTGCACTCGGGAACTGCAGCTGAGGAATCTTAACTCACCTACATCACTCTGTTCGGACGTGTTCAAAGGTGCTGCGGAAGATGTCAGTTTTCCAGGCAGAATGCTGAATTTCCATTCAAGAAGTTCTCTGAGAAGTAAAAAGCACATGAGACAACGATGGTTTTCGTGAAGTTCTAAGTCTCTGCCGTCATTTATGACGGCTGGGCCCTCTAGTAATAAATACGATGCAGTGCAAATGATGATAGAGACCTAGTGCATGTACGATTTGGGCGGCAAAATTAAGGCTTCGCGCTGGACTTGTCCCAAACTTCAGACAGAAGCTTTGGATTTGCCACTTTGGAATGTGTTGCAAGTGAAAGAAGCAACGCGATTACGTTGAGCCCGCCCGAAACTTTTTTTTGCGGAGCTTTATTGAGTTTCTATAGAAGTCTCAAGTGCAACCAATTCAGGGTTTATGCCTGAAACTCAATTCAGCGGGACGAAGCATGCAAGTGCACCTGCGTGAAGTTACAAACAAGTCAAGCTTCGAAGACTTAGTTTTGTCGTTCAATCGAACACGCCTTTAAAAACCTGCAGACTCAACTGAAACACAACTTTCAGGCGCCATCGATTAACCGACGAGAAGACGCCCAACAGGCTCGATTTGTCTTAAGCTTCAGACAATTGCGTTAGCTTCTAGGCGCTGGACCGAGTTTTAGGCTTTGACACTAAACCGGTTACCCTTGAGACTTTCTCAATTACAATTAAAATGGCAGTTCTATACTTCCAAGCGTGACTGAACTGCAGCTGCTAACACCAGCAACACGATTTAAAGTGGCGAAGTCAACGCTCCTGTCTAAAGTTTGGGACAAGTTAAGTCGGGTGAGCTTTACTAAGCCACACCAATCGATGACACTTTTGTATGCGTTTGCCACATTGAAAGTGCGTTCACGTACGACTCTGTAGCTCAAAAGTACGCAAACATTGACAACTCTTTTTAAGAATTAGTTTACACCGCTGCTAACATCATGAACTCAAAAAAGCCTCAGCTGCTTGCTATACTACAATTTTATTCACAAAAAATTGATGCGGTTTCATTCAGGTCCTGTTTGTAAAGCTTCCTCTACACAGAGGTGCAAATTGAAACTTCCCTTAGAGAAAAGGAACCAAGACAATGTTTTTTGCTCATTATGCTCAATACTGAAACTATGTGGAAGTGCAGGACTGGGTGCCGGCATTATGCATATGTGACCTAACTGAAATTCTAGCTTGATGCTAAGTGCGCGGACACGCTATGTTAGCACGTATCCAAGCTGAACCGAACCTATCTTAAACTAGCCTAACCCATATCTTCACCTCACCGTTTACCTTGCATCCATCGCGCATACTCTCAGGAAGGCCGCATACTCTAACGGGACTCAGGATTCTACGATCTCCGTCAAGCACCGTGAAGGTGCAAAAAATATGCGATGGGGAAGCGAGCGAGAACAATGGCTGTTCAAATTCAGTGACACATCTCAATGGACAAGAACAACGCCCAAAGACGCTTCCAGAATTCCTCCACGAGTTTGGATGTCAACAGGTGTTCACTGGAACCCCCTAAGGGAGGGGGAGCTTTCAGGCGGACCTTACGTCACAGGCCGACAATGGCGGAGGTGAAAGTCTGAAGCTCGCAGACTTTTGCCGGGATACATTTTGGAGTAACGGGCCTGACTGACCGTCGGGAGAGGAGGATACATCCTGGTACTTTATTTACTTTGA
>LQNS02278091.1:37389433-37409112 GCA_001587735.2 Parhyale hawaiensis | reverse complement strand
GCGCAAAACTAAAAGCACGTTTCAATTCCCACGTCAGAGATATTTCCAGGCATGTCTTCTCTAGAGTGTTATTGACTATCATAAGAAAATGAGAGAAGAGAGAACATCAAAAGCGACAAAATGGTCCCCAAAAATACACATGAACTCCTATTGTATCTCCTCAACGGTGACGTGGAATTCTTGGTGCCGCTCACGTCCCGTTTACACGGCGCAACGTTTGTGGCGCAATGCACTTTCTTCCCCACGTCTGGTCGTCTGGACCAAAATTACCCTGTCTGAGGTCTTCGATTTGCGTGACTCAGAGTGTCCTGCTGTGTGAAAATCCCTTAAATAAACTGACCCTTGTATAATTTGCGTAAGCGCAGCGGTCAGTATCAAGAGCTAGGGCGAAAAGTTAAAAGTAATTTAAAAAACAAATTTTAAAAATATTTAAATGAACTCATTTCCCAAGAATGTAGAAAAAATCCCTAGCAGTTCCAGCCATACTGCGTAACAGTGTTGCATTGTGTAAACGATCCTGCTGTACTTCCCAACGCTCTGCATGTACGCGCCTATGCTTAACAATTAATTTCAAGATTATATTGACCAATACCCGGGTCATGCCACAGTCTTTAGTCCTACGCTCATTTATGACAACGTCCGGCTGTATTGCTGAGTTCGGTTAAACAAGAGAAATGTGAGCAGCTTCCAGAGCAGCTACTTGTTTGCAATCGCAGACATTCAAAACTTTACTAGCAGCATTTGCTAATGCAGCTGGCATAATGACTAACATTTCAACAACTCTTTTCATCAAACATAGTTTAACGTACAGTTGTGCATGCAGGCACTTAAGTTGTCATACAATCGGATGAAGTATAAACGTAGTTGAAAAACTGTCGTGTGATGTTTACTTTTACGGGCAATGGAACACAAAAAGAGTAGCTAATAATCCAAAAACTGCAGTAAACGCTTTTCCAATCCACTCTTTCCCTTCTCCTTCCCATAAGCACTGTTGGCTTCGTTGTAGCAAATACAAGCGATCAAAGTACATTTCTGCACGTAAAGCCTTATGATTTAAACCCGATCTGTGTATATCTACGGACGGGGGATAATTATCTCAATTAGATATTTCATATAATCTTGTTGATATTTGACAAGGTTATACTGTTTATACTGTATAAATTATTTGCGCTTTGCTGTCAGCATTTTAATAATTGAAAATAACATAATTTAAGTAGAATGGTGTCATTTATAAATTTGCAGTTACTGGCGAATAAAAATAAATAAAGTTTGGCATTAGCCTTCATCGTATGCAAGTACGTTTATTAACACATTACATAATGACTCCGCTTGTTACGCGGGTTTCCTAATAGATAGACACACAGGTACATCTCCGTGCGTTCCTGACATTATTAGATTAGAAATAATTGAATACCGTATAGAGCGATTTCTTTTTACCACTTGAGTTACTAACAATAGACACATGCCTTATTAACCTAGTAGCAGTGTGATCGTAAATAAGGAGTCAGAAATTTGGGTTTAGGTAGCACCGGATTTTTTTTAGTTCAGGAATTGCATAATTAAGCTCAGAAAACTGCAATTGCAATTAATTTAAAATTAATAAAAATATCACCATGATCGACTGTTGGTAGTACGCCATCGGCGAATTGCACAGCATCTGTCGCTGATTAGCAGTTGTAGTAGGATATACTGTATTTATTACTGGCTCTTCAAACGTTGATACTATAGATGCAAGAAGGCAATACATGCCGATGATGCCATAAGGGCGATGTAAACCGTTGATTTAATATGGGCAAATGCATATCGTTGATACCGTATAGGCAATACAAACCCTTGATTTCATAAGGGTAATGCATTCCGTTGATACCGTATAGGCAATGCATTCCGTTGATACTGTAGGGGCAATACACGCCGTTGATATATTAAGATCAAATACAATATCTTCACAGTCAGTTACTGCCATGACAGTTACAGTGGACAACATTAGCAGAGGACCCAGCACACAACACGTGCCAAATTAGGGCAGACAGAGAGCAGGGCGAGCGTAGGCAGGACGACCATAACCCGCCGCACGTTCGCACGCGACACAAAAACGCTCACTGTAGTGCAGCATGACCCCTTCTGAATCATTGACGCCTTATATGAACCCCTTCGCCTTCATTGCGTAAAGTGGAGACTGTATAAAAATTTAACACGTTGACTTCAATGGTCATAGCGAGTCCTACACGCCACTGCGACTGCAGGTGCCGCAGCAAATAATGCATGTCGACTGCACAGTGTTGCTGAACTGCATTCGTCGATGGTGGAACGAGTATTTTAATAAGAGAACACCCGATACGTGTTGACAGTTTTAACTTTGAATCTCTGGGCCGACAGGGAAGACACTGATGCGTGCCGGCTGCATTTTTAATGCGTTTCTGAGTAGACGGTGTCCGTCGATAGTAAGGTTCTACAAAAAAAGCTATAGATGCAGTACACCCAGCCGGAGCTGACGGCTGTAACTATACGACTTCATTTCACAACGCTAGTATGTTTCCTTGTGTCAGTGCGTGCAGCGCGTCCACCAAAAGTTGCCAAATTGTTTGCCGACGCGTCAGTTGGCTCAGCGAAGTGCTTGCATGGAACTTTTTACTTGCGAGTGAATAATATCTCTGAAAGCATTTTCTTCTTGTTGAACCGACACAGCAACGCAATCGAACGCTGTGCGGTGAACACACGGGACAAAACTCTAACATCTCGAGCCTGATTTAGCCTGCAATTTTCGTTTTACTCCCATAAGAGTAAAACTCTTACTTTTGTGAGATAGGTTCCAATAGTGAAGTGAAAAGTACAAAATAGTGAAAAAGTATATTTATAAGTTACGAGTACATCATTTGCTCTGTCTGCTACATTTCCACCCAACGGAACACCCTAACTTCTCTGATCTTGTATCCAAGAGTACAACACTGTTTAATCTTGAGAATACGTGAATGGCGTATAGACGGATAACTTTTTTTTTCAGTTTGTATTCAATCACATATGTACAAGCTTTTATTTTGTCTTCATGCAGTTTTCTTAATGTAACATATCGTTACTTCAAAGAAGTTGTTATCTAAAGCCATATCCCTCACACTTTTTTCTTGTTTAAATTGATTTCAAACGTTTAATTTACTTTCAGTGCTGTTTTTTATTTATTTTAGATGCACAGGCACTTTCAGTTCACTTACAATATTATTGGTCACATTCATCTTGGGTGTTATTTTAATTAAACACAAGTTATAGAGACTGAGCTTACAACGACTCTATACAGCCCGCTGCAGACGAGAGTCGAAAAGCAAGAACGTTTCACTTTCCTGGAACAAAAGATTCTGTGACCGTGACTACATCTTAACGTGTTTGAACATTGCAATAAAATGCACGTTATTGCGGGCTAAAACTCACCCAAATTAAGAGAGATATTCCAAACTGCGCAGTTGGCACTTGCCTTTTAGAATTTTTCTACGGTAGCTTAAATTTTATGCTATTTTGGACAATTGAAATCTGGCCAAGCCGAAGTTGTGTCCGTAGCGACAAAATCGGATGAGTAACGAGAAACGTTCCAGTGTATCGACTCTCGTCTGCAGCGGGCTTAAGATGGTTTACCGGCGAGTAACTACAAAACGCGAGTATTACGTGAGGTAATATTCCTCTGAAAACAAAGGAAGAACGANGTGTCCCGTAGCGACAAAATCGCATGAGTAACGAGAAACGTTCCAGTGTATCGACTCTCGTCTGCAGCGGGCTTAAGATGGTTTACCGGCGAGTAACTACAAAACGCGAGTATTACGTGAGGTAATATTCCTCTGAAAACAAAGGAAGTACGAACTGCGTCACTGCGAAAAATAGGAGGAATAATCGAAGAGTTGACCGTTGCCCGACTAAAAATTTTGCTTAAAATAGGAAGTGTGTGAGGTAAGGTGGCGAAAAGTAGGAAGTTGTAGTGTATTCCAATGAGTACAAATCTTCCACATGGGTTAAAAGCACCGTTCTCTAGTTGCGTTTGCTACCCGTCGTTCGTATATTTTCGGCATTTCTACTACGGAAGCAACCACCCAGCAGAGGACTTTAAGTTGTAACCCAATTTCAGATCCCCCCAAATGTGCTGGACTGACCAGATCAATTTAATTTAAAGGAGGTTCAAAGTAATTTCTAAATTCGAATTTTCATAATGGAAATTCTCAGCAGTCTGCTTGGACAGCTCATTCTGCTCGCGAATCCAATTCTAGAAACTACAAGACGTGTTGAATTTGTAGCTGATAAAACACATTATCCTGAATAATATCAAAACGACAGTACAGCAGCGATCGAAGGCTGACCGAACACGCGACCGCGTAAAGGCACTTTTATCAAGCTTCATTCCTCCAACTGTAGAAATCTGACCAGGCAACGGCCCTCTTGCCTTACGTAGATGAATTCTGTCTTACCTATTCCTTAACACTGGGATGAAGAGACAAGCAAGCAATGGACAAAATTGTGTTTTATTATACTTACAGTCGAATTAAAACAACACGCTCGGGTTCAGAGGGTCAGGAAAACATAAGAAGCATCAAGTGAAGACGCCGGGAAGTGCAAAACGTTGCTGTGCGGTACCTACCCCGCAGAAAAGGATAGTCACGGCTGATTTGAATGCTCGCAAATGAGCGGTGCCGAACACAGATCTCGACAATGACTTCCTTGCAGACAAAATCGTGTATACTTTACCTTTATGATACTTCGGACAAGGTTCAGGTGGCGTTATGCACGCCACCGTATAGGCAAACAGTTTAGCACCAAGCGGTCATCCATACTGTTAAAGGTAAAAAGACCATGTAGAACCGTTGAATGCTCTATCTCGGACTATATATTTGAAGCCGTTAGTTAAATGTTCAGTATTGAAAAAAGAAAATGCAGTAAAGTAGTAAAAGTACATATATCATATGTAGAGAAATACATGCAGTGGTTGGTAGAAAAAAGAGAAGAGAACGATATAATACACAAGGAATTTGAAACTAATACGCACTTCAATGAAAAAAAATAGACGCTTGTGATTCTTATTAGGCCATAACAAGGAATTATAAACGTTTATTTTTACCAGGATGCAGGAATTTGCTACAGTATTTTTGCCTTCATTATCTCTAATTTTTCTGCTTCCAAACTGTTATCATATTTCTCTTAATATTTTCACAATGCTTTGCTCTCTCAATGCAACTCATTTAAGAGTTACAACGCTCCAACGCTGTATGGAACAATCAGCTTTTTAAGAGGGCAGGTAGAGGAATACGCCTCAGCCATGATGCCACAGAGAAAGCAACTGCAAGGTAAACATTACAAAGAATACGCTAAAAATTCTACCGTATAAACTGAGGATCCCTAAACTTGGTAGGAAGTGCGCGTGGCATGGGGTCCCATACCCAACATACGGGGGGCGGCGGACTGACTGCGGCGGCGAGACGGGAGGCTCAAAATAGCACCCGTGCCAGCGTCACCGTCACGCCATCCCTCGCTTTGGTGGTCGTCATGGTAAGTTGGTCAGGGAGGCTCTCTTGTAGTAATACAATCATGGTACTGTACTCAAGCTGGAACATGATCGTCGTAGTGTTAGTTATGAAGGAAAAGTACGTTATTTGAGGTCTCTTGACTTCTACATTTAGTCAACTGTACGTCACGCTACAAGGTAAGCATCGCTTTATGTGTAGTATAAAAAAATTGGATACGATACTTAAACTATGATACTTGTTGTAGCAGCCACCTTGGTGCTTTGTATCTAATTCAAGACTGGAGTGGCGGCGCTGTCAAGAATGACAGCGAGGAATATATGTATGATGACCCTTCTTCATTGGTCATACTTTCATTAATACAACTGTCTAATTAAAGGAATATAGAGATCAGCGTTCAAAGCTTCACAACTGCCAAGCAATGGAACCCTTGTTGCTCAGCAGGGCTTAACCCTTCTTTTCTTTCTCAGATATTATTGAGATGAAACAATTGCTATTTGCAGCCTGCCAAGCATTCCTCAAGATATTCACTTCGATTCGGTATCTGGAATACGCAGCATATGGAATAGAATAGGTAGCTGGCAGTAGACAGACCAACAGGCCCATTCGTAGACAGTCGCCGGGACTAACGCTCCGGCCCTTTCTGAGCTGTCGCCACTAGTTCAAAATCATGGAGACTTCTGAGGGAGAAAAGAAGAAGAAAATAAAGTCTGGCGAGGAGTTGATCTCCCAAGCACAATTAAATGTTGCTGATCCGGGTAGCTTTGACACCTTAAGTTAGTCGTGGCATGAAATATGGATTGCGTATCTTATAGGTTCATAGTTTTTTACTTCGCGAAAAGCTGTTTTGTCCACCATTGGAACAAAGTTCGAAGAATGACTGATGCAACGAAATTATGTGTGGGAAGAATCAAAGAGTCAGGACGCATGGCAATGCTAAGGTACGCTTCAGATAACGTCAGTGCCTTGACTGTGGCACACGCATGGAGTGCATTCAAATATAAGGTTGTCGTATATACTTTTGCCATCGTCTGCAACTTGGCTTAATTTTTGCCTTATCTGTTTTCTTAAAACGTGATAGAAAATGGATAGATAAGCAGATGAATGAACAAACAAACATATAAATACACATCGATCCTTATTATATTGTAGAATAGGCTTCTAGCCCCTCGCAAAATGATGTAGCTGTTTATGTATAGTTATTTATGACGAATATGTACAGTAATTGAACTCGCAGTAATACATATAATCAGGTGTACTGTATACGTACCAGGAGGAAATTTTCAGTATGTTGACGACTATATATAAGCGGCTACGTTTCCGCCACTCGCACTGTTTAAGTTGTGTGGTTGAGAACTTTGCTCTGCTATCATCTCACACTGCAAACTATTTTATAGAAACGTCGTTGCTTTCTTTATTTTATTATATATAGATTCGAAATTCAAATTTTCCATGCACTGTATCATAGTTTATACTATATTCACTCCGCTTTGGGCGTAAGAGGAAGATCTTAATAATACTATAGTTTAGAGCGGTGTGGAGCGGTGCTTTTCACTCGAATTCATGTATGCTTTATGCTTCGAACGATGCTTTCAAAAACTTATAGTGTTCGTTTGCTTTACTATGTTCTTTCCTCACTTTTGCATTGTTTCGTTTGGAAATAATTTGAACCAATATGAAGAATTACTTTGTGATGTGCTATTTATATATTTTTAAATAGCAGCGCTTTACCTTTCAAAAAAGTCATTACAAGATAATTTCAGAATGTGTCAATTAACAAACATGCAGAGTGCTGCGGTATACTACCACTGCTTCCTTTATTCATTAAATAAACCAATCATGTACTCTCTACTTTTTCTGTTTCAGCTTTGCTTATTTGCATATCATCTTGGGTGTATGCCCAGCACTTACTCTGACAGAATTCTTTGCCGTCCCAGGAGCTAAAGTAGAAAATCAGCTTCTGGGGCGGCCGAAAATTCCGTTAAGGTGTGTCCTATGATTGTGCCAATAAGCGCTTATGGATTTTCATATTATTGTGTTCATTTAAAATCCTGCTCATACTCATGCTGCCGGTAAGTTTCACCTCATCAACTTGAGGGTTTTAGTTTGTAGTTCTTAACCAAATTTGCACTTTTACATGGTATTTATTACCTACTGTGTAATTTGCTATTTATTTTTCCAACTTTATAATTTTACTTTTTAGCTTCTACCAACTGCACTATTTTACGATTTTGTTTTTGATAATTGTTTGATTTCATTTTTTATTTCTATCACCTGTACAATTTTGTTTTTCCCTTTATGTCAACAGTACAATTTTACTCTGTAAATATTTACCAACTGTACAGTTTTACTTGTTTTACAGCTGCTGGTAATGAATACTAGGGCGTGGGCAGGTGAGCCGAAGTATGTAAAACTATTCGTTAATTGGCAGTTGATTCTCTACTGCACCTGGGCTTCCTGTCCTCAGTCTGTAACTTTTAAGCCAAAGTAAATCCATTGGAACAGCTGGTGGTGGATTATTCGCACAAATGCGTTTACCCTCACTCTCCTCAACGCAATTTCTACAGAGAAATTTGCGGACTTACTTTGCTTGTCGTCTTAACACTCCCATTAGAAAATATCGTTTCTAGTGATGGCCATTAAGAAAAGTTCAGATACGATCCTCCCAAGAGCAGCTTTACAGGAATGCAGAGAAAAGTTATGACTTCCCTTTGTGCATTTTTACTAACAGTTCAGTTGAATTTCTTCTCAGCCGCTGGCTGTATGTTGGACTAAAGATGTAGCCTAGCTTATTGGACAGAAAAATAGACAAGGACAAGTACAGCACCAGCACGTATAATCCTTACACATGAAGGGAATCTCCTTTAAATATACTGATAGCTAAGATATGTTCTGAGTAAATATCTTATCCTCCTTGCTGTAATATTACTAAGCAATAGAAACTAACATAACTGTTTCTCTTCATTGTAATATACTATTTATTGTATATTTGCCTTCAATTTAATAAACTCGCCAACCTTGCAAGCCTTTTTTATATCTTCGCTTCTGGAACGGAGATCTTCGCTGGATATACAACTAAGGTACGTAATGTATTTCTCGCGTATATATATGTATTTAGCACTTTGGCAAGCATTTATTTGAATCTGATACGATGGACCCCGTTTCATAATTATGGTAATAACGCCATGGGTTCAATTAAGGATGTAAGTCAACCTCTCTTTATTACACTGATCTTGTTGAAAAATATACACACTCTTATCGATGAACAAATCCGATTGAAAGCATATACGATCATCCTATAACGAATATATTTACCCATATCAATAGACTGATCGTACTGAAAAATGCACACAATATACATAGTTTACTTACAGGGACCTCTAATTATCTCGTAACGAAAACTACTCAGCAAAGCGCCTATTAATTCTTCTGACGTGATAGAGAGTAAATGATAGTGGTCATATTAAATTGAGTTATCATTTACATTAAAAAGCACACAAGGACTGATAACAATGAAGGTGTTGTTGAAAATGCTGCCAAATCATTCGCAGAATGAAACTAACCGTTTGGTGTCGAAACTTAAACAATTTCTTGTGGCTGGTACCAGCATGGAAATGTCGCAAAAGGGAAAAGTGTTTTGCTTTACAAACTAATAAATATTATTATCAGTGCTTCCAGAATTATGCATTAAATATTATATTTGATGATTCAATCTAGCAAGAGAACACATAGCAGGAAATAAGTGAGGACGGCGATGACGCGTACAGGTACCAAAGAAGTGTCAACGTGCAAGAAGCGATGTTGTCGCCAGCAGTAAATTTAGACAATAGTCTGGCACGGTTATTGCACGCGGGCGATGTTGGCGCTGCAGAAGCCAATCAGTCATGCAGTTTTTAACTTCATGCCTAAATCTACAGCAACCAATAGATAATAGGCATGAAAGCGCACCCACAATGCGCTAAAAATGCATTATAGTCACAGGGCATTGTATATTTTCATACTCAAAGGGACATGGCGAGCCATGGACCATAGAACTAAAGTACCTATTTAAGTTTACTCAACTGTGCTATGGGAGTAGCACTCCTGTAGTATTTCATATACATACAGTAACGTTACTGCTATGGTAGCAGAGGCGTAGACTAACGTAAGACTGTAATCTCATCCACGCAATAAGCGCGCGTACTCCATTCCAAGATTAAGAGAATGTAAGCGGATGTTAGGCGGATGTTCAGACTCATATATTACATCATAGCTGCTGTAAAGTTAAATATACCACAGCCGGAATCCTGATATGTACGTACATGTCACCAATATTAGGCTTATCTGGATTTTCTATTTCTCTGCTGGACAGACGTAGTCAACCATAACGTCATATTACAGTAATATAAATATATTCCTATTGCTCTCGTTAACACTTCATTGATGCCCGAGTTATCGCATCTGCGGTTAATACATTTTTTAGAAGAAGATGGAACAGTGGCGAACACTGATAAATTTTAGTTAACTGGTGCATGTTCCGACAATACTATTGGGAGTAGTTCCCTCATGTCAAAATTATCGGTCATGTTGTTTACATATTTACTAGGGAAGGACGGAGCGGTGGCGAGGATCACTGCATCACTGCGGTATAAATAGGCTACGTGCGTCAAGCTCGAGTCCTGGCGCTTGTGTAAAAAAAAACACTCAGATTTAACCAATTAGCGCCTACTGTCCTTTCTTGTGACGGTATGAACTGTGCTAGTTTCCACGGGAAATAAAGCTTTAGTATGTGTGTCACTAGATGAACTGAACTATACTCTGTCCATTTTATCAAGGCAGGTTGAGCGTGGTCAAATTCCTCTACAGCGTTCCCAATTCTATGGGCATTTCTGAGATTTCACTATATGTATGCAGGTAGTGGGTAGGGCTAAGATATGGGCCGAACAAAATCTCAGAAATGCCGATAGAATTGACAACACTGTAGAGGAATTTGACCACGCCCAAGCTGCCTTGATAAAATGGACAGAGTATAATCCCTCGTATGTTGATAATGTGATTACACGGCAGCAATGCATTTCCTTACTGCTTGGAAACGTGGGTAATGCTAACAGTCAATAGCAGGTTAGAGAACAGTAAATTAATCAGGCCTCGAGCTCTAAATTGCTATCACGTCCTTCAAGGTACCGTATCTATGATACCGACTTTACTATATGCATCGGGGCGACGTACGAGCCGAACATCTGCAGATGTATGGAGTTGAGCCTCCGGATGTGTAGTGTAGCCCCGGTATTGCGCTTTCAGCCTTAGATAGTAGAAAAATCGGGTATCATTGATGTGGTCTAGGGAGAAACAGTTGTAAATACTTTAATCAGCTGCTTCCATAAGTGCTGTGGTCACATAGATTTGCTACCTTATTTGGTGTATATTTTCTCGCCTTGGTATCTACTGAGCGGGTCCGAGCGTAAATAAAGAATAACCTTTCTGCTCGTGACATTTTGCCAGGTTCACGATACTGGAAGTATATTTATTTACCTGTATAGTTCCGATGCTGATGACACTCATATTTTTTATATGATTAACACAAACACGTGCTTTATTTCAAAAAATAAATTATACAAAAGTTTGCACCTGTTTCATGTCCCGAAGCCCCAAAATATAAAACAATCTAATAAACACCAATATGCATTTTTACATTTAAATAGTAATTAAATCACAGTTTGCATATACAGTTGTTTGAGCATTTATTTCATTCGTGTTACGATTTGTAAAACATAGTTCGTCGTCAGTTGGACCAGCGTATGAGATTGGGGTTTATCCTGTCTGGTTCTGTGGGAAACCGAAATCAACAAAGATACAAATTATCAAAAACTAAAGATATCTGATAATGGAGTGCACTTTTGCTTTTGCCAGTTTTCATATCCAGCTGAAGAAGACATTTGAAGTATCATTATGCTCTTTCATGGATCCTGATATCTACTTTTTCCCTATGTCAAAAGGGAATTTGATCCATTTAATCTATTAGGTAAGAAGGTATGCGAAAATTGAGAAATGATCAACGAAGGAAATGGTAAGATTCTTTCCAGAGTGCAGTATTGAAATACGAAAAGGAGCGAAGACGAGGAAGGTTTCGTTGCGGTAACTATTTCTTCTTCTTCTTCGTCTTTGATGGCGCTGCTCTTTGTGGGCAGAAACTAATTTTCAACGAAATAATATTATTGTGTGTCAGTGAAATGAAGATGCAATTCATGGTTAGAGAGATGCTGGGTTTCCTGCAAAAAGGAAGTTAATTATGTCGCGGGGCTGAGCGACGTCTTGTGTATCCTTCATTAACATATTAGGTAAGAAGGTATAATCAAAGAAATTGTATCGTCGCAAAACAGTCATACTTTTGGTACGCTATAGTATTTGAGCAAATTTTCGTAAACTTATCCTGGATAAAAACGGAAATTTACTATAGACACCGTTCAACATATCAGGTTGAAAATAAAGTTTTGTCCGCTTTTCTGAGTTGTTGCTTCCTGTGTAAGATAGTAACGTATATTTTGCATGCACTGAATCAGCATTCATCGGTCTTATAGTGCGCCTCAATTAATTATTTCGACGAACTTTGCGTCTCCAAGCCTAAAACGTGCATCGTCGGGGACTGATGCCGCAGTTTATTTCTTGCCTTCGAATCGTTCCTTCGATCGTCCCGTTCCTAACTCGCATACTGCAACAATGCGAGTCCTTCAGAATTTTGTTAAAAATATGAATTTTTCAAAATTTTATCGTAAGCAAGGCTATTTTCCAGCATTACTAGAATAACATAACTTTAACCCTATAACAAACCCTCTGCGATAAAATTCCTGTTGGTCTCACACAGTAACACGGGTATTGTAAGACTGTCATCCATTGGACTGTAGCTAAAATTGATAGGTAATGAGCTAAAAATTGGGATTATATAGGACGGTTAAAGCTTTCATTACCACCTGATACGAGAACTGAACGGCTGTCTCAAACCTCACAGATGCTATTTCTCAACCCCAGAGGGGTGCATGTGAGCACCTCTATAATTAAGAACTACAGTTTTAACTATTTTATCAGAGCAGCGGTAATTGGTTCAAAATGCAAGTTCACAAATTAATGTTCAACATCTGACGTTCGTGATACATTCGACAGTCTGCGTACCAGCGAGAAAGAACAATCATGAAAAACTGTGCTTCTGATTTGATAAAAATTAAATTCCCTACTCTTTGGATCAAAAGAACTGCAATAGGAACAACTCATGCCTGGAAGACCCGTTGACTCTGTACTGCTGTACTAAATGTAGTTGCGATTAAAAATATATTATAATCAGGTAATGAATTTTTCGTAGTTCTTATTTCAAAATATGCCGAAGACATCGATCTAAAAGTAATGTCTCCTATTTGTTTATTTCACCCGAGGGAATACGGAAGGATTGCAAAGTGCATTGTTATAATGACTGAACTACGCACTCATAGCCTGAAAGTGTCTCTCTCTGTTGCAGATATTGACGGTGTGATACTCTTAGATAGTTATCCCTGTCATTGACGTGCGTCAGAAGCAGAAATACATCATTTAATTCTTCCAAGTAGAAAAAATCGACTCAATCAACATTCACCAGTACTTGGTGAGCATTTTCGTAGTCGACTTAGTTCATGTCAGCACAGTTACAAAATGGATTCGCCGATTTCAGAGTGGCGGCAGAGATTTGAATGGTAAAGTTCGCCACGGACGCCCATGCACAGCCACCACCCCTGTAAACAAAGTGTTGTACAATCAACTGATCCGCACCGATCGGCGGATAACGGTAAATGAAATTCGTGTAGAGCTGGACGTGGGTGTCAGTATTTTGGAAACAATGTGATCATCCTTAGGATACAGCAAAGTGCAAGGCCAGAGAAACGGAAAACATTACGTTTATGTCAATATTACAACTCCAGGCCACACACAAGCTTGAAGATCACGGAATATGTTGCAAAGTTCGGCTGGACGGTGCTGTCTCATCCCATCACATAGTCCCGACCTGGCACCGTCAGACTTCCAGTTGATCGGACCTCTGAAAGACGCATTACACGAGCAGCGTTTCCCGACAACAACGAAGTAATCACAGCAGTGACAAAAATTGACGGCCTTTGCAGGCGCTGACTTTTATAACCAAGGCACCAAGACTCTCGTTCATCACTGGCAAAAGTGCATTGAGAATGGTGATGACAACATAGAAAAATAAATTCTGGAGCACAATAGGTCGCAGATCGCTTGCTTTAATGGTGCAATTACCTTCGTCGTAGCTCTTCAACCTTTTGAGTTTAAAAATAGAAGGCATTACTTTCGGAACGATCCTCGTGAATCAGTGAGGGGAAAACGGCTTAGTTATAACAAGCAAGTGAATTTAATGCAATACAATTTCATAGAAAATGGTTGAATAAAGATTGTTAGAATTTTAATTTGATGCAGATATCTTTTTCGCTCACAATGACGTATAATTATAATTTTAAAGAAAAATGTGAGTAAAGTATAATATCTAGTCAAGACAGTAAAAACCGGTTTTCTCGAACTATTTATGTAGAAAATGCTATACTTGAGCCGAGCAACAAGAATATATGTAATGAAAAACTTGTCAAACTACTGGTATATTCACGACATTCTTCGATGCAATAAAGATACACTCTCAAAAAAAAAAAATGCCTACGCCAATTTGCAGAAGCACGTACCGTGCGTCTCAATATTCGCTGTACTTCTACATGCAGAGACTAGGTCAACGAACTCTACTATAAAATTAGAAAACGTTTCAATCGGTCTCAGCAGCTAACTCCACCCTGTAAGTTGATACAGCTTTATCCAACTATAATACAATAATAACACCGTGATGGTAGGATTTAATTCTGCCCCAGCTAGTCAGGATCGACTTTCACCTTATCATTTTAAAGGGGAAAATCGCCCACGAGCGTACGTGGGAAGCAGGCAAAAAGTCAGTGACCTTGCGTGCGATACTGGCACAGGGAGGTGACCTAAAGCGCCCCGCCACTTCACTTGGCCACCAGCTTAAAATGCTCGAGAAACTGCGACAACTTTTTGCTTAGTAGTGCCTGTCTAGCGACTTCTCCCGCTGAGGCTTGAGTCTTTACAGCGATTTGTGTGTGCTTTTACTCCCCTAAAATGCTTTGTCTGTTGCTAGTCTAGAGGTTGATCATTTGGTTGTTGTTGTTGCAGTTGTTCAGCAGACACCACTGTATCTATCTATACCTTTGAGCGAGGTCTATAAGCTACGTGACAGTTTTTCTCATATTTAATGTACTGTATACTCTGACATTGCTTCGCATAGGTGCTCTTCATCTCTGAAACGTTCGCAGTGAAAAACATTCAATAGCTACTAGGTATACATCGATATGTTCAACTTTTGCGATGTCGTCCGTGTCTTGCTTAATTTATTACTTACGTTTTCCTCAGTGACCATGTTTAAAATAAATTCAGTATGCCGTATAGTTGATATATTACCGTACAGATATCGTCAACGTTTTATACGAGTATTCTCCCACACAGATTGATATACGCCCTCTTGTGCGATTTCATGTATGTACATACACTGTACATACACCTGTATCACGAGCATTCACCATGTCAGAGATTGACAAGCAGATAAATTCATTGTAATTAATGAATGACACAAAAACGGTCACGTTTAAAAGCACAATCAATATAAACAAGAGGCGGATATTTCCAGATACAGATAACTAGCAAGATCAACTTTTGACAGGCAAGTTGTATAAATCCTGAGCTTTTCTTAGGATTGCCGAATTGGATATGTCATATTTTCATCAATTTTCTAAAGTTACCACGAAGTTGTATCAAACACTTACACATATGTATATACCTTCCTTTTTGGACTCTAATTAATGGTATTCGCTCAGTGTTTCCTCTGCTTTCTTGACTTGTTTCCATATGTGGTGGCGTTCTGTTAGTGGGAGCTTATTTCCAGACCTGGATACGGCCCTACGCCAGCAATGTCTCATTTCTACATACTTAGCTCCTCTCATCCGCTTCTTCACCCGCTAGACCCTGGAAGCCTTGCAGCCAATACTGCTGACCTAAATGTTACGTGCGTGATGTTCAACTGCCCAGCCGCCCCTTGTGACAATTTGGTTTATATTGGAATCCCCGACCGTCACTGATCTTTTTTTAATTAGTTATGTTGCTGGTTGGAAGGCTGAGGATGCGGCCAAAGTTTTCTTGCCTGGAGACAGCGAGAAGACTTCTGGCCGCAACGCTTCCAAAAAAGGGCTGCAGGGCGGGGAAAGTTATACTACTAAGATGATGCTGCTGCGACCGTGGTGCCGCGCCCAGCTTCACTCGTTTTGCTTGACGTTGCACATTTCCCTCATTAATTCCCCTCTCCAGATCACAACCGCTGGGGACAGGGAGGCCTACGTTTTGCCTATAGCTACAGCCAAAGACTACCTCCGCAGCACCTTCACTTTCGATCAACAAGGAGCGCAAAGCGGCAACGCCTTCTGCAAAAAGAGCTCCCTGTGAATGGGCGTGTGCGGTGCTCACGAATGTGTGTGATGAATGCAAGCAAGGGATACGCCATCGCCGTATCCAGTGTCAGTCAGCCGTATGCGATTCGTGTGATGCTTTGTTGCTGATGCTGATCGATGACTCAATCTGACAGCGATAGTTTCGATGGTCTAATCCTAAATTAGCATTGTGTTTGTATGCGTGCAGTGACATTGTGAAGATGTAGATATTTTTAGCTTACGTACTCGAATTACAATTGTCATTTGCATTGTTTAACTATTGCCAACCCCCGCATCTATACTTCTGTCACAGATACGGTGACACGACGAGGCTGTGGCTCATGAGATGACTAGATCAACTGAAAGGCAGAAATCTTTCAAGAGGTTGTAGCATGCTAATATTTTAATATGTTTAAAAAGACAATACACCTATTAGAAAGTTCATTACTATTGCACGAACTCATTGTCTTCATTACACGAAAAAATAAATTGAAAATTTTTAACAAAAATCTTTCGCTCGTTAGAAACGTCGTCTTTATACGTACGTCTTCACTGAAACCAAATCGAAAGGGTGCGAATTTTCCTCTCATCTTTGTAGCTACAGTAACAATGTTACAAAAAACATTGAATGAGAGAGAATATGAGCCTCAGAATTTATAGTCTGTTGTTTCTGCAGGCTCGTGATGAGAGGAAGCGTGTTATTAACGCCTAACTTGCCCCACTTCGTTTCCTTGATGGTAAACGTTAGGATGTATTTTTTTCTACGTGAAGTTGTGACCCTTTTAATTAAACATAAATATATATCATAAATTCATCATGATACTTCCTCCGCTCACATTTTTCTCACTCTCGTGTTTTGTTTTTTTTTTTAAATCATGAGACCAACCCTCTAATTTTATAAGAACCAACTGGAATTTCCACTTCTCGACGCAGTAGCATTGTTTGGAATGTCATCTACGACGACGCTGCAAATTCAGTAGCGTGAATATTTAGCGGACAAGATACTCAACATAATGTTACATATGCTTCACTTTTTAACCATTGCTCCATGCATGGAGCTCTGGCGCTATATTCAAAGAGTGAGTGCGTTGTTCCTTCCTCTGTTCAGACCTGCAGGGAGATGAATGTGACACATATGCAGAAGACAAGTGCGTATGGAGCTGCCATGATACTCAAATTTGGGAGGTGCCTTGGTTGCCCATGGCGGCTTTCTGCACACCTTCGATTCATGTTAGAGTGTCCGTGTGTTGTAGGCATGAGGTTTATGTGTGGCGTGAGTGTCGTATGACAGTGGTGTGTGCCATGTCTGGGGGGTATGTGACATTGTGTGTGATCGCACACAACTGTAACTCTTAGACTCTCTGGCGTGAATGTAATACTAATTTCCCCTCCATCATCAATGTGGCGTGGTTCCATGTAGTGGCACTGTATTTTTTTTTACTTCATGCACTTACCTTACAATAAATACTGCCGTGGCTACACGATTTTGGTAAACTCCTACTTCCCAAACTCTCCAAAGAATTTGGGTTTTGTAACACGTGCCTTTGCTGCGCCGCATGGAGCGGCGGCCGTCACAGCCAAACTTCGCTTCTCACTGTCCGATGTCATGGTCTCAGTGACCGCAGAAAGCCATCCACATCGTCCCGCTACCAATAAATGCCTCCAAAGGTCACCTGCGCAATTTATGTGGATGCTTTCAATACTAAGCCGAGCCAATCCAAAGCGGCCGCAACTTCAGCTTGCTGCACGAAGCCATTGCAGTAGCATATTAATTACCTCCGTTAACTATATAGACATTATATCGCCCGATATTTTATATAACTATATATGTGAAGAGCATCTGTACAAGAGCCGTGTCATGAATTTTGCTGGCATATCTATATGCCCCGGTGCCTCACTCAAGGCGGTTTAGCGGCACGATAGAACACGTCGTCGTTAGCCAGACCAGCTTGCATGCTATTTTTTCCCAGGCGTGGCTGATTTCTAAGGCACGTTTTTCCATTTCAAAAGATTTGCATACAGATCTACTATTTGTTCTGTGCAGTCCCTTTATGGACACAGGGATTGTTCTTAAATAAAACACACAAATGAATTAATTACAACAAGAATTCAATGCACTCAACACTCTACGTGCTTGTGACAAGCAGCAGAATTATATTTACAATGTTATTACCATCGCGCTGCATTGCACCACGCTAAAGTTACAGTGCCAATGGACTTATCTTAACTTCAGGTTTCAATACAGAAATCCTTTTATGCGCGTGTATAGTAGCATTTTTACTTTCTGCCTACTGCCTGACGCCGCAGCAGGCATGATGGATGGATAGTGTGCAATGCACGTAGACGCTAGAAGCTGTAGGAATTTTAATTCAGTGCCGGTCTTCCTGTACTCGTGCGTTATTATAATGACCTGGGCCGTCATTAAAAAATAGTCACTTCGACAAAGTCCCATTTTCCTTGCTCTTCTTCGTGGTCCTCTTCTCAGGAACATTTTTTTCCGGTAGCGTTCGTTAATTTACTCGCTTGTGGCTCATATTCTCAGAATATATATATATTCATAGTAAAAGAACAATCTAGCATCTGTGTGACAACGTATAGACACTTCAGTCGCGTTTAGACCTAAAGAATTTGAATTGATATACTATTTGGTAAGGCAATGAATCTTTGGGTTTTCAGCAGATGAATATTTTTCATATTCTATGCTTGGTACCGGGACGGAGAGACAAGCAAGCCATTAACAAAACTGCGGTTTAATGAGACTGCGATATTTCCATTGACAGCATACTTTTGGCTGCAATGTGTACCACATTTCAACATCGACTTCTCACTCGCAACGAGCTGCAATTTTTCAAACCTTCCGTGTACTCCTAAGGACTGGATAAAATTCAGCACCTAACGGGTGTGTCTCTCTCCCATGCAACCCGTGCCTATTATGTTTTTGCATGCAATACAAATACATCGTTCTAGTGTTACTCCTATGGAAGGCAAGATCGGTTTAGACAGCCCAAGGCAGCAGTAGCCCCAAACTGTCCGCCAGTTCATTCATGAGCGCAAGTTTCGCTACTTAGGACTGATTACTCTATGTGACTGGATGAACTCCTGACCCTCGATCCCAAAGAACGAAACCAACGTACATTTCTAAACTTCATGGACAACATGAAGTTGAGAAGATTAACTGATTTCGACGGAGCTACCCCAACCGATGTTATATTCAATCCATTCCTGAAGAGTAGCTCGCATAATAAAAAGTTTGAGTAACGAACGCACCACAGAGGAAGCTGTCTTACTGGGCCAGCGATCAGACGAAAAATTTGCTTTCACTACGCACTCGGCATTCGAATAATAAAAGTACCCTCGAGTAATAAATCACCAGTATAATATGTTCTGCATGAACTGCAGAGGTGGGCGCGGCCCTTTGAAACCAATTTCTTTTATATATTTTTTTTTACTTTCCCTCGTCGTGTAGCTTTTTTGGAAGATTTGCTGCCAGTGGGTCTCCCGAACCGTCTCCAGACGAAAATAATCTGCCCTGACGTGCGGCCTTTTAGCTAAAACGGTCTTACAATTGCTTCAAAAACGGTGATCGGGAAATTGCGGCCCTCTCATCCCGGTTGGAAGACCAAATAAAGCTTAAATGGCCTGGTGCCGCTATACGCTTGCAGCAAATGGCCTGATGCCGCTATACGCTTGC
>LQNS02278091.1:37351192-37374106 GCA_001587735.2 Parhyale hawaiensis | reverse complement strand
CGGCACAGCTGACCCAACGGTCGTGCCTCGGCACAGCTGCCACAACGGTCGTGCCTCGGCACAGCTGCCACAACGGTCGTGCCTCGGCACAGCTGCCACAACGGCCGTGCCTCGGCACAGCTGCCCCAACGGTTGTGCCTCGGCACAGCTGCCACAACGGTCGTGCCTCGGCACAGCTGCCACAACGGTCGTGCCTCGGCACAGCTGCCACAACGGTCGTGCCTCGGCACAGCGCTGCACACAACGGTCGTGCCTCGGCACAGCTGCCACAACGGTCGTGCCTCGGCACAGCTGCCCCAACGGTCGTGCCTCGGCACAGTTGCCCCAACGGTAGTGCCTCGGCACAGCTGCCACAACGGTCGTGCCTCGGCACAGCTGCCACAACGGTCGTGTCTCGGTACAGCTGCCCCAACGGACGTGCCTCGGCACAGCTGACCCAACGGTCGTGTCTCGGCACAGTTGCCCCAACGGTCGTGCCTCGGCACAGCTGCCACAACGGTCGTGCCTCGGCACGGCTGCCACAACGGTCGTGCCTCGGCACAGCTACCCCAACGGTCGTGCCTCGGCACAGTTGCCCCAACGGTGGTGCCTCGGCACAGCTGCCACAACGGTCGTGCCTCGGCACAGCTACCACAACGGTCGTGTCTCGGTACAGCTGCCCCAACGGACGTGCCTCGGCACAGCTGACCCAACGGTCGTGTCTCGGCACAGCTGCCCCAACGGTCGTGCCTCGGCACAGCTGCCACAACGGTCGTGCCTCGGCACAGCTGCCACAACGGTCGTGCCTCGGCACAGCTGCCCTAGCGGTGGTCCCCGCCAGAATTCCCCATTGGCCATTTTCAAGCCGGCCATCGGCCACCTCAACTGCAGGTGCCGGGACGCACTAGCCCGAAAGACACGAAAATTCTGTAGGCGCTGGCAGTGGAGGCGAAGTGGTGCCAGTCTGTGCGTGAGTGCGTATAGCACACCTCCCGCCGATTACTTAAATATATAGCGCTACTCTGCTTTATTTATCTGTCCGTTGGTTAGACAGTTATTATTATCATTGCATTTTAAACAATATAAGTACTTAGAAATTGGATGCTACAGCAAAATTTGAAAGTAAACCTGCATTATATAATTATAATACCCTAAGTTATTACAACGCACGCTGGTGTTTCAAGTGTGCGTGATGATAGAACTGCAATCTTTTGCGCTACATCTTTCATTCATGTTTCACATAATAGTATAGAGAAACGTAAAACATGCACAATGCGTAAATACTTTCAAAAATATAACATATATGTGCCATTGTATAGAATAAGATTGATAGTAGAAATGCAGTCATGACTATGTAGCCACATGCTTTATGCTTGTGACATATAGGCTGCCTAATACGAGGAAACGTGACATATATGCACAAAAATAGTTTTACTTGTATTATTTAAATAAGTTCTCCATACATACATCGCAAACTGAGGAGAACGATCTCTATAAAAGTGTTAATTTAATGCAATGCATAAATACGTCCATAAATAAGTTACACATTACATTCTTAAAGTAAAATATAAGATTATAGAAGCAGTGGAGACAGAGAAGTTGTGTAGAATGTAGGGACTGGGGCAGTCAAATTGTTACTCTCATGATATTATTACAAGTTTTTTAATGAAAAGATGAGAAGTAACGTACGGATTGACCTCCTCTAACATAAAATCTCAGGCACAGACGGTTATAAATAATTCATTAATATAGAGTTCAACAATGGAAGCGCCTAGAGTGCAGGTGCAGGCAACTCAGCCTCAGACGTGTTGCTAAGTTGATCATATTTGTTATAACAAGTTATTTACTGTAATTAAATAGAGCTAAATCTTAAATTCTATTAATGTAATAACACGCTTTCTATTTAGATTCGGATCAGTTTAAATACTCTGTATTGACATGTACATAGTCAATGACCAATCTGCCTGTACAACATTGACTTATTTCTTTCTATTGACATTCGCAAACAGGTAAATTTCTTAATGAAGATGTAAGTCATTTATTGCGTCTATTTTATTCATATAACCAAATGAATCTACAGAATTTTCGTGTGTTTCGGGCTAGCGAGGCCCGGATGTGCTATCGTCATTCGCGACGATTTGTGTGCGCAGATCGTGTGCGTGTGAGCGGCGTTCAAGTTGGTGCGCCGCGCTGCTCGCTGATTAAGTTGGGTTAGGTTAGGTAAGGTCAGCTAAGGTTAGGTAACGTTAGATAACGTTAGGTAAGGTTAGAAAGGTTAGATTGGGTTAGGTTAGGTTGGGTTAGGTAAGGTTAGGTTAGAAGGTTAGGTTAGATTTGATAATGGTAGGTTAAGTTAGGCTAGGTTAGGTTTGCCTAGGTAGTGTTTATTTTTGTGGTGGCGCGCGAAGGAAAGCTTACGTGAACGCAAAATCGTCGTGAAAGACGACAGTGCGGCCCGGATTGGGCTGCCCCTGCGAGAGTGTCTGTGTGTGTGACAGATGCGGTATCCGAATCTGTGGTATTCTTTACCGCAGATGGTGTTTATTTCACAGGGCGTAGTGGCAAATATCTAAGCTCGCGCGAACCAATACGAGGACGTGTAGCACCGCCATTCGTCTGCAGTCCGTGTCACTGGCGGCGAGGGAGTGTGAGATTAGGAAGGTAGTGGAGGAAGGGGTTGGCACCAACAGTGAAGATCGGGGGATGTTTCGAGAAGTATAATGGGCAGAAAAACAAGAGGAAGATATTCTTTGCAATAAAAAGTCGGATATATGTCGAGGAAATTGCTTCGTGTACGTAAAACTTGCTGCCCAGCGCTCAATCGGGGATGGTGGAAGGGAACTGTGAGATCGAGTAGCGTAGGAAGGGATTGGCGCCAGCAGTAAAGGACGAACAAAGAAAGAAATGATGATTATCGCATATGTCTCAATGGTCAGAGTCTAATTCTTTCTTGTACGATACTTTTGCAAATCAATGCAAAATCAATGCCACGACGCAATTTGACTTCTCAAATGAATCTCATTGATTGTAAAGTCATGTAGGTGGCACTCGACGATGTAAGGGATACGTTGGAACTCTGTAAGATCAGTAATGCCGGTGCTAGACGCTATCCAAAAGAACGAGTATCGGAGTTTTCCGCGCGAAATCGACGGCTAAAAACCTGCACTCTCTCGCTTTTGTGCAAAATTCTCTGATGGAGCATGCAGCACTTCTGCGCCCGATGCACTGGGCAAATGCGCAAATTTTCCAAAACAAACCGCAACCAGACATAGTGGATAGGGCACTCACTTCGCTTTCCGAGCCGCAACGAATTTATTATTTTCAAGATATTTTATTATAAAATTGGACTTTATATTACTTTTGAAGGCATTGGGTAGCATCTATTATATGTTTCTGCTCGTTAGATGCATTTTTGTCATGGTATTTAGTTCGTAGCCATGACAACGTCGTTTGGATGAACGGAACTCGAAGTTTTTTGATCAACAGACCATTCTCACGTGTGAATAGAGAAGTGGTTTTTGCGCAGAAAATTTTTACGCGTTTGCGAGAGTTTCCTCGGTTTTTGGCTCGCGTGTGTCATCGCCATAAGGAGAGATTTTTGACTTGAAACGCCGTTTTCTGACCAGATAAGCTTTGCAAGATTTTTAATTCTAAGCTGAAATATCAGGGAGCAGGACAACTGTACTGCATAGTAAAAACTGGCGCAGATCAGCGAGTACGAAATAAGTATGAGTAATACTGGGCAGTCATTACTCACTGTCCAGAGTTTCTAAGCTGAGTTGCTCAGATATTGTAGAGTCAGATTCGCAGACTATAAGAGATGCATGGCCCTGAACAGTTACTACCCATTGCTTTAAAAGTTTTTTAATTCACCAGTATGAGATGCATCGCAATATATGGCTGCAATGATGATTCTTTGCAGCCCTCGCTAGCGCCGACCTCTACATAGTTATTCTGGTTCCTGCAACCAAGCGCAGGCAGCAGTGCTTGGATGAATTCTTAGTATCACGTAGACGTGAATTTTCATTGAAGAAGCGCGCATTTTATTATGAAACTAGCGCACCCTACCGTCATAAACTGACGTTGAAAATTTAGAAAAAGTACCGCTTATTGTTCATACCGGTGTTGCTGATTTGTCAGGCAACGGTTCATCACATCTGCAAGCTTCATCATCGACATTGTACATGTTCGATTGGGGGGAGCTAAATCAAGCCTTTGGAGCTCGACTTGTCCGAAACTGCAGACAGAAGCTTTGGCTTCTGTCACTTTGAATTGGGTTGCAAATGTTAACAGCAACGCGATTACGTTGAGGCGGCTGAGAACTCCGTTTTACGGAGAAAGGCTGAATTTCTGGAGGTTTCGAGGGTAGTTAACGTACTGAGCGTCAATACCTGAAGCTCAATTCAGCTTGTCGAAGCCAGCGCATCTCCGTGAGGCTTCGAACAAGTGAAGCCTAGAAGGCGTTATTTTGGCGCCCAGTCGAACATGTCCTTAATAATACAAAATTTATGGTCTGATTAATTTAAGTTTGCAGAACAGGATTTCCAACTTTTTAGCAAACTTGACAGGCAATGCACAGAAAATTAAAATAACCCATCGAATTTTCCTGAATCATTCACGTATCTATACTGGCAGTGGCAGACCGTGGAAGATTAATACTGGATGGCATCGAAAATTTAAAAGATTGAAGTCGGCAATTTCTTGTCTCACACACTGAAACACGCACACTTTGATGCTCAGCTGGCAAAGATTAATATCCACAATGATGTGTATTATCAGTGCCAACTTTAAGGACGTACACCGAATTCGCCAAAATTTATTTCTTCATCTTCAATTTGCTTCTCTACTGTTGAAATAAGCATTTTAAAAAATTCATTTCGCTTCTGCAGAGTCCATAATACTGCGAATATTTTTAATTTTCATTATTTTTTGCGTTACTTATGTTTCAATCAATTGAGTACCGACCGTTCTTATTCTTTATTATCTAATCTGTGTAGTATACTTTTCGGTTAGGTTTCTTCGTTATCCAATTTTTACACTGAAAAGAGGGCATATATTCTACAGTTTTGCGTTACCACATTTTGATATTGATGCTGCCAGTGTCAGAGATAAGGTACTGAACTTTCTGAAGGAGTTTAATAGGCTGTTCGCTATTATATTCTGAGTTGTTTGACAGCCAAACACGTTTAGAATTCAAGGTTTTGCTTAAAGGATAAAATTTCTGCTTCCCCAGTCTTTGATTGGCATCGATTGCAAATTTTATTTATGAAATGGAAAAAAGCCAGCAGACATTAGGCACCTTTTGCAGCAAAGTTAGTGTCACAAGCAAAAAGAGGGAACGAGATCATCGCCAAATTTTTGACGTCATTTTATGACGGCGCGGACCACTGTCGTTCTTATTGGAGAGTAGTGCAAGCACCTGAGAAATTTAAATCAATACCAAGCGGGCGGGTGATGAAGTTTGTTGGATCATCCCATATTGAGTGGAACATTAAGCAGTTTTCTGTTGGTTATATTAACTTTTTTACTTTACCGTCCAAAACGAAGCTTCTGTTCACGGAATATTATTTCTATATAAAATACTAATATTTAATGTGAGCGGTAAACGGTTAAGTGCAGAAAAGTCAAAGCGGGAGCCTCGATAGTGTTAACAGTTTGACGTTGTCGGATTCAATATGGAACGTGCGGCAATTCTATGATAAACGGAGTGTGCGGTAGAACGCGACATTGGATCTATAGTATCACGTCATTTTGCATGCCTAGCATACGGAAAAAAGAAACTGAAGCGCTATAACCTCGAGATGCTGTGTGTTGCACCTGTCACCAGTGCAAAATCATGCCGCAATCACAATAATGTACAGCTATAAGGTTGCGACTGCGACAAGCATTTGTCCAGCCATTTCTTGGACAATACTTTCGTTGGAAACTTTCTGGCAGGTGCAGACCCGTCAATTCACGGCTATTTCCATTTTAGGTTTGCATATCTTTGCCCTCGATAACCGTACAGATTTACCGCAATCTGACTTTTATTTTTTTAGTCTAATGTAGACCGCAACGAAGTAGGTGTGAGCACGCTGGCATCACCAACTGATTGTAAACTCATAAGTACTACCTAGAAGGAGCTATTCTCTGGCCGTCATTTAACGGCCACAGTATTTGAAGCATGTTTAAGTTTCTGTCCTTCCATGGTGTGTTCTACACGATTAAAAAAATTCGCCCACTCTCAGGAAGTTCATTGGACTGTCACAAGCGGGAACAAAAAGTTTCCAATACTTGCGCCATTTGTCGTGTAACTTTAAACTTGCAAAGGTGCACATCTGAGCACACATGCAAGACGGTCGAATTTATGGGGAAATGATGTTGCGGCAGCACCAGTAGCAACCAAAGAATCGTTCAGTCGCATCGCAACTCTACGCCGCATCACAATCTTGTCTTCCCCATAGCAACAGCGCTAGCAGGTACGTGTCGTTAAATGATAAACTTTGCAGTGAATGGTTAACCCTAAAAACGCTAGCGTGCTTCATGAGACGTTTCGAAAATTAGTTTTTATAGGGAGCATTTAAGTTAATATTTGATCCGATGTGGGATTGAGACAGGTTCACACGAATCAGTTTGTCCCGACACGTAGCTAGCACTCGAATTCCACATGTTTTGTTGCTTGCTTGTAAACATAACTTTGTAGCTACCGAAGAGTCTACTATAATATTATCTGCGACGTCCGCTGCAAGTGCCTCATGGTAACTTTTCTGATTTAGCGTGAATTAAATTCTCGAATAAAAGCGAGTTCATAAGGATGTAGCTTCAGCAATGCATTCGGACACAGAGTACTACTCCGTGAGGTTGGGGGCATGGCTGAACTACGTTAACGTTCTTCAGCCACGGTTGGGGGAGTATAAGAATACCACCAAACAATCCTCGACCTCGGTGAGAGTCGTACAAGGTGACTAACAGAAATTTTCTCGGGAACGGGACTATTTGTAAATAATAGTCCCACTCCAAAGACAGGCAAAAGGTCCGGAAATGAATCTATTATCTATTTAATATTTCTTTCAACTCAGCTTACATCAGCTGAACTTCAGGGGTAGAAATTTCGAAGTGAGAGACGAAAATTTTGCTGGAGTTCGACCTTCACAGTTCAGCGCACCCCAGTGGTTCATTTGCGCTTATACTGCAAAATTTGTTCCTGTAACAACAGAGTAAATGTTTGGCTTCCGCGCATGAAAGCTGCAGAGGGGCAGATGCAAATCTGTACTGTAACTGTTAGACGCCAAATATACCAGTAGTATTACAATAGTTTTTTGTGTGAGACATACGACTGTATTTTTTTTCCTGTTTGCGTTTAACCAATGCTCTAATTGTTTTACACAATAACCGCAAATTTGAAAATTTTGCATCAGTTTAATCCAAACCTGTAAAACAGTTAACCATTTTGCAAAACTACTTAAACAGTTTAAAATTTTGCATAACTGTTCAAATCTGAGAGGCATATGACTTAAAGTTTAAGTCATACATGCGGTTAGGCCTGCACCTCACAACAGTCAGGAGTCCTGAATTTCAGACCGAACAGTTTAAACGTTTTACATACCTGTTTAACTTGTTTTGCATAATGGCTAACTCATATACAGCTTTGGCTTAAACGGGTGGAAAATGACTCATATACAGCTTTGGCTTAAACGGGTGGAAAATAATTAAATTTGTTGTCATTGTTCAAAGCAATTGGAGCATTGGTAAAACGCAAATAAAAAAACAGTTAAATTTGAAAATTGAACATTGGCGATAACTCAGCCATTTCAGGCTGCAATGGCTACCAAAGCTTAGCACCATCACGATAGTCTGGTCGGCGGTGAAGCAAGAACTTGGAAACAGTACTGCAGGACCACTTTTGTCCAAGCTATTTTAACTTAAACTGTGCGAATAATAGAAAAGAGTATCTCGCACGTTACGGTGTAAAGAGCGTCAAGCAAACACAGTTGGCAGGTGGCGCGTAGCAGTGAGGGCTCAGCCAACCGGCGCACCCTAGCGCCTGCCCACCCGCCATAACTGGTCACTCTACTGACGTCATGCTCTGCCAGACGTGCCGCTGCTGGTGTCGCAATGTACTGAGGATCTTACGGCTTACGTGTTCTGCATGCAAGTGCGATTCCATTATAACGAACTGAAATTGAATTTATAACGAAGTGTGTAGGCGTGACGCCAATGACAATCTGGCCCAGCGAGATTCCTGTTTCAGAAATGTGTACTACTACGACGGCGGATTTAAAAAGAAAATTATCATGCCTGACGAAGCAGAGATGCGAAAGCACACGTCCTTCATAGTCTGAACTGGTGCTTGACCCAAGTTATTGTGAATATCAGACTCTCAAAATGCGTCTTTGACTAACGGGCAATATTAAGCCTTAGAGGCTAGACTTGTTTGGCCGTAAAACAAGTGCGCTGGCTTCGATCCGTTGCAGCGAGCTTCAGGGCTTACTTAACAGTGGCGGCACCAGGGAGGTTGCACTGGGGGAGGCGGGGGGGGGGGCAGGAGTAAAACATGTGGGAACTTCACAATATATGCAGACATATGTATGATGGTTAAACGGTTACAATATTTTCTTGGGGAAGGGCTTGCCTCACTCGTTATTGGGGGTTCAAACGCCCCCACCCTTGGCGCCATCACTGTGCGTTAACCCTTGAGACTGTTGAAAACGGAATTTCCAATCGTCACAAACGCAGTCGGTTTGCTTCATACACAAGCAACACGATCCAGAGTGAAGAAGGTTATGCTTTTGTGAAGTTTTGAAGACGTCAAGCCTTGTGGGCTTAGCTTGACTCCACTTCAACTAACCAATCAACGACGCCTGAACAGCAATGCTCTCATAGGACAGGTCTGTTGCCGCACTTTTATAAAATCCGCTGTTTTGTCAACCATGACATAGTTTTAAAAACGTGAACCTCTAAACGTTTCTGTTGCTGTACAAAAATGCTCGTTAACTTGAAGTTTAATCGAAATAGTCCGGGGTGGTCTGCGGGCACTCTGTCATGCACACGCTTGCTCGCAGGCGGCAGGTGAATTGCTCGTTTTGACCGTACGGGGCGTGTCACTCGGCTGTTATTAACAAAAGCTGCCTCCAGTATTCGTGCTAAGGGCCGAAACATACCAAAAGCAGTTCAGTGAGAAGCTGGCAGTTTTTGAGAAGCATGGAATGCATTGGAGCGCGCACACCGAACAGCGGCAGCTCAGCAGGCCGCTGTTCGGTGTGCGCGCTCCAATGCATTCCGTGCTTCTCAAAAACTTCCAGCTTCTCGCTAAACTGCTTTGGTGTGCCAGCGCCCTAAGACTACAAAAAGCAGCGAATATGTCCGTCTTTGAAAATTCTAACAGTATTTCCAGTACACAGGCAAAAAATTAGGCTTTCTTCAAATATTCTACAAGGCTATTATCATGACGAGTAACGAGACTCAGCGAGAACAGGGCCCCGTGACTACATCTTCACGCGTTTGAACATCGCAATAAAATGTACGTTATGGCAAGCTAAAACTCTTTCGAAATTAAGATATTCGAAACTACGCAGTCGGCACTTGTACTTAGGAGAATTTTAGCAATGGCAGCTAAGCCCGCTGCACTCGAGAGTCGGAAACAAAAAAGTTTCTCCCTACTCTTCCGAATACGTTGTCGTGGGAGAAGCTTCGACTTGTCCAATATTATGCTGTCAAAAAATTGCCTAAAATCTGAGCCACCACAGCAGTTATTCCAAGACATAAAATGCCAGTTGCACAGCTTCGAATGTCTCCATTAATCTCGAATGAGTTTCAATTCACAAAGACACATATTTTCAAGCGACATGTGGGAAAACGTTAAGCAGTAGTCACGGCCACAGAAACTTTTGTTTCAAGCCATTTCGGACAGTTGAATCTGACCAAACTGAAGTTGTGTCCCGTAGCGACAAAATCGGATGAGTGAGGAGAAACGTTCCCGTGTTTCGACTCTCGTCTGCAGCGGGCTTAAAGGGCGAGTTCACACGCAATTTATATGAACGCGTTCGCTCATCCACTCGTCCGAACGTGTGTTACTGTGCCCTGGAAGTAGTAGAAAAGTGCCCCGATTTGAAACTTTATTTCACTCGAAATTTGCATATATTTCCGTAACTTACCTAGTGGTAATAGCAGAGACAGCTGATTTGAGTGTTAACATCTTTATTACTTTTCGCGGCGTACACAAAGTTGAGCATGATAACGTTACAAAATATTCGGATGAGTGAACGCGTTGAAATGAATGACGTGTGAACTCGCCCTATGTGTGACCACAGCTTAACGTGTTACACACATCGCTTTAGGACATGCGTCATTGAGGAAAGAAAAATTTTCGCGATTTGAAGAGATGCTTGCAACTGTTGATGAAAGTGGTGCTTGCTGGGGTGGTTATCTGCAGCGCAGTGTCAAATTTTAATGTTTTTCTATGACCTAACATTGCACATGCCGAAGCTGTACCCACAGCAACGTGATCAGAAGACTTGGAAAACTTCTCCCGTTTACAACAGGCAGTAGAAAAAAAGTATCTTGCTTGAGTTTAGCCATACTACAAAGGATGAATATTACTGGTATAGACAGGAAACAGACATGCTGTTGGACGTCAAAATAATGCACTAACCGGGTAATCTTCCTTCATCGTCCGATCGCCATTCGTCGCTGGTACTCAAGTGTTATCGATTGGTACTTTCATCAAGATCGACCTCTAATGCTTTGATCGAGTGCTTTCGCGGCACTTTTTATTATTGCATTTGAAATTCAATAGCTACTATTTAACGTTCATTGTTACCGCATTAGTTATTCTTTTTTATTGCGCCAAACTTTTTTTTTAAACTAAGAATTCTCAGAATTTTAACCTCCAGATAAGAGGCCAAATGACTGACATCATCCTGTCGTCAGAACTATAACAAAAGCCGTAACAGCTGACAATAGCTACAGCAGTCTGATGGAAATTACGGCGTACCTGATTGGGCAGCGAAATTTAGCCGTCAAGGCTCGACTTTTCATAAACTTCGGATGGAAGCTTGGGCTTTGTCGCTTTAAATCGTGTTGTGTCAGAAGCGACGCAATTACGTTGTGCCTGCTGAAGACTCCATTTTGCGAGGCAAAATTAAGTTACTGCAAGTCTCAAAAGGTAGCCTATTGAGGGGCAACACCTGAAGCTGAATTTAACGGATCGAACCCAGCGCACCAGTCCAAAGTTTCAAACAAGTAAAGCCTCAAAGACTAAACTATGGCACCCAATGGAACGCCCTTATTCTCGACGTCTGCTGCAGTCATTTCATTCTCTAGCCCTGCTCTGGGCACTACCTATTCGTTAGTAACTGCGATGTGCCGAGCCTTTGTATACGTGTGTTAAGGGCACGTTCAATTGGGTAACAAAATTAAGCCTTCGAAGCTAGATTTATTTGAAACTTTGCGCAGATAGGGACCTTTCGCCAGCTTCGACCCGCTGGATAGAGTTTCAGAAATTGATCCTAAATAAGTTACCCCTTAGACTCCCAGAAACTTCACCTCGCTCCGTAANAAATGGGTTTTTGACCAGATTCAAGAAATAAGAAATAATCGCGCTGCTTGTAACACGATTCAAAGTAGCTAAGCCAAAGCTCCTGCATAGAGTTTCGAAAAAGCGATGCCATCGCTCAAAGGTCTAATTTCGGTATTCCATCGAAAGTGTCCCTCTTGCTCTAGTTTAACTTCTGAAAAGATGATGTCAATCTCACTTGGTACCACAAGAGGTTAGAAACCTGAGCAATTAATAGCATTATTTGTCTAGATTACGCGGCCCATAACCGCTCAAATATTTTGATGTCAAATTCTTTGATAGTTTGACGTTTACCCCAAACGCTCAATCTTACGGCGCAAATCATTAGATTTTGGTGTTGATACGAGGAAAGCCATGATTTCAGAACAAATTTTAGTTTTTCGTTATCATGCCTTGCTTGGCGGAGGTATGCGCTCTCAGAGTACTCTAGTTTATGAAACGAACTACGAATAAGCGAACCCTATATTCACAAGAATTTTCTATTAGAGCTTGTGAAAGAAAGCACGGTTGTACGTAGTGCGATATCCCCACTATGTGCGCAAAATATTGCTAGGTACCACACACGCACAAATTATTTGATGTTTGCGTAAAAGATATCAACTGAAATCAGGTCTGTCAAACTTGACATCAAACCTGTGAGGCCGTCAAATTCATGGCAAGTAATTTAACATAAATTCGAGCGTGTATAGGCCGCTTTAGGAAAAAATGCAGTAATATTTGTCTTTCCGAAAATAAAAATGGCAATTAAGTAGGAGTAGAAGTTTTCACTAGCGCTTCAGTGGCACACTGCCTATATTGCGCCGAACTATTCCTGTCTTTAACTACAGGCACGTGCGCCGACTAGTAGTAGTAGTAGTAGAAGTTTTTACTAGCGCTTCAGTGGCACACTGCCTATATCGCGCCGAACTATTCCTGTGTTTAACCACAGGCTCGTGCGCCAACTAGGGCGCGTTTTAAATTGNAAGAAAGTAGAAGTCTAGCGGGAATAGGTCAGCCACCTCCCGAAACAGAAGGGGAAGTATTGAGAGCCTACCTAACTTTACAAAACTAACCTTGTCAGCAGGAACTGCGGCCAGATGCTACATCCCCTGCGGAGAAGGCACTCGGGATTCTTGGGAGCGGGATAAAATGGCAATTAAAAATTGCCCTACCTCCGTTTAAAGTTATCTAAAATAAGCAACGAGCGTGATACGGTCTAAATCTGGACCAAATTTCGGGAGTTAATCTCAATTCCGTTACACCTAAGCTGCCTCATATTCAGAGCTGCAGTGCAGGTTTGAGTTTGGGATTAACGCCCGAGACTCCAAAAACCTGCCAAGTTTCTTTTGAACGCATTCACCCGCCCACTCGTCCTAATTTTTTTTGTAGAATTGTCAATACAACTCCGAGAACACCACAAAAGGAGCTAGCAGCCAAATCCGTTTCTGCGACAAGTTACGGATATCTCGAGAAATTTACATTCGGGGGAGTGAACACGTTGAAAAGATCAACTTGCAGATCGGCCACAAAATGGGGAAACTAACGCTCATGGAAAGTCAGAGCCAACAAGATTAGTTCATCTCGATAGTTGCTAATCCATCAAGTACTTTTACGTTTAAATTACCTGATCTACTAACGTCCGTCACTTTTGTTCTGATCAGATACGCTGAGTGCCTCCTGGGCTTTGCAGCGCATCACGTTTTACTTCAACACTTAGGGTGAGTTCACACCAAACAAGTCGAGTCGCGTCAAGTCATAGAAGTCATTTGACGTAGGTAATTTTCACTTAATTCTGTTCACACCAAATGCGTCATCGCAAGTCAATTTCTATTCAGTTACCCGTGTTGTATCATTGAGGATGAATGTGTCTTCTCTTGCACGCATAGATACTTTTATTTTGGCTTCGTCGACAAAATAAGTACACCAATTTATTTGTTATGATCCTAAGGATCATAACCACAGCAATCGGAATGCAATAAGTTCCTTATGGAAGGAGATATCCGAGGAAATGTAATGTACAGGTGAGACCACATTTTCTATCAATGTTGAATTTAAATTTTCAAGCGAGACTGCATTTATTATTAGCAATGAAGGTATCACTTGTTTATGATGTTTCACTGAAAAGCAGATAAATTGATGTACTTATTCTGTCGACGAAGCCACAATAAAATAGCTATGCGTGAAAGAGAAGACACATCCATCCTCAATGATACAACACGGGTAAAACAATAGAAATTGACTTGCGATGACGCATTTGGTGTGAATAGAATTAAG
Source organism: Parhyale hawaiensis (assembly GCA_001587735.2). Classification (NCBI taxonomy): domain Eukaryota; kingdom Metazoa; phylum Arthropoda; class Malacostraca; order Amphipoda; family Hyalidae; genus Parhyale; species Parhyale hawaiensis. The sequence goes on along the minus strand of LQNS02278091.1, from coordinate 37,360,320 downwards.
TCAAAATTACCTACGTCAAATGACCTCTATGACTTGACGCGACTCTACTTGTTCGGTGTGAACGCACCTATAATAGACCAAACCAGTCAATTGACTGCTATTTGCATTTTTGTTTTAGATGTCTTCACTCTATAGCCATACGGACTTACCATTCCCAGATTCTTGGTGCCGTGGAGACCTCAATGAAATTAAAGCTCAGTAGCATTACAGACTTGACATAACGTATGGGAATCACCCAATTGCCGAACTAACTACTCAATATCCTAACAGTCCTTATTTCACAGGTTTGAGTAATAAACCTATCAAATAATGTTTGTTCGGCAATTTGGTAATTCCCCTACTACCTTGAAGGACCGATTGCCCAGCTGTCAATTAATGGCCACAGATCTTTAAGATTGTTCTAAATTTTTGGTTCTAGTTCTATACAGTGAAGCGTGGATACCGACCAAGCAAAATAAAACTTTCAAACCTGAAACATCCTTAGGACGATTAGCTTACTCTGGTTCTTTCTTACTAATTTTCATGTGCGTTCGCGTACAGCAAGCACTATCAAAGTTAGTTCCTACACCCACGGGGCTTCGACTGTCGCAACTGGCCGACGTTCCCGATGAACTCTTTACATTTGCCTGAACTATCTGGCTGACGTGAAGCTACCGATGTAGCCAAAGATTTCATGAAGGGAGCTCAGAAGTCAAGCTAACAAGCTTGTTTACTAGTCGTTCATTTGACCGCCTGACGAACCCACTTTGTTAAGTAAATCCAATGAAACTGCAAGGTTACGGTAAAATACCGTTAACTCAAGAGTTCACGCCAGCTAAACTTGATTACTACATTTAGACAAGAGCATTTCTGCAGTCTTGAGTGAACTTGCGCAACGCTTAGCTCTCACGTGACTAGAGTTCAGTTTTAGTCGTTAGCTTTACATTGCATTGTACACCAAATTATTTGGACAGATGCATGCCTTCAAAAACTGAAGTTCGCCTACAGTTAAGCAAAAGCTACCCAATTCCGGAAGATTTTCCAAGTTGTCTGAAATTTCCTCAGGACGATCTAGTGACCATGTGGCAACACCGACGTGACTCTGCTGCCAGGCCTGTTTTTAGCTAAGGCAGCTTAGACGAAAGTCTAAAGTTTTACTTTACACAGGAAAAAAATGGACACTTATCAACTAGTAACCAGTGAGAAAATTTGGAAAGTAAACTGCACAGTTTCACATTTTTTTCATTTATCTGGACAACTGGCGATCGCAAACCTGGATACAGTCAACATCCAATTGAAACCGTTTTGTCGAGGCGTGTTGCAATCGGACGGAAGTTTTGCTCATGGCGTTAAGCCCAGATCACGTCTGCAGCGCGTGGCCATGCACGAGAGCATCTTCATTCGGGGACTTTTCCACGATATGAATATAGTCTGACGAGCCTACGCAGGCGGCTTAGGCGGGGTATGAAGAGATTGCGCAAGTCATACTTCGTACTTAGATGAAGTTTTTCTTATATTTTACTTTTCCAATATATATATATAATTTATATTGGACTGTTTTGGAAGTTAAAGTTATAATTAGGAATTGAAGGATTGCAATGAATTTCTAGAAAATGATTAAAGTATGATATTTCGGATACATGGTGTACCAGTAAATGATTGCCAAGTTTCCGAAAGGTTTTATTCCATCCTTCAAAAAATTTGTTGCCTTCATTCAACGCCCGATTACAATCGCAACTTCCAAAACCGTCCAAGTCCGAACGGGAGAAGTTTTCCCGTAGTCTTCTGATCACGTTGCCGTGGGTGCAGCTTCGGCAAGTGCAATATTAAAAACCAAGAACAATTTTATTCCACTACGAAATATGACAAGCGGAATCTCTTACGTCCCGCCTGAGGCGCTTTCGTGGGCTGGTCAGACCTAAGTTACCTTATTGACATTTGAAAAAATTTCGAAGAACGAATGAAATCGTGAATTAATAAAATATATACATAATGGTCATTTATGTACGAGAGATTAGGACAAACCATAGAAGCCATTCACAGTCGCAGTAAAATGACCCAAACTGATCTCCATCCGCTACTTACAAATGAGAGCTTATTTCAAGCTGTAAATTTGATAATAGATGGCGGTATCCATTAAACTTTCAATTTTATCGCGATTATCTTTTAATCCCGCAAGTGGCGTCGCGATTAAAACATGCGGTTACCGAACTGGGATCAAATGGCCCATAGTACGCACAGCAACTGTATTGATGGCTTTTTGAAAAATTAAAGTTTGATTTACGTAAGAGTTGCCGATTGCATATGCATTAAAACCGAAAAAATAAACTGCCTTCAGAAATTCTCACGAAGTGCCGAGACGTTAGAGAAAAATCTCCAAGAAGACTTAACTTGCGCTTGGCCACGCTCTGCGCAGTTCCCAACACGTTCGCTACCAGTTCAGCCACAGTTTGCTCAAACTGGCTTTCTATACTAACCATGAGGGTCGCCCCAGCTGCTGAAACCGCAATTCAGCTTCTGGGGCGGCCCTAAATTTTGCCAGGGTTTCCAGTGGAACACCGGGAAAACTGCTTGGTAGCGAATGTTTAGATGTACCGTAACTGCTCACCCGGAGTCACGTTTAGCCGTAAAGGCTACGCGACTTCAGCTCTTTGAAAACTCTGTTGCGGAATCTGCTGAAAGCTTTCTTCAAAGCTTCTCGCAGAGCCTCGTTTTGGTTGGAATTTAGAATACAAATTTCAGAGGATTGGTATGAAAACACAAATTAAAAATTCAGCCAATATTTTAGCTCTGAAGAAATTTCGTTCCAGTATCAATCACGTTTATAAAGTGCTATTCAAACTCATAACTACAATATTTCAGGTTACCTATGGAATTTGAGTTCAACATGTGCAAGTGGAGGTCAAGGTAACGCCGCAAACCTGATCGCAACAGACCTCAAAACTGGTATCGGCGAACCGTTGCCACATTTCGAAGAGTTCATATAGTCTTCAATTAAAATACTGAAGAAGTGGTTGAAGCCAGTTAGGTTAATTGTGGAGGAGCTAATACCCTGTTACACCATGGAGAATCATTCTCTCTGCCGGTGTGCAAGGGGACCTTGAAAAAATAAATTGTATATTCAATTACAGACGACGCTGATTCAAGTCATGTAGCTGAAGAATCTTCGGAGACGAAGAATGCGGAACCTGCCAATTCTGTAGTAATTCTTCAAATGAAGAATAATTCGTTTGGAGGAGAGGAAAGTGAATAGGAATAATACGAAACGTTTATTACGTTAATTTATGAAAGCAATTTAGACAGTACGACATCTTTTCTCCAATATGGCGAGCTACACTACAATATTCCGATGATCCAATGGCCGAGAACAAGTACCTCAAATTTCCGAATTTCGGTTATCAGGTAAGTACATAAACCATTTTACCATTAAATTCCGACTTAAGTTGTCATGGACGCTAAATTTAGTAATTCCTGAAAGCGGTAAAAAGAAAAACTGCTCCAAGTACCTTTAACACTAACTTCATTCCAAAATTTACCCCCGACTAGCAAAATCTGATTATGATTAGCAAGTATTTGATAGCGAAAAATAGCCTCATCTGGTCAGGTTTTGAGATAAGTGAGGTTATCACAACCAATAGCTCGTTAACAGCGACTCTGAACACCATCATCTACAAAAAGCTCGAAGTCGACGCAAAACCGCGATTTCCAGTAATTTGGCCACCAGCCACAAAAAAAATCATGATAGCCAATCAAGTCGTGCAGCACCAACACAAGTAAACGATTTGAGCTCTCTAAGATCTAAGTGAAATTTCGAAGTTACTTTCTCATGAAATAAAGACTAACATGGGTCCCAAGCGCTATCATCGGTTAAGGTGACTAACGACTATATCCTGTCGGTAATAAAGTAATCAAGTCTTCAATAATAATTAGTAGGCATATAACAATTTGAACATCAAAAAACGTCGAACATGTTCAAGAAGATGGCGCGAGAAGAGGGTTGATATTGCCACCCAACACGTCACTGCTCAGCATCTCAAGTTCACATCCTATCCTAAACCACTAGAATATTATTCAAGAGTGAAGGAGCGGCCGACTTTAGAGCAGTGCCTCTTGTTCCCAAAGGCCACTCTCGCAATGATCAGACCATACTGACGGCCCTGTGGGGGATCAAATACTAGTCCTCTACTAAACCAGCCAAAAAACGGCTGAGAATCAAATATGCTTGTGGGAATGGGGGTTGCTGATAAGAATGCCTTGGAAAGACACACTGCACTAATGACATTGAGCGAGTTTTCACCATCAATAAAACCTGAGTAGCAACAGCAACTGTTGCCGCCGAGTGCTGAACGTAGAAGTCAAGTCGACGGTTGTAGCAGTGAATGATATAACGATGGCAATGAAATAGAACAGTAGCAGTTTTACACGAGGATTACACATTCTTATTCTTAGTCTTTACATCAGTTTGCGTCTCCTTCGTTGCCGTCTTCTGCCTCCGCTTGCGTATCGCTCGTCCATAACGTTAAGTTATCTCTGAGCAATTGCATGATAAGAGTGGAATCCTTATAAGAATCTTCGTTCAGAGTATCCAACTCTGCTATAGCGTCATCGAATGCCTGCAGGAAGCAAGAAACAAAGGTGTCAAGGCCCACATCACTGCGGCTATTTAGACAAAAAATGTCGAAGTGGATACATTTGCTTATCAGAAAATACAGAAGTGGCTACAATAGAGAAGCCCCTGTAGAGGCTTTGACGCTTCTCTGCATTAGAGCAATAAAAGATTTCAAAGTCACTTTTAAGACACGTTATTTCACAACTTAACTGCAGTTATCACGAATTGCATACAGTAATGTTAGTACACTTCTCTCAAGCTGCACACGGCTAGTTTAAATTTCCATTACGGGATGAAAGCAACAGTTAATTGCTAGTTACTAGTTTTTGCTCTGAAGGGCTCGGTGTTAGCAGAACTAGAAATTTCCACATTGGAAAATCTATCAGCAGAACTGCCGAGCTCAGAAGCAATGGCACAAAGGGAGGGAGCGTTTAGGGAAGCAGCACACGGCACACACGCCGTTACCTGTTTAGCTAAATGACAGGCTCTATCGGGAGAGTTGAGTATCTCGTAGTAGAAGACTGAAAAGTTGAGTGCTAGACCCAGCCTGATAGGGTGAGTAGGTTGCATCTTCGACTTAGCGATGTCGAATGCTTCTTGGTACGATTTCTGGGAGTCGTCCACGACAACTTGAGAGAAGTGATAACATCAATTAGTGCAACAGTTAACCAAAAAGTGCGCGGGCACTGAAGCCAGCAGCAATATTCACCTGTTTAGCAAGTTGACAAGCTTTGTCTGGAGAGTTCAAAATTTCATAGTAGAACACGGAGAAGTTAAGAGCTAGCCCGAGCCTGATCGGGTGGGTGGGCTGCATTTCTGATCGAGCGATATCGAAGGCCTCCTGATAGGACTTCTGTGAATCTTCAACAACGCCTGTTACAAAAATGAAGCAAGGACTTTAATGCTAGGTTCAAGTTTAAATCAGTCTGTGAAAGCTTTAGACTGATTAAGATCACGGGCTTTCATACGAAGATCACAACTGGTAAATAATTTCTATAGAAATTTTCTGCATGCATGTATTGCATTAAAGTACGATGCCTGCAAAAAGAAAAATCTGAAGTTTCCGACATTAGTCCGTCGATGCGTACTGAAGGCTTACATACGCATTTCTGCAACATTCCTCCAAAATTTCGACGTTTTTGGGGTGCTCATAGATACAGCTTAGGGGGAAATCGCAGTATGGACACTGAAGTGTGCACAAAAGCAGTCCGTGCAGTTACACCACAACGAATTATGCAAGAGATACGCATGAAAGGGGGTTGCGGTATGTTAACCAAATGGCCTATCACTAGTTCTCCAAAGAGTTATCACGAAGACAAATGCGGCACAAGCCGAATGACCAAGTTCGAAACTTCGAACACAATCTAGAAAATGAAGTTCTAAAGATGCGTAATCCATTAGTTTCAAAGATTCTTTATTCTGTACAGCATCGGTATAGATAACTCAAGGTGCACTACTATCGACAACCTAAACTAGCAGACAAAATTAGACTAGAATTACCTGTTCGTGCATCTCCAGTTGCAACCTCGGCGAGGTACCTGTAATAATCTCCCTTCATCTTCAGGTAGAAGACTTTGGACTCTGGATTTGATGCTTTGGGGATGAGGAATTTGTCGAGAAGATTCAAAACATCTTGACAGATTTCTCTAAGTTCTGTTTCGACCTTCTCTCTGTACTCTTTGGCCATTTGTTGTTTGCGTTCTGAGCCCTCTGTTTTTTGTTCTATGGAGGAAATAACTCTCCAGGAACTTCTTCGGGCACCAACAACATTTTTGTACGCTACTGACAGAAGATTGCGCTCCTCGTTTGATAGTTCAACTCCTGCAAAGAAATTAAGTACCGGTAAGCTCATGCTCAATGTCTTACATCTGCACACAACGGAAGTTTCACCTTTTAATTTTCGACTTTCACCCACGGTACACAGGCTTGTGAATTTCACAGACCAGAAATACAGCTTAGCTAACCCTAGGACAGATTCGAAGGCTTTTTTTTTTTAGGACTCACGGCTTTTCAAAGGAACTGGTTTGTCATAGAAATTAAAATTCATTGATCAGGGTGGCACAGTTAGGTACAAGTCAAAGGCAAGACTTTTTGGAAGAAAGTAGTTGCTCCCTATAGGTTGTTATTCACTATTTTGAGACTACAACCCTGTTTGCTTTTCATAAAAAATTTCATAACGCCAAAAACTTGAAACTTTAGTCTTCTGAAATTAAAGAATTGTTAACTATCCTGTCATTGAAATAGCTTCTTTAGCCGAGATACGCAATGCTCAAATAATTTTTAGTGCTACACACCTGTTTCTGTGACTTGTTTCATGGCAGCAGCCATATCATCATACCGCTCGGCTTGCTCAGCCAGCTTGGCTCTCTGAACTTGTTCTTCTTTGTCGGCCATTTCTGTGGAAGAAAATCAAATTGTTCAATACACAAGATTGTTTAGAAAAACTAATTAGGCTTTCAATCACTTTAGTTTAGCTCCCAAATTTCAAAGGCAGTATTACAATCAAGTTTGGCTCAACTCTTAGGAACAGAATGTAAAATTTCTCATCTTGGGGCTACGAAGATTTTGCCAATATATACACACATATATACATTTGCTTCTGAAGTTTGACCAGGATTTTAGAGACCCTAAACTAGCGACTACTTCAAAATCAATGTCCTTATTGAGATGAAACCTCAGTGTTATACATACCAGAAAAGCTTTACTTCTGACATGAATGGGCTAATGTTTAAAGCAAGCAGCAACCCATTGCTTCATAATTACCGAGGGCTTAACACAAAGTAGGGCAAGATGGAACCCTTCGAAGAAATCGATACGAGGGTAGAAACTAGAAAACCTACACAGGTTAAATTTATATGCCATCAGCCATTACTACTTTACTAGGGGACTCAAAACCCAAGCTCCAACTACTGCCTCTTCCACTACACTGTTCATTTTATCAAGGTACTTGGGACATGGATAACTTCCACGTTGTCATTTCTATGGTTATGCAATTTTGAGACTTCACTATATGCAGGTAGTGGGCAAGATATGGGCTAAAAAAAAAAATCTCCAAAATACATATAGAATTAGCAGCACTGAAGAACAATTCAACCGCACCCAACTGCCTTGATAAAATGGACAGTAGAGGTATAAATCTTCTGATCCAAGGATTAAGCAAGGAATATTTGTAAATATTTAGTCCCAGACTCCCAGTTTATCAAGTGGCTTCCCATCAAAGCTACCAGTTTAAGAGGTTTAAGAAAGATTGTACACCTGATTATTATTATTATTAAATCACACCAGGCTGGCGACGTAGGAATGGAGAAACTCTGGCTAACCTGAATCTCAGGTTAGCCAGAGACTATACCAGCATTTAATTTTATATGCTCTAGCGAGAACCATTCACACTCTGCTCTACCCTCAGTTACAGGCCACTGTTTGGTCTTCAATGAACTTTTATGACTAGTGGATGGATTCTTCATGTCAGCTCAGTTATGTCCTCACCCCACTGACCTTTTAGTGAGCAGCCCCAGACTGGATATACTTAGGGTTATGTATTTGCTGATCTCTTCCCTTCTTTGACTCCCCCCCCCCCCCCCCCCCCCCCCCCCCCCCCCCCCNCCCCCCCACAACCCCACTGAAGCCTGCTTTTCAAGCTGGCACAGGAAAGATCTGCACCAACCATAAACTACTACTTTCAAAGAATATAATTAGCTGCTATTATGTAACAGTTAAATGTGGTGACTAGAGATCCAATTCACTTTATTGATTACTGTAATTTGAAAGTTTGACCATGTAGAACAGAAAAATCTTGTCACATTGTTTCCAAATTTTCCTGCAAGAATGAAAAACTATTGAGTACATAGATGCAAGAAATTTACTTTCTATCAGCACTTTTGTCAAAGCTTTCAACTGAAATCTGTTCCACATTGGAATTAAAAACTACACAAAGACGCCACATTTCAACTTTTATCTAGGCAGTTCAGTTGTCAAATTCTTCTATAGCAGTGCCAATTCTACGGGTTATTTCCAAACTCACAAGATTCCACTATATATAGCTACAGGTAGTGGGCAGGGCAAAGATATGGGTCAATGCCAACAAAATCGCAGAAAAACCAAAAGAATTGGTAATGCTACAGGGGAAAATTGCCACAACTGAACTTATGATAAAATTGTCGGCCTAAAACTGAGAAGAGTGTTACACTTCAACATCCAGAGCTTCAGACAGCCCTTCCAAGTTACAAGACAAAATTCAAGTAAATTAATTTACTAATTATCTAACTATCTGCATTCATGGTGAATTTTTAGTTCAATCTCTTCTACTGCTCATTGAAATAAGCAGTTTGAGCACAATACTTTTAAATGAAATTATATCAAAGAAACAAACTTGTTATACCTATAGACATTTCTTCAGATCTTTCCACCAATGCATTCAAACTAACTTTGCTTACCCATCTAGTTTCATCACTGAACACATTTTTAAGGGCTTAGAGCCAGGAGTGGTTTATTTCTTATGAAATTGCCCTCTACTAATCAAGTGGGTGCTTGTGAGTTATAC
>LQNS02278091.1:37336996-37347468 GCA_001587735.2 Parhyale hawaiensis | reverse complement strand
CCATGTTCATTTTTTAATAACATTTTGCTAAAAAGATTAGTTCTGCAGATGCCACATGCTACAAAAAAACTAGTATCCAAGTTTGACACGCAAATCTATGTCTAAAATAGTGTATACATTTTGTTGGCACAAAATTCTGTGATTTAGTATATAGCATTTTAGCACTATTCCTGGTCAAACACATGAATTTCTGTCAAACCACCACTAGAGAAACTGTGGGAATGTGTTTGCTTTCGAAGCAGCAACGGTTGATTATTTCCAACATATTTTATCAATTAGACTATAGTACTTTTGAAGGCATTTGATAGCATCAATATATTCTCCTCGTTAGATTCATTTTTGTCAGTGTTCAGTCTTTAGCCATGACATCGTTTAGATGAGTGGAGTTCTTAGTTTTTTTGACCAATGGACCATTCGCTCATGTGAATAGGGAGGTGCCTTTTGCGTGTTCAAGCTTCCTTAGCTTTTCGTTAGCTTGTCTCACAGCCAGTACTCAGGAACTGGGTATACATATTAATGTCAGCTGCATACCATGGTTTTTTACATCCCAGAGGGCTCCTGTAGGTTATCTTGGTCATTAGCTAGGCCTTTGGCAAAGTGTGCCCACTTTGCTTCTTCCTCAATTTTATACTCTTCTCATGCTTTATTCAGTTCCTCTTTCCAGACTCCTGCTCCCATGTATGTTGATCCTGTGTGGGAAAACCTTCATGCATGGGTTTTCTTATTTCTATTGTCATACTATATGTCCCGTGTTCTTTCCTCTGTGATATCGTTCTGCTTGGAAATGATTATGAAGGTTCAAACTTTCTGACTTCCATGCTTTTCAGACTTCAGTTGTATTAGGTGTCCTCAAATACTATACTGTATATAGGCCTGAACCCTCCACGCAGTTTTTTGAAAAGATGACCATGTGTACTAGAACAGTAACCAGTAATTCATCAATGCTTTATAAATTGTACTAAAATTCTAGTAAATATGCCATCCATATTCAAGAACAAGTTCAGTTTGAAAATAAAATGGGTTTATTTTAAAAAAATTACAGTTAGTAGGTTCTCATTTCAATCCATGGGATTTTTTTAAATCTAACTCAATTTTTCGAAAAATCTGTTTAAAACCGAGAAAATACCATAATGAAATTTATTTTGTAGCAAATTTAACACAGTCAAAATGGCAAATCTCAAGAAGCTGACTATATTTAAAAAGACTAATCTAACCTAGACAACCTACTTCAACTTAGAAAGATGATTTAGTTTTAGAAGTTGGGTGAACGCATGGGTAGTTACACCCGGCATTTTGATATATTCGAAGTAAAATAAGTCATTTGAAGACTCAAACAATTTCTTATTAGAAATACCTAGCCTAGTTTGAGATTTAACTTGAAAGTTACCCATTTTCCAAGGAAAAACCACATCTGCAAATAGTAATGAAACCCCATTTAGTATATTAGGTTTTGTTTATTAAGAGGTCACTAGCAAGCCTATAATGCCTGTAATTTGTCACATGAAAACAGTGGGAACTTCGAAGTCATCTCAAATACTACGGAGTAAAGGCACAGCAGTCATCCCTCATCCCCCCAATCTTTATGTAAAGAGATTCAATTCCTAAAGCAGTGACCCAAGGGAAATAACGCACATCACTGGCATGACGAACTCTTAGAACATAAGGAACTGGTATTTTCTCCTTTGCAGTTGCAACACTGTCTTTGAAAACATAGTTAACAGTTTGGCAAGTTCAAACAAAATTGGTTCAGTATCAGTAATTCGTGCAATCTAGTGAGGGTTCGTCAGTGGATGCTCTGGTTCAAACTGACTGAATTTTGGCTCTTTCCTCCATTTCAAATGAAAACTCTAAAAAGCATTTTAATGTCTTATTCCACTCAATTATCAAAAAGGTGATCTCTGTATTCACCACTTCAATTTCAGAATTACTTCTTCACTAGTACCAAGGCAGGTTAGGGTAAGCACAGTTTGCCCATTTCCACAAAAATCAAGGTCATTTTCAGCACATTTAAATTATGCTAATAGCCTAATCACTTTTCCTTATATTAGTGAAAAAAATTGAGATACTAAATTCATACATTTTTCACAAACATGATTGAATTTATTTGCTAGCATCAAAGAAATACCTTCAAAATACAAGAGAGCTGGATCATGAAATAAAAGCATTTTATATGAAATGCATGAAATACTACAGAGTATAAATTACCATTTAAGCAAAACCATATGAGGCAATAATTTTGAAACTTGGTATTTACCAGAGGTATTTAAAAAGTCACAAGTATGCAATGTTTAGGAGAATTGCCAAGTTGCAAACCAATTTTCAACAATTGGCAATTTGGTGCTTCCTTATAAATATTACAAAACATTTAACCTGCAGTGAAATATGCAGAACAATTGCAGTGGTTAAATGGAAACCTATGGGAATTACCCAATTGCAGAACTATTCCCAAACCAATATTCAATAGGTTAAAAGAATTCCAAAAACCTTTGTAAATGAAGAGTTCGGCAATAGGGCAATTCCCTCATCAGTAATTCCAAGTTTATAACAATACAACTCACTGATGGAAGTTCTTGAAAACCAGAACAGCAACGTCACATTCAACAGCTTCAAAACTTATGTACAGATTGACCATTTTAATATGGGTACTTCACAGATGTAGCTCAAACTAGACTTAATTGAAATGCCTCGACTTAGAACTGCGATCTGAAAACCTTGTCTCCTACTTTGCTAAAACTAGGCCTACGAAGAAAAATGCCCACCTAGCTTACGCTAAGAAGCGTTCCGTCAGGCAGAGAAATTAGTATGTCAATAGGCCTATATGGATGGGAAGTACCCAATTGCCGAAGTTATATTCGATACATAAAACTAATCCAATCAAATAATGACCGCTTCTTACGAAATAAAGTTAGTTTCGCAATTGGGTAATTCCTCAAAGCCCGGGGACGCTGAACATTTCAGTTTCAACTGCGACGGCAAGACCACAGCCAACTAACTACGCCGGCCGGCAGCTCCCGACAAACATGGCGGTTCAACGGGACAAGATGGCGGTCGGCACACAATCTTCATTAAGATTGTTCATGAATACTTGGCAAAACTATTACGAAATTTTATACTGACATACCCCGATGACATATATATACATAACCAAATCACCGGGTTTCAGGGCTAGCATAACCCAATTTTAACATCATCGGAGTCTACCGACGCCCACACCCACATGGCACAAACCGGGGCAATCAACTAATACATTTAGATACACAAAATCCTATCAGAAATAATATACTTACCAAAAGTTTCTTATAGGTCTAATCGAAATAATCCAATCACAGGCGTAGTCCACCACAAACCGAATTATTTGTTACACAACGGCGATACACCTCACACCACAAACAGCTCTCTGCAACTGACCCGTTTTGCACCTACGGGGCGCTCCCTACTCGTCGGAAAGTCAATTGACAAACTTTCTAACATAAAAAATATATAATAGTATGTTAATATTTCGAATTGAATGCTGTAAGAAATATAAAATGTGAGTTTAAGTAAAACAGTGATATTTTATTAATTTTTTAGGAAACTAGCAAAAAGTTTATAATCACGTGTTGGTTCCAATGATTTAGATTGGAATGATTCAATTATATATGTCCTAGTAAACGAAAAATAAGTATGTTATGTGTATTACGATTATTTACTATTTTTAATACTTGTTGGAAATATAACTAAGTATATATAATGACTAAACGATGAACAAGAAAAAGGTACGGAAAAAAGGTTGAGCTAAGGCCTTCTAAAACGTATTGAACGTAAATCGGAAGCCAGCATGATATGAAAGCCGGTCTAAAAGCTTCACTATATTTAATATTACTTATCTGCATGGTATTGAAGAAAGTAAGAGACGAAACTTTCAGGTTTGGAGTCAATCTTGTTTACTGTCGTCAAGAAACTGAGAATCACTTTACTGAAAACCATTTTTTTCTCCGATGATAGCAACCAAACTAAATTTAGCCATATCTCTTCTCAGCTAGATTTACCTTTCGTAGTAGAAACTTTGCTCGTAAAATAATTGATTTTTTTTTTCATGAATCACAATTGCGCCGCGCCCCATTTTGAAAGCCCATGCCACTTTTCTTCTTCGGTCTCCTTTTCTAATCCTTCTGCACCGACTTTTATAATTTTGCCCCAATAGGTCGTGTTAGTTTCTTTTAAATGCATCCTTTTTATAACCTCAAACCAAAAAGTTCTAGAACCCTGCCAGTAATAAACATAGAAGTAAAATTATCTGAATTTCAACACGCTACGCCACTTTTTGCCGTCTAGGATGCAGCATTTTCAAATTTTCGTATACAATTACTATACTGGCTTTCATAATTTCTGAGTCAAAGAAAAAATGGTAAATTTTATCTTTACTTTCAGTTTAGCCCTATATGTTAGTCGTTTCAGTGTGTTCTCTGATTCACGAGTCGGAATGCCTTTCGGTGGCGTGGAAACAGCATAAAGTGCATTGTTTTCTGAGAGCACTGTTTTCAGAGTTTTATTTCACTCCAAACTTGAAAAAAATATCCATAACTTGCCTAGTGACAATTGCCTAGGAAACCGATTTGAGGGTTAACATTTTAATAACTTTTTGTAACGTTCACAAAGTTGTGTTAACAACGACACTGCAAACATTAGGACGAGTGGATGAGTGAACGCGTTCAAAAGACTAACGTGTAGACAGGCCTTAAGCATCTTTACAACCCTATTAGTGTTGATTATATGGGTCGTAAATGCTTCTCCTATGGATATTTTTCCTTAATGATAGACCATAGCGTACAGAGGAACTATATTGTATAGTCTATGAACGGACAAATCAAAATCTTTCACCATAAGCCACTTTTTCTCTCTTTTTTTTTTGCAAACGTATAACATAATCAGTTAGTCGAAACAATCTATTATCTACCATTACCTTGTCTAGGTCACCATTACCTTATTTGCGTTAAAAAACGGAATACAGCCTTGTTGCTGCACTCCTTTACTCTATTCCTACTTTTTCTCAAAAGCTACGGGACCGATTTTCATCATTTTCAGTCAAGAAAAAAATGTTCCCCTTTCATCTTCGTTCATCATCAACTTGGCCCTGTCTCTACAATCCCGTCAAGGTTAAAATAAGGAGCTAGTAAATGCTTGTCCCACGAATCTTATTATTATTAACAATGGGAAAATATAAATTTTTTGCTGCAAGCAGTAACACACCACTATATTTCATCCACCTTAAGGGAAGAATTACATTCATTTGCAAAAAAATTCGATTAACCTGTTATTATGACTAAAAATAGTTTCTGCCCTCAACACCCATCAGGCCATAACATACAATTTTCTTCTTTTTTCTCAAAACCTACTGAACAGATTTTGACATCTTTCCGGAAGACTTGTATTCTTCATCTCTATACTTTTGCCGCTTTGTGCACTCTAGCAAGTCAACCATAGCCATCAGGCAGCAAAGAACGTAACGAGAGAACTCACGAGAAACTATCATCGAAAAGTGACGTCACATCGACGAATGGTACAGCTGAGCAGCCTGAATATTTTACTTTAGGTTTGCCGTAAAAATTGTCGTTAATTGCAAATTTTAACCCTTGATCACATATATAAACTACAGCACTCTGAGAGCGCATACCTCCGCCAAGTAAGGCAACGGTAACGAAAAAGTGTAATTGGCTCTGAACACATGATTTCTTTTGTATCAACTCCAAAACCTAATCATTTCTGTCTTTTATCATTATTATTATTATCGAGGGGATTTCACAACCCAAAATGGATTGGTTGAGCGATGTTTAGCTCTTCGCTCTAGCGCCAGGCCGCATCCCGCGACCTAAGGCTCAGAGCGCTTTGCGAATAATGTGCGCTGTTCCGAGCAGAGCGCTCTTCTGGAGGGTTCCTCGGTGGAGATGGCCGCACTTCAGCTCTCGCAGGGCAGTCTTGAGATTCTTGGACATTGCCTCCAGAGCTCCGATGACCACTGGAACGACGTCCACCTTCATCTGCCACAGTCTCTGGAGTTCGATGGCAAGGTCACGGTACTTTTTATTCTTCTCCGCTTCCTTGTCCACAATTCTGGCGTCGAAGGGGACTGAGAGGTCTATCAGTTTGGCCGACTTCTCCTGTTTGTGTTTTACGACGATGTCCGGTCGGTTGGCGTGAAGTGGTTGATCAGTTTCCATCGTCTTGTCCCGGTAGATCTGCACGGCTTCATTTCCACCACGGGCGCGGGTTCGTGCTCGTACCACTTTTCACTGACCGGAAAGTTATGGATCCGCAGGAGGGTCCAGTGAAGGTGTCGGGCAACTTTATCTTGCCCTCAGAAGCCAGTTCCAAGAGTCTGGTACGATTTTGTCCTGAACAGCTTCTAGGTACTGGCCGGACATATTCATACTCTTCCATTTGTTAGTTCGATCGAGGCATCGTCGCTGTTTTAACTGGTCAGCTGTTTCGGCCTCTTTCAGCAACTTCGCCTCGATTAAGCAGCGTGCCCACGGGTCGTCACTCTCTTTGAAGTGTTGTGAGAGAGCGTGTTTTTACGCTTCGACGCAGTCCTCGACGCTGATGAGGCCACGGCCCCCTCTCTTCTGTTAATGTAAAGTCTGTCTACGCACGATATTGGGTGCAGTGCTCGATAGATGGTCATGAGCTTCCTGGTTTTGATGTCGATGTCGGTGCAGTCTTTCTTGGTCCATTTAATAATGACAGCAGAATATCGGACTACGGGGACGGCCCAGGTGTTGATGGCCATGATGGTGTTGCCCCCATTGAGGTGTGATTTCAGGATGAGTCGGAGTCGGGTGAAGTACTTCTACCGAATGGAATCTTTCATCGTTCTGTGGAGAATGGTGTTATACTCCATGACACCCAAGGTACTTGTAACCTGTTTCCTCGATATCCTTGATGGTACCTTCTTCGATGATGATTCCCTCGGACGCAGTAACCTTTCCCCCTTCCGATGTTAAGGACTCCGCATTTGCTAACACCGAACTCCATCTTGATGTTTTGGGAGTACTGATGGACTATATTAAGGAGCTGCTCTACTTAATTGGTCCTTTGATTTGGCGTAGAGCTTTAGATCGTCCATGTAAAGCAGGTGGTTGAGCTTCATGGTACGGCTATAATTGTAGCCCTGGCCGGCCTTGTTCAGAGTCTCGGCCAGGGGGATCATGGTCAAGACAAAGAGCAATGGAGATAGGGAGTCGCCCTGGAAGATACCCCGCTTGATGCTTACCTCGCCGAGGTGTTTATTGGATCTTGTGAGCTGGGTCTTCCAGTTATCGCGATTAGATTGCGGATGTTGCCGGCAATGCCGTAAATTTCCAGGCATTCCAGGATCCAGGTGTGAGGGACCATGTCGAAGGCTTTTCTGTAGTCAACCCAAGCCATGCTTAGGTTTTTCTTTTTGCTCCTGGCGTCTTTCGTGAGGAGCTTGTCGACGAGCAAATGGTCTTTCGTTCCCCTGGTGTTCCTGCGGCATCCTTTCTGTTCGTTAGGTAGGAGCTTCTTTCAGTCTAGGTGTTGGTAGACTCGCTCGTAAATTGTGCCCGTCAGTACCTTCCACATAAGGGGAGACACGTGATTGGGCGGTAATTGCTGACCTCAGTGCCCTTTGCTTTGTCCTGGATTAGGACCGTCTTCCCTGTGGTCATCCAGGTTGCACGGTTCCGCGTTGTAGGCAGTGGTTGAGCTGTGCAGTAATTCTGGAGTGCAGCGATGTGAAAGTTTTGATCCAGTAGCCTTGCGCCATACCTGCTCCGGGTGCTTTCCAGTTTTTGGTCTTGCTCAGTTGCTTTTTGAGCTATTGACTGGTGATTGTAAGGTGTGAATCTGCTGCGACGTTCTTTTCCCTGACGTCGTGGAGCCATTCTGCGGTATCGTTGTGTCGTACCTCTTTGCTCCAGATGTCACTCCAGAATCGGATGCTCTCTTCTGCGTTGGGTGAGTCAGAGCTCGTCTCCTCTCCTCTAAGGGTTTGATAGAGGCGTTTCTGGTTGGTGTTGAATAGCTGATTCTGATGGAATCCAGCTACTCTGGCCTCGAAGCGTCTAACTTTGCTCCTTTTAGCAGTTGGTTAGGCCGACTTCGAGGCACCGGTACCTCGATTCGAGCAGCATCTTGTTTGCCTCGTCGTGGAGATTTCCTCTGCGCCATTCGAAGATCCAGCTGAGATGTTTCCTGATCTCAGCAATGTTCTTCTCGAGGCGGTGCTTCCAATGAGGATCCTTTTTGCGCTGGGTCCGTTGCTGTCGGGGTTGTACCTCAAGGATCCTCACTGCGAGGTCTACTCCAGCTTTGATTAGGGCGTTTGTCTCAGTGATGATGTTGATGTGGATTTTACCAATCACTGAGTTGACGCGGAAAGCAGCTGCTCGAATCTTCGGTTCCGGTAGATGTCGTAGGCTAGGATGACCTTTTGGCGTCGTTTCTACGCTGGAGTTTCGGAGTAAGTCCCGCAGCTCCAGCAAGTCACTCCGCTGCTGGTCAGATAGGTCAGGTTCTGTCTCTTCACCCATCGAGTCGCTCAGGATCATATCGTGGGCTAGTAGGTGCTGAGGCCCACGTCGCGGCGACAGGTTGGGGTCGTTCGAGTCGATCTCAGATGCATGGGATGTAGTTCGACAGTAGGGTGTAACTAAGTTCCTGGTTAGGGTGACCTGGCGTTGATTCTACGCTGGAGTTTCGGAGTAAGTCCCGTGGCTCCAGCGAGTCACTCCGCTGCTGGTCAGACACGCCGGGAACTGTCACGTCTTCTGACTCGTTGTGGCTTATATTGTGGGCCGGTAAGGGCTTAGGCCCACGTGTGAGCGACCGGTTGGGGTCGGCAGAGTCGATCTCAGACGGTATAGCGCCTAAATCGGGGCTTCCTCCGATTAATTACTTGATGGCATGGAATGGAGTGCCGCCTAATATGTTCCACAGGTGGGGACCTAGGCGGGGTCACAGGTCGGGTTGGAACCTGGCGTGCAGGTTCGTCAGCGGATGGGGAGGCAACTTGAGCTTCCATCCGCGCAGCGCTTTGAAGCCGTTCCTCTTCGCTGAGGAGGTTTTTGCTGCAGCTTTGCCGGATTTGGCCACTAAGAGAAGCCTGTGGGAAATTGCTCGGGATTCCTCTCTCGTCCCACAGCTGCTTGAGGCGCTTGAGATAGCCTGGCCCCTGGCGCTTGCTGGCGGCGAAGCACTCCCACAGCACAACTCGGTCTTCCCTGGACCACCTGTGGCGCGTGCGGCGTTGCGTCAGGACAGTAGCCTCCTCCGCCACCGGCGGAGATAGGGGAGCCTAGTCCCTCACACTCCCTTCTCCAGTAGCATTCACACTAGCGTCGGAATCCTGGCTAAGCGATTCCGACGGGTGAGTACCGCGTTCACGAACGGCCCCTGCCTCACCCACAGGAGACCGGACGAGCGAGGTACCCGGTCTAACTGAGGTACCCTTCACACCGTTAGAAGGGGTATCTCTATTAAGACTCATTTTCATGGCTGCCTGGTAACCCTCAGGCGGCTGGGCCTGATAACCCTCAGGCGGCGGGGCACCTTAGCGTCTGCGAAGAAGGACTGCCTTTCAGCGCTTAGGAGTTCCATCTACCCCAAGCTGTCGAACGCATTCAAGTACTTGACTCTTCCGCCTGAATCAGCCGTTGGTCTTCTCGTTGGCTACCTTCGACTTTGATGGTCCTTTTCAGCCATCAGGAGTGCTCGACCCTCCAACTGTAAGTTCGTACGCCTGGTTAATCTGAGATTCAGCATGACCAGCCGGTGACCTACAGGAGGTTGATTGGATTAGTTACCTTACTTTGAGTTACCTTGAGAGTCTTCGGAAGAAGTCCAGGTGACGTTGCCCACGTCACCCCACGTGTGTGGAGTCACTATGCTGGGTGTCTTCTGTGGTGCTGCAGTTTGCGACCAAAGAGACAGCCAGCAGCGAATTATCTCCACAGTGCACGTAACCGCTGACCGCTGGTCTATCTGGTATTCTTCTTAAATGGGAATCCAGCAAATTTTTTAACTTTACAGTTTTGATATCAGTGGCGTTTAGATTATGCCGAGGCATTTTGTTGAACAATCTTGCTCCCCGTACAGCGAAGCTATTAGAATATTTTGTGGCCACAGCTTTTCCACCATCTCTGCTTGGGATACGGATATCACAGGTCCTTCGAGTTCTTTCCGAGTGTCTGGCGACAATCCGCTCATTCACATTCACAGTGATACGTTCCAGAATTTTCCAAACATATATGATTGTAAATCGTTCAAATCTGCGCTGTACTGAATACAAGTGGAGACAGCTGAGTCGTTTGTGGTAATCGTACTCCTACATGCCTCGAATTTTGGCCGTGATTAGTGAACGATCGTTGGATACCTTCAAGTTGTTCAAGCTTTTTTCTTGTACTCGGCATCCACAGTGGGGAACAGTATTCTATTCTCGGAAGGATTAATTGCTTCCATAGTGTGAGCATTAC
>LQNS02278091.1:37315307-37328188 GCA_001587735.2 Parhyale hawaiensis | reverse complement strand
AGGTAAGGGTAGGTTAGGTTTGGCTAGGTTAGATTTGCCTAGGTAGTGTTTATTTTAGTGATGGCACGCGCAGGAAAGCTTACGTGAACGCAAAATGTCCAGGGTTCCGGCGAGTGCTTCCCGGCAGACAAGCCGATACAAAAATCATTGATAATTTGAAGCGAGAGATACCTCTGGGACGCGAAGTATGTTTCGTTTCAAATCATCAATGATTTTTCTACCGTCTTTTCTGCCGGGAGGTCTCAAGCAGAGTTCACATTAGCAACTTTCGTTTCTCTTAAGTCTATCAGTCGTTCAGTACAAATGTTGCTGACAGGCTCGTGGGGCTTCACATTTGACAGAGTGTGTGAACGGTGCGTTGCAACTGCGTAGAACGTTCGCACGAGCGTTTGTTGAACCACAATAATCGTTCGGCACGACATAGACATTGTGTCCCTGATGCGCTAGTAAAATTTTGTGGTCCTACTACCACCACTGTTTTCAAAGAATCATTGCATTGTTCAACACTGCAGTCCCTATTAGGAGTCTCAAAGTCAATTGTTGCTATTTCAGATGCCATTACTAGGAAATTTGCACGCCAATTGTCTGGTAACTTCTTTCGTCCTAGCCTATTGTTTTCTCATACTCTTAAAAAAAATTTTGTTTTAACTCTGTATAGCAGACTTTTATCGTATAATTTTATTAATAATATGTTGGAATTGTGCCAGTGACTTGTATCGGACTAGATGATAATTTTCTCTTTTGTTAGTGTTTAGTATTATTTCTAACCTTACCTTACCTAACCTTACCTAACCTAACTTATTCAGCGATACAGCGAGCAGCGCGGCGCACCAACTTAAACACCGCTTACACGCACACAAACTGCGTACACAAACACGCACGCAAATCGTCGCGAACGACGATAGCACGTCCCGCACCTTAAGGTCTTTAAGAGCGAGACACGTGCTGCGTGCACTCTTTCACGTTGGAGGATGTTGGATGTCGAACTAGTCAGTTCGGTCGGTGCTTCGTACTCTGGTCTGTTAGGGTTTGGAACTCACTGCCGACATCGGCTTTCGGTCGTGTTGGCCTGAAAACCTTTAAATCAGCGGTTAACGTGTTTTTTTTGTTATATTTATTGTAGCATAGCAGCTTTTCGGGCTTTCCGATGTTGCAAAGTGCTTCATTACCTCCGCTAAGGAGGTTATGTTTTCGTCGGGTTTGTCTCTCTGTCTTTCTGTCTGTCATCAAGATAACTCAAACAGTTATGGACGGATTTGGACGAAAAATATAGGGATCGTTATGTGTGTTAGGAGCAACATATGATCAACTTTTGGTGAAGATCCGTTAATCTGTTTGTTTGTCAGCTTCATTTTTTAAAATGCCATAACTCAAAAAGTTATGGACAGCTAGATATTGATAAAATTTATATGAGTTGTTAGGTATATCACAAAAAGTAAATGGCCAAATTTTTGGAGTGATCTTTTGGTTCGTTCGTTAGTCACTGTTTCTAATTTTATGCTTGTTAGCACAATAACTCAAAAAATTGTTAATGAATTTTTGTGTAAGTTATAGGAGTTGTTAGTAATGTTAAAAGACATAAATGATTAAATTTTGGTGCAGATCGGTTTTTCGTTTGACTCATGTTTATCATAATGATTGTTATGCAGCATAGCTCAAAAAGTAATGAGCGGATCTTCACGAAAATTGCATAAACTGTTAATACTATTAAAGGGCACGAATAATTAGACTGGAGTTGATACAAAGAAAATCATGGTTTAAAAGCCAAATTGAATTTCCCGTTACCATTGCCTCGCTTGGTGGAGGTACGCGCTCTCAGAGTGCTCTAGTTTAGGTTATGCTTCCTGTCCGTGGGGACCCGGGCGCGAAGTTTTAATAATAATACCGAACCAAATTACCAAATTATTCGGTAGATTTTTTGGAAATCTACCGAAATACCGAACCGAATAACCCGTTCCATCTACCAGCCGTACAAAAATCTATCGAATCCCAGCTCTACAATATATTCTTTTAAAACACTGTATCTTAACCCTGCCGAGTGTCAAACACCATTTCTTTTCCCAAAAGTTCAACCATAACCCTGACGAGGCTAAAGAACCATTTTACCCAAGGCGCTTTTATATATAAATAAAGAGCTGTCCCACCTTTCTCTAAAAAACTACTGGACCTACAGTCCATTCGGTTCGGTATATCGGTAGATTCGGTATTTTGGTTTGGTATTATTAATATTATTATCAAGATACACTAGACTGGCGACGTGAGAACGGAGGAAACTCCATAGCCCAGCAAGTGAAACGGAGAGAAAGAGAGAGAGAGTAAAAAGAGAAGATGAGAGATCACAGAATAGCTCTGCCTACAGATTGCTTAACGCTGCCATTACTCGCACTAGCAAAGGCAGAGACATTAATACCATTCCAAACTTCTACATATGATGGAAAACGAACGAGAATACAGGCTTGTACGGTATCGTACCGGTTCCAAGGCAAACTCTTGAATTGAAATTGAGCACCAATACGCCGAGTATACCTCACCCGAGCAAATGGCACCGGAAGAGAAGCTGCCAGTAGATGACTAGGGCCACTAAATATTCTGTAGAGAAATCGGACCCCGCCAACTCTGCGACGATGCGCCAGATCACAAGGCACAACACCATCCAGCATGAACGCACATCGACGAACCAATCTGTCAAGCAAACTCAGATGACAATCGGCAGCAGAACCTCAGACTAAGGAGCAGTATTCCAGAATGAGGAGGACATAGCAATTAATACAGCGACGTGTTAACTCAACCGAACCAAATATCCTCCAAGAACGTCGCATAAGACCAATTTCTGCGATGCCCGAGGGGCAATTAACCGACCAAGTATGGGGTTCAAACGTCAACTTTGAATCAAAATTAACGCCCAAGATTACCAAATCATTAGCCACAGGAAGTGATACACCATCCAGTGTGAGTGCTAGCACTGTGCGTCAACTAGACACGAGCATGGTCTTAGACGTTCCTGCATTTAGCCTCATCCCCCACTTGGAACACCAAGAGTCAATCATTTCCAAATCACGCTAAATGGATTCTGAAACTTCCAACCTATCTCTAGGATTCTTGCAAACAGCGAGCGAAGTTACATTATCAGCGTAACTAACCACTAAATTATTAACAAATCAAACAGGTCCACTGTATATACGATCACTAACGAGGGGCCCAGAACAATACCTTGTGGGGACACCAGAAATCACATCCAAAACTCACTACTCCTCCCATCAACAACTACACATTGGCTTCTACCAGACAAAAACTGACTAATAGCAGCAACAACTGAACCACCAATACCCATCAATCCTAGCTTATGGAGCAACCCAAGGTAATTCACGCGATCAAAAGCAGCACTGAGGTCAAGCTGGACTAAACTTGCCTCATGACCCTTGTTGTCAAGTGCCAGCTGCAACACATGAGAAATGCGAAGCAGGGCATCACAAGTTTCCAAGCCCTTACGAAAACCATACTGTGTTGGGAGGACACCCTGCTTCTCAAGAAAGCGGACCAAGCTTGACGCAACAAACCCCTCATAAACTTTCGACAACTCATATATGCGACATATGTATAAAAACACCCTTGAAAGACTCTTAATATATTCTAGAGCCCATAGAACACCTATTTTAAGGCCTTCAATTAACTACATCACCCACTCGCAGTTCACACTCCACTAAGCTCGGAAACCCATGGCATATGGTTGAGCGAAACATTATGAAACACTACGCCCATTTCTCAATGTGCAACGTCTCTTTTCTTCAATGAAGTGCAATGCAACGTGAAAAAGCTCAAGTGAACGAAAATCAATGGGAAGAACGGTGGGTCATGGAGGACTATGAAGATTCTTCTTTCGACGCGGGAAATTCAAATCTACCGAAGAAAGTCATTCGGTAGATCCATTCGGAATCGGTATCGGTAGAAGATTTGATAATGATTCTGCAGTTCGGTATTTGAATCTATTGCCGGTACTACCGAAATACCGAATTTCATTCGGTAGTCCCAGCTCTAAAATCCTGTTGATTGGCCCAACATTAAAAACAAATAGAGAGTCGGACAAGCGTTTTTGACTCATATTTTCAACCCTGACAGGGTTCTAGGGGTGCCTAGGGTTAAAGCAAGGAGTTGCATGGGTAAAGCTAAAAATTAGAATTTCTTTTAGATATAAATGATCAAAATCGGTCCAGTAATTTTCCAGAAATAAGTGGGACAGCTCTGTAATTATTTATAAATGCCTATGGTAATTTTTTTAGCCCTGATTGGGTTATGGTTGAACTTTTGGGAATACAAATGCTGTATGCCGCTCAGCAGGGTTAAAATAGAGGGGTTTGAAAGGAAACTTTGTTGATTGTACAAATATTTAAAAAAAATGGCGAGTCGGACAAGCGTTTTTGACCCCTTTTTTCAACCCTGACAGGGAACTAAGGGTACCTAGGGTTAAAATAAGGAGTCACACAGGTAGAGCTAAAAATTAGAAATTTTTGGGGCAAAAAAAGGCTAAGAGAAAAAAGTGGGACAGCTCTGTAATTATACAAAAGTTCCTAGGGTAGAGAGGTATTTTAGTCCTGACAAGGTTATAGTTGAACTTTTTGGAAAACAAATGGAGTTTGTCGCTCGGCAGGGTTAAGATACAGGGTTTTAAAAGGAATTTTTGTTGATTCGCCAAATATTAAAAAAAAAAAAAATAGCGAGTCGGACAAGCGTTTTTGTCTCATTTTTCAACTCTGACAGGGTTCTAGGAGCTCCTAGGGTTAAAGATTAGATTAGATAGGGGACAGTAGACGAACCAAGAGGCCCATTCCCAAAGAGACATAGGAACTTACGCCCTGGCCCTCTATGAGCTAATGCCATTATGTTAGTAGGATGTAGAGGACTGGGGAAACGAGATGGGAAAAAATGGAAAACGAAAGAAAAAGAAGGGAGAGAAGAATCCCAGCCAAAGAGATGATCATGAATGCACGCAAGCATGATCGATAGCCGCTGATATGCGGAGCTTAAAAATATAGATGGAGCGGAAGTGACAAGAAGTCAGCTTAAGATGGTTTTTGAAGCTTTGGCCGTTAAGTGCTTGCGACTCATGGAGGAGGAGGAGGATGTCTCTCTCAATGTATGTCGAGACGATTTTGAAACGAGTTGACCGACTCTGCACCAACAACGTCGGAAGGGAGTCTATTCCAAATGCTGAGTATAAAATAGGGAAAGAAGTGCTAACTTAAGGTTGTTCTTCGAGTTTTATGCTTGAGTTTTTGACCATTGTTTCGCAAGCGATCATTAAGGTCTCTTTCAAAGAGTCCCGTTGTAGGTACGTCGTTGAAGGCATTCAAGTACTTGAATGTTTCTATTAGTTGCCCCCTGAGTCGTCTTTGCTCTAGTCAGACCCAGTTCTTTCAAGCGACGTTCATACGACTTGTCTCTCAGCTGAGGTATCAGTCTCGTTGCGCTGCGTTGGACTCTTTCCATGTTATCGATATCTTTACAGAGATATGGCGACCAGAATTGAACAGCAAATTCTAAATGTGGCCTCACTAATGCAGTGAACAAGGGAACGATGAAGTCCTTGGACTTGTATTCAAAGTATCTGGTGATGAATCCCAGCACTTTGCTTGCCATTTTCACACTCATGTCAACTTGTTGACTGAAAGAAAGAAAGAAAGAAAGAAAATACATTTGTTTTTCTCCCCGTAGGAAGGTATTCATACAATAGTTCTATTACAGTACATGTTCAGTACACTAGTGTAAAACAATAAGCAACGAGCCTTACACGCTAGGTTAAGAATTGAATGTACATTTCTACTTCACAACCTACTGTTCGTACAAGAGAGAAAAATATATATAGATATATTTCTCCCCTTAGGAATTTTTCATCAAATAATTCACTTAAAATACTTGTTGAGGAAACCAGATTAAAACATCAAAATGAGCCTTACAGATTAGGGAGCAAATGTATAGCACTCTTCTACTTCACGACCTGCATTCTGTACAACGCTCTATGATAGCAATAGGTTCACAGTTCACACCCAGGTATATTGCAAATCAATTAATACATCATGTTAATTTCGAGGCTAAAAAAAGGGGACATTGGGAAAACATGAAATTATAGATATAATAAAGAAGAAAAGAGAAGTAGAAAAGCAGGGCTCTCAAGTCACGTTGTTGGGTGACAGTAGCCAATTCCGTCCCATTCATTTTCTTTCAATAGGGTGGAAGGATTCACCAGCTCTACGTGCATTACTGAGAATTTATCGACTTTAAAGTTCATCTGCCACGTTGCGCTTCATTCTATGAGGCGGTCAAGGTCTTGTTGGAGCTGGCTTTTTTCGGGGCAGGATGACATAGCTTAGTATCATCCCCAAATTCACTGATTTTACTACGGATGTTAAAATCGAGATTATTGTTGTAAATTGAGAACAGAAGTGGGCCAAGCACGCTACCTTGTGGAACCCCTGATGATACCTGTGTCCAGTGGCTCGACTCTCTTTCAAGCTTCACTCGCTGCTGCCGACCCGTAAGCCATGCCTTGATCCGTCGTAAATAGTCACCCTGGATGCCATGGGCTCCAATTTTTTTATTAGCGGATGATGGGGAACTTTATCAAAAGCCTTTTGAAAGTCTAGATACACAAGGTCTACACCCTCTTCTTCATCTTTAAAACCTGTAACTTTTGAGAAACAGTCCAATAGTTTAGTTAAGCAGCTTTTTCCATTTCGGAAGCCATGTTGAGTGTCGGATATGAGCTGATGCATCCTCAAGTGATCAGTGATGCGCTTTTTCAATAGGCGTTCGATGATTTTGCTGACAACCGATGTAAGACTGATTGGTCGATAGTCGCTGGGGCTTTTCTTATCCCCCTTCCTACGTAGGGCCTATCGGTATTTCATCAGCTATTTTCAAATCCTGCGGAACTTCTCCCGTTCTTAGAGATCGATTAAATATTTCGAGCAGTGGCTTCACGATGACTGGAGCCATTTCCCGTAGTACACGGGGAGTAAGATTATCTGGGCCAGAGGATTTGTACACATTTTGGTGGGTGAGTTCTTGATTGATCTTGATCTCCATGAAAACACAGGTGTTAATTGGACAATTGCATTGATGCTGGTTCAGGAATATTCGTAATATTTTCAGCAGTAAATACAGGGGTGAAATTGTCGTTCAGGATTGCAGCTTTGTCTCTTAGGTTATTGGTGATTTCACCGTCTGGCCTTTTGAGCGGGCCTATGTGATTTCTTTTTTGAGTCGTCTTTCATTTACATATATAGAATGCCTTTGGGTTGCGTTTCGCCATAGCGGCTATGGAAACTTCCTTTTCCCTTTTTGTTATCCTGACTATTTTCTTTAAATCCCGACAAGACCTTATGTGACTGGAGCTGTTCTCCTCTGTTGGATTACGCTTCCAGGCTTTGTAACGCACTTGTCGCCTAGCAATGCAGCGTTTGACTGTCCGATTCATCCAGAGGGGATTATTACTGATACGAACTCGTTTATTTGGGATGTGTCTTACAGTTGCTCTCAGTATGCTCGTCTTCAAAGTATGTGATAATTGTTCTACACTGGCGTTTCTCATCGGGGTTTCGAAGTCAGTTGTTTTTATTCAGTAGCTATTCCCTGAAAATTTGCTCGTCAATAGTCTGGCAGCTTGAGATGAGTTGCATTAGTGGAAATTCATTGCCAGTTTTGAGCGTAAATTCAATCATGTTGTTGTCTCCAAACCGGTCTAGGATGGCTAGGTCAACAATTTCACAATTAGGAGTGGAGAATAGAAGATCTAGAATATTACTGCATCTCGCAGGTTCATTAACGTACTTAGTCAAGTGGTGGTGGCTGAGGAGTTCGAGCAGTTTGCTGCCTGGAGCTGGGTTGCACAAGGTACTCCAATCAATTTGGGGGAGGTTGAAGTCTCCCATTAGTTTTGTTTCATTCGGAGTATTTAGCGCATTTTCGATCTTATTCTAAAGTGCTGCATCAGTTTCAGCGGTACTGCGAGGGCTCCTATAGGCGAGCATAATATTTAACGACTGTCGAATGCCGAGACGAGCATGGGTAAGGAGTCTCACAGGTAGAGATAAAAATTAGAAATTTTTCAGATCAAAATGGTTAAAATCGGTCCAATAGTTTTCTAGAAAAAAGTGGGACAGCTCCGTAATTATATAGAAGTGCCTAGGGTAAAAAGTTTTTTTTTTAGCTATGCCAAGGTTATGGTTGAACTTTTATAAAAACAAATGGTGTTTGACACTTTTCAGGGTCAAGATACAAGGTTTGAAATGAAAATTTTTTTGGTAGGCCCCAATATTAAAAAAAAAATGGCGAGTCGGACAAATGTTTTTGACCCCTTTTATCAACCCTTACAAGGTTCTAGGGGTACCTAGGGTTAATGTACGGCATCGGACGGGTAGTGCTAAAAAATTAGTTTTTTTTAGATCGCAATGATCAAAATCGGTCCAGTAGTTTTTGAGAAAAAAGTGGGACAGGTCTGTAATTATATAAAAGTGCCTAGGGAAAAAGTTTTTTTTTTAGCCCGACAGGGTTATGGTTGAAGTTTTGCGAAAACAAAAGTGTTTGCCGTTCGGCAGGGTTAAGATACAGGGATTTGAAATAAATTGTTGATGCCCTAATAATTAAAAATGGGGAGTCGCAAAGGCGTTTTTGACACCTTTTTTTCAACCCTGATGTCAGGAGTCAAAGGGGTCGCACAGATATAGCTGAAAATTAGACATTTTTTGAGACCAAAATCGGTCCAATAGTTTCTGAAAAAAGTGGGACAACTCTGTAATAATATAAAAGTGCCTAGGGTAAAGAGGTCTTTTAACTCTGAGAGGGTTATGGTTGAACTTTTGTAAAAACAAATGGTGTTTGCCACTCGGCAGGGATAAGATACAGGGGTTTAAGATATAATTTTGTTGATTGCCCCAATATTAAAAAATGGTGAATCAGACAAGCGTTTTTGACCCTTTTTTTCAACCCTGACAGGGATCTAGGGCACAAGGGGTGCCTAGTGTAATGGCGATGACACATGCTAGTCAAAAGAACGAGTATCGTTATCTTTTCGTCCGAACGTTTTGTTTAACTCATGTAAACACACCTCTGAGATTGGCAAAAATGTGAAAAATGTTTACCGTCAGTTCAGTTTACTCTGCAAGTGCCGTGAGTTAAATTTCAGACATATCATTACATCTATACGAATTTATTACTCAAAGTATTTTGCACGTGCGTGCTAATTAAAAAGGCACATCAACACATCCAGACGAAAAGATGACGATATCCGTTCTTTTGACTAGCGTGTGGCATCGGCATGAAAGTAAGAGGTCGCACAGGTAGAGCTAACAATTTTTGTTATTATTATTTTTTTTTTGACCAAAATGATCAAAATCGGTCCTGTAGTTTTCGAGAAAAAAGTGAGAAACACAAAGTCGCAAGGAAAAGAAAAAGTTGCAAGGTGAAATGCTGATTCTAATGCCGATGCCACACGCTATACAAAAGAGCAAGTATCCGAGTTTTGCGCGCGAAATCGATGTTTAAAAACATGGACACTCCCGCTTCTGCGCAAAATTCTAGGATGGAGCATGCAATGGAGGGTACTCAGATTGGCGAGCTTTTGTGTTTCGGCATTCATGATCAGGAAAAAATTGATAGACACAAGAGATACATTCAGAAGATCTGGAGTGATCGCTGGAATGCTATGGACCGTGAGGGGTGAGTGGCTGCTCTGAGTGGTGATGTGAAATCATACGAATCTTAGATTTTAGACTGTTTCGTGCCCGGTGCTGATTCAAAGAGCAAAACCGGGAGTGTCATCTGTATCTGTTTGCAGCACTTCTGCGATTGATTCCCAGGTCATGCGTGCGAAATTCTGTAAACAAACCGCCACCAGCAGGAAGCAAAGCGCTACTGCTAAAGATAGCGGTTAACATTTTTAGCGCATATTCTCCATCTTTCCAGTGTTCTCCATCTCCAGCTTTCTCCATCCAGTGTTATTTATTTATATTGCATTGCGTTCAGATTACACTATTTGCTTCCTAGCCACCAGAGACATCTATCGGAGGGTAGGGCGTTCAGTTCGCTTTCAAAGCCGAAATGGTTTATTATCTTCAAGTTATTCTATCATATAATTGTACTTAGCATTACTTTTGAAGGCATTGAATAGTATCTGTTGTACTATTCTCCTTATCAACAGTATTTTTATCATGGTGTTCAGTCCGTAGCCATGACAGCGTCGTTTGGATGAATGGAGTTAAAAATTATTTGACCAACGCACCATTCTCACGTGTAAATACGGTGGTGCTTTTCTGCGTAAAAACTTTTCTCGTTTGCGAGATTTTCTTCAGCTTTTGGCTAGCGTGTGTCATCGCCATAATATGCACTTAGTTTCTCTATAAAGGGACGAAAGAACAAGAAAGCCAAAAATGCTAATGGGGTAACACAAACTAGGCAGCAAAGCGTATTAACGGGAGGACTTGTCGCAAAA
This sequence comes from Parhyale hawaiensis, assembly GCA_001587735.2. Taxonomy (NCBI): domain Eukaryota; kingdom Metazoa; phylum Arthropoda; class Malacostraca; order Amphipoda; family Hyalidae; genus Parhyale; species Parhyale hawaiensis. The sequence goes on along the minus strand of LQNS02278091.1, from coordinate 37,317,705 downwards.
AGGTTAGAATCTGAGAGCTTATTTGAAGTAAAGTAATTTTAATTATAAAATTCAATGTAACTATTTCAAATGACCAATTCTCATGCCTGCCTGACGGCAACACTGCAAGCTCCAAAAAAATGACGAGGCGACACGTGTCGCGAAGATCCTCTCTTCTTCGATGTGCCTCCATTTGGAGCGGTTATGTGATAAAGTGATACTAAAATGAAAAGTGATATTGCCAACTTTTCGAACATTGCTCGAAAAATGGAGATAATCTTCCTAACCTCGAAGGTAAGCATGAGTTTCCCCAATTGTCCAATTTAACTTATGTTTTGTATTCATTCTTTTGTTGTTTCGCCTCACAAATTCTTCGAAAAGTTGGCAATATCACGTTTCATTTTAGTATCACTTTATCACATAACCGCTCCAAATGGAGGCACATCGAAGAAGAGAGGATCTTCGCGACACGTGTCGCCTCGTCATTTTTTTGGAGCTTTCAGTGTTGCCGTCAGGCAGGCATGAGAATTGGTAATTTGAAATAGTTACATTGAATTTTATAATTAAAATTACTTTACTTCAAATAAGCTCTCAGATTCTAACCTTTTTGTGACAGACTCTTTGGGAATAAAATGAAACTTAGCCAAGCCTACATGTAGGCGAATGACGTCACAGCGACGAATCGAATTATTTAAGGGTCGGACAGCAGGCCTTCGTAGGATGGGCTTTTATTCCAATGCCATAAATATATGTAGAGCTGTATTCTTGATGCGAGAGAAACCATGGGAACAGTTATTGCTCAAACTTTCTGTACTCGACAACGACCATGCTAATCAAGAAGCATACAATGCAACGGGAGGACTTAATAGGACTAAAAGAAAACTTAGTCGAGAACGCACATAGCAAATTTACATCACATCGACGAGTCGAAGTATTTGAGTGTGGGACCTCAGGCCTGCGTATGTTGTTTTCTTGAACATATCACCGTATTTGTTCGATTTATATCATTCAATCTCCCGCTCATGACTGGCCAGCTACTTGTGCTGCAAAATACCGTGAAATGTCGTCAAGTACAGAAAGTTCGAGCAATAAGCTGTTACTGTAGTTTCTCTCGCGTACAAAATTGTCTATAATGGTGCTTATATTTGTTAGTAAGGAATAAATATGTTCTATGAAGAGCACTGTGAACTGAATATAAGGTGTAAATAAGGTTTTAATCAAGAAAAAGAAGTTAAATCAGGTCGCCGAAAGGGAACAAATTCAGCGCTAGCATGCACAGCATGCTAAACTAGCATACATTATATTAATACCTTTACAAGCTAGGGATGAATTTCGTAATTTAAGATGATTTTTCTGGTTAAATTAGTTAAAATACTCCTAGGCTGCTCAGCCATAGATTCAGAAGCAAAGAATGCAACGGGAGGACTCAATAGGACTAAAATAAAACTTAGACGTGACCGCACGTACCAAATTTACATCTAATCGACGGGTCGAAGTATTTGAGTGAGTGACCTCAGGCCTTCGTATCTTGTTTTTCTTAAACATATCACAGTATTTTCTCGATTTATTTCATTCAATCTCCTGCTTATGACTGGCCAGCTACTTGAGCGGCAAAATACCGTAAAATGTTGTCAAGTACTGAAAGTTCGAGCAATAGGCTAATTGTTACTGTGCTTTCTCTCACGTACAGAAATGGCTATATTGGTGCTTATATTTGTTGGCAAGGAATAAAAATCTCTTATGGAGAGCACTGTGAACTGCATATGAAGGGTAAATAAGGTTCAATCAAGAAAAAAGTTAAATCAGGTCGCCAAAAGGGAACAAATTCGGCTCTAGTGCTGTTAAAGTTTTCACCAGCATGCACTGCAATTTTTTATAGATAATTGCTAAATTAGTATATATTATCTTAATTTATTTATTCGCTCTAGATGAATTTTGCAATATAAGACAATTTTTCTGGTTAAATTAGCTAAAATACTTCTAGGCTGTTCAGCCATAGATTCGTCGATGATGGCGTCACTTGTTGGTGTTAATTTCTCGTGAGTCCTCCCGTTACGCTTTTTGCTTCCTGCGTAGATTCGTCGATGATGATCTCACTTTTCGGTGCTATTTTCTCGTGAGTCTTCCCGGTATGCTCTTNCCATAGATTCGTCGATGATGGCGTCACTTGTTGGTGTTAATTTCTCGTGAGTCCTCCCGTTACGCTTTTTGCTTCCTGCGTAGATTCGTCGATGATGATCTCACTTTTCGGTGCTATTTTCTCGTGAGTCTTCCCGGTATGCTCTTTGCAGGAAGCAAAGAATGCAACGGGAGGACTCAATAGGACTGAAATAAAACATAGCTGTGACCGCACGTAGCAACTTTACATCACATCGGTGAGTCGAAGTGTTTTAGGTGTGGGACCTTAGACCTTCGTATA
>LQNS02278091.1:37272987-37285991 GCA_001587735.2 Parhyale hawaiensis | reverse complement strand
AGACAATGGATGCACTTGGCTGTGATCAATCGATGTGATCGTCCCTAAATAATTAAAACAATGGCTATCAATTGCCAGACAATGAATGTGTTGCGCGCGTTTGGTGGATTTGCGCGATCGATCGATCGCGCAAATCCACCAAACGCGCACAACAAATGCACTTGGCTGTGATCAACAAATCTTTTGCAACAATAATCAAAATTTCGCACACGACTATGCTGTTTGCAGGGATCTTGACACTCGCGACGGAGTTCTAAGCTACACCCGAACGCCGTTCTATTCTCTGTCAAACTGAACCACCCCCTACTTCGGTTCAAACTTTAAGTCTCTGTCCCGTATAGCTAATCTTCATTGGCCGGCTGACGGCTCCAGAGAACCAATACCCGCTGGTCTCTATTTCCCCGTCAATTTCTTTCACTGTTACTGGCTGTTTCATGTTTGAGTCCACGTGGACATTTCTTCTCACGCCTTGAAGTAACATTATCTTGCTCAGTTAGAAGCAATAAATTTTTGGAGACAGGCGAAGTGGCCTGGTTAATAGTGCCCACTGCCCTGGCCGGCTCGAATTTCGCTGCGGTGAGGACATCCTGCCACAGCATCGGCCCACTGGCGCCCTATGGTTCCCTCCTATATGCCAGTGTCTAAACATAAGCTCTTTCTTCAAAACAACCCCCATTCAATGAATGTTTCCCAGAAAGCTAAAGAGAATAATCCTGTATATTAATAATTAGTCTAGTTAATTACCTTAATTTTTATGATATCCTCCTAGCATTTTCGCGTATATTGCTATTTATTTAAATTGACTACGTTTGATATCCCACATCCTAATGATATCGTAACACAAGATCTTACCCGTCTATCTGCGTAAGGGAACTGCAGTCCAACGCTACACTTAACGTCACTGCCTGTATGCCAGCGAAACAGTTTTGCCGCTCATGTTAACTGCGCCTCCCAAATTGTACAGACTGCACCCAGTGCGGGTAAATCTAATCCCCTGCCAGCGGCTCCATCAGAGTTAAGAGCTTATTCTCCTCAAACAACATGGAACTGGTTTCTGCCTTCGTCCAGTTCACCGTAAAATTCTAAGGAAATGTTTCGAATTTGAGTGATTCTTGTATGCTGGATTTTCGCACATTAGTGGAGCCAATTTTTCATCCGAATAATCTTATCCAGCAGTACACTGCTTAGAAGTACATTCCTGGAAAAAATTCAAAACTCACAGTCTCTTCATTACCATTATGGTTGTTGATTTCAGTATCATACCACTCTGCATCGCCATCGTTCTGTATCAGCCTCATAGCCCAGAAGCTCTCTGTATCAGCCCCACCCTGCCCCAGTGCCCCGCTTCACTGCCCGTCCCTGCATACCACCAGGTCACAGGTCACCCTGAGCCAGCAGCCACCGAGCGAGACCCAGGCACGACAAAAAAGATATAGATATCTGTATCCACATACTTAAAAATCTGTTGCGCGATAGCTCCTGATACTTTATTTACTTTCAATGAGGGTTACTGCCAAAATTCTCAACCATTTCAATTTCGGTGGATATACCTATGAGTTAAACCACAATTTATTTACTCTCATGAGTTCTACCTCATTAATAAGTACTATTTTTTCTATACTTAAACAAACAAGTCTTCCAAACAGCCTGAATGACCATAAGATACGGGTAAGAATCCAATTATTTAAAACACGGTGTCACGCTCTACGATACTTAATTGTAGTGATGAAGATTGAAGGAAAAATACAAAATTATAGAATCTGAACACATAGCAGCCTCTGAATATGCTGTCCCTGGCCCGTCTTCCGCCTCGTGAAATGGATAGGTAATTATCTGCTGATTACTTTATGCGATATCCGAAGTTTTTTGTCGTCATATATACATAGAAATATCTCCAACTTTTCGACGCGGCTCGCAATTACCAAAAGCTGCTCCCGTTCCCACAACCTGTAGGCACTGTCAATGCAGCTGATCTTTGTCGCCAAACAGGAACAAGTCTCTCCAAGAATTCTATGAGCTGTGAAACTCGAGAAGGGACGCAGATGCCATTGTACGTGTCGACCTCGGCTATTTCCTTGGCCAATGATCACAAGAGGACTGCAGCGGCGCGAGATCATACCCAATGAATGGCTTCGGGAATCCTGGCAACATCTAAATGACGACAGCCAGGTGGTAAGAGTTTCAACCGCATCTTTCGATGATCAGGTGCTGTCAGGTCTGGCAATTCGATGATGACAGCAAGCTGTCCTTGAGAGAACACTGGTCGGTTTACCGAGGCAGTGCGATTGTTGTGAGTCTCATCACAGCTCCCACATGGACAAAAAGTTCCTTCTCTTCAATAACACGAGCACTGAGATGCTTCGATAACTTATCACACTCTTTCCATTGACCGGGCGAAGTCGACTTGTACGCAGAAACTACAATGCCATTTTATGATTAGATATGCCCTTTATTCTGATTCAGCACCATGAGGTCGTGAACTAGGCTTAGGCATATGCTGGCCCTGGCCGGTCTACTGCCAGTGAAATGGATAGGTAAATTCTTCATAATTATTTAATGCGATATTCTAATTCATTTTGTCCGTCAACATATATATATATATATATAGCTGTCATAGATACTGTACCTTTATGCATATTTTTGTCAGTCACTCGCGAAATAATGTTATTTTGATCGTCTCCCTATTCTCTTTTTTCTATTCATTTCACTGTATATGCACTGCCGTTTTATAATACCCACTTTGTTTCTCCACTCCTCGTAAAATTCACAATCATACAGCCATCTCATTTCCCATGTCATTGTGTCAAGCTCTACGTTAAAGAAACTGTAATGATAACAATTAAAAGATCAATATAAAAATACAACCCTAACCACAAAGTAGCCACTGCATATGCTGAACCGTCTTCTGTTTTGTAAATTGAATCGATGATTTTCTTTGGTTGAGTGCAATTTTTTTCATGTTTAACTGTGCTGTCATATATACTGTTTATACACATGTCCTTTCTTGACTTATTTACGAAAACGTTCGAGTGCCTACTATTTAGAAGTCATCATATTCTCCTTTTTATGCGTATCAATGCATATGCAATACTATTTGTGCTCCCTTTACATTTGTGTATAGTTTTGAATCAAATGTATTTCCCTTCACTAAGTAATCTCTGATTGTTTTATTGATCTACGAAACGCGTTGCCTTTTTTTCTTAATTAGGTACACTGTGCACTGTACACATCTCATCGTTGCAACATAATTTTGTGTGATGAAGGTTGCTAAGTTATTATTGTGTTAACTTAGCGAACTTATTGGTTACTAAATTTCATTAATCTGTAAAGGTAGTGTTAATCAGTAGCTCTTATACTTAGGTAAGTATCGTAATTCTATATCGCCGTGCACGAGGCTTCCCGCTATCAAGGTCCTTTTTCTGGAGACGTAAAATTCACGTTGTGGCGATATAAAGTAGAGGTATTACTTTACAAAGAAGAAGTTATTAACAATGATCGTTAAGTGAATGCAAACCAGTTGGCGCGTTTTTCCTCGAATCTGGGGCCTATAGCTGCAGAGACAGCACTACCGATAGGACAAGCGTGTAATACATACCCGGTATTACGTGTCAGTATAGCTATCCATTTCCCATTTTATTATTTTCTTTCCGTTCCTCACATGTTGGCAGTACAGACCTCCAGTATGAGACAGTGCACCGAATGCCATTCTGAATTCGCACAAGTTATTTTTTAACGAATGAGTGGAGCTGGAATCATGTAGATTCTGCTCCCAGATACAGGCCCTTGAGGCTGAGATAGAGAAACTGATATGCGATCGCGAAGCGTGCGGCAATCTCCCCGAGGTCGAGTTTCACTCGCAAGCTCTACCAAGGTGGACGATAGTACGAATGATCGACCGGATACCACTCAATGGGTTCAGTCCAAAGCAACTCTGTCTGCTGATCTGGAGCGAGGGGAAGTAGAGCAACGCCCCATACCTGGTGGGAAAACGGGTACCCGTGAAACTCTCTTGCGGTTATCACCATCCCCGTGGAAAACAACAGACGTTACCGGAGATCGACTGGCACACTTTTTGAAAAACAGAAAAATAACACAATGAAAAATAGGTTTGCTGCTCTTAATAACGGTGACGATAATGTTGCAACGTCTGTTCGCCCCAAAATTAAACCCGTGAGCGAAGAGCAGCGATTCTCCCCAGTTACGTGATGTTAAGAAGTCTGAGACTTTTGTTCAGCCTCCAAGCCATGAAATGGGACGCAATCCTGCTCCAATTCCTGGTCAGCGATCGATAAAGAAATTTCTTGTTGGAGATAAAATCATCTACGGGCAGGATCATGCCTCCAAAAGGGGCTGCAGAGATCGGAAATTCATCTGCAGACCTCAAGCTTCCACTTACGATGTTACTGCAATCTTGAAGGACCTCCTTTGTATAAAGTTATATCACGTCATTATCCATCTTAGAACGAATGATCTGCGAACATTTTCCGAGTATCAGCTGCAACTTGTTAAAGACATTGCCGCGGCCAAACAGAAAACAGACCATGTCACTCTGACAAACTGCTCTATTGTTAAAATGACAGCCTACTCAATTTGCATTCAACTTTGTATGGAAACAGTCAAAGAAGATATTGAGCATAATGGGAGAGGGTAAGCCTCCTTTTCGTATACCATTAGTCATGCAAAACTGATGATTCCATCCCAATTTTACATAGCATACGGGTCTGAAACCAATATTTCATCGTTTTTATCATGTAGGGAAGTAATTGTTTCTACGTCATGCACCTAAACAGAGAGTTGTGATGCGCTATCAAATGCTGCCATAGTGTCAAGAAAACACACACATATATAAATGGGAGAGCAATTGTCGGTGAAATAATTTATCACTTGTTTTAGGGCAAAGACAGCGATTTCTGCGTAGTGTTTTGCTTTAATGCCATATTAGTTGTCCGCAGTGTCGATATATATTTGCATCCGTCTCTCAAAAACCAGTTCTACTAGCTGTGAAATTATTATTATAGTCGTTTCACCACCGTATCCACTGTGTGATCGCTACAGTGATCCGCAGTTGCTTTAAGATTTCGCGTTTATTTATTCTTACTATGCACACTCCATATACTTCCACACTGGTAAGCTCCCACTACAGTCAATATCTATAATCGCACTAGTAGAACAGCCGACCTCTGTTTATCTCCAAAGTTACAACCAGTCGGACAGACATACTGTATCCAGAAAATTTCGCCCCGTTTAGACCAGTTCAACTGTTACCATTTATGAAAACTTTACAGTGGGATATCAGATCTATGATAGGGAGGTAGGGTTGAGGCTCAAAACGGGCCCCATCTCCCACCCATACGAGGCCGAGCGCCGTAACCACATAGAGCTCCTCTTAGGTAGCCAGGCGTAGCGCACGGCCTTCGTCAAATAATATTATACAAGTTAGTATCCCGTAGATATCTATATGAAGGTCCGCCATAATGTACAGGGCCGCTGTCAACCAACAGTCTAATCGAGGCTCATAGCCTGCACTCGTTAGGTGGCGAATTCACTCCTATTGATAATCGGGGCATTAAAATAATATATATATAACTGTTACAGGCATCAGTCAATCACCAAAATAGGGTTCCGGGTCGCACTCGCCGGAACCCTGGACATTTTGCGTTCACGTAAGCTTTCCTGCGCGTGCCATCACTAAAATAAACACTACCTAGGCAAATCTAACCTACCCTTACCTAACCCCCTTACCTAACCTAACGTAACCTTACCTAACCTAACCCAATGTAACCTCTCTAACTTTAGACCTAACCTTACCTAACGTTATGTAACGTTACCTAACCCAACTTAACCAGCGATACAGCGGGCAGCGCGGCGCACCAACGTGAACGCCGCTCACGCGCACACGGTCTGCGCAGGAAAAATGTCCAGGGTTCAGACTCCTGCTTCCGGGTCGTCAGCTACGAGACGACCGTGGGTGAATTGCGTATGTCCAATGAGCAATCGGCACAGCTTAATTTTCAATTCCCGACCTGATTGGTAGTTAGTAGAAAAAAGGATCGCTGATGCTTTCAATGCACGAAGCTTATTATCCGGTAACTCCTCATATTCCACTGTCGGTTATCACTCATTTTACTCGAAGTTTGTAATGCGAAGGTGGAGCAGCATTATTGCAAGGCTGTACAATGTGCATGTTCTGCGGCAAACATACACGGCACCGTCAGCTCGTTCATTCCCAAGGACTCACTCCCACATGGCACGGAAATCAGCAGAAAACTGTACTGCTTGCCACTAGCAGCCATGAATCATGGAATATTTCGAACTATTGAGTTTTTGTTGTTATACAGGAGGATACTCTACATAGCTACAGCTCCGAGAGTCTGTAACTAGAGTTATCCGGTCAAAGTTATCTCTTCGCTGTAGCGATCACTGCATCAAGAAATGCATACAATTTCCCAGTAGCAATAGAGGCGAGGGGCAATTGAGTACGTGCAGCCACTCGCCGGCCATGGACAAGTGCATAACCTGTTCCGCCTTCAATCTTTGATCCATCCGTATATAGTACCATTGCGTTGGGATGTGATGTAAGGTGGTCCAAGAATAGAGACCTGAGGGAGGTATTGCTGTACTCAGGTTTTTTGTATGATGCGACTGCAGTGCAGGCGCTGATATCTACATTAATCCATATTATTATTATTATTATTAAAACTTCACGCTTGAGCTCCCACAGACAGGTAATACAACCCAATGAAGCATTTGCAACTTTGGAAAGCCCAAAACGCTGCTTAAGGAAATCCAGCAAAAAACCATCAACAGCCGACTTAAAAGCCTGCAGGCCAACACGACCAAAAAGCCGATGCAGGCAACAAATTCCAAACTTTAGCCAACCAGGGCGCGAAGCACCGACAAAAGAACTGATTAGTTCGACATATGATAGCCTCCAAAGTGAAAGAGTGCGCTCCGCACGCAGCACGAGTCTCTCCCAAAAACCTTAAGGACAGGGAGAGAACAACCAATTCCTCTCATTATTGCACACCATATAAAACATACATAGCTCAGCTACTCTTCTTCTGTGGAAGAGGTTCACCAGATTATTATCAGCGCACAGCCTGCTGGCTGAACAAGTCGGTCCAACAGACGTATCAGCAGCTAAAGCCCAAACCGGAGAGCAACACTCTAACGCAGGCAGTAAAAAAGCATTAAAACATCTGCGAACAACCTGACTTGTCACCGAACACAGTTCAAATAATGCAGGAGCCCAATCTTAGTGGAAGCACGTGACACCAACCTTCTAATATGCGGCTCAAAAGTAAGCTTCCCATTAAAGACAACACCTAGAATCTCTAATGAGCTAGACTTAGACTCCTGAAGCAAAGTTTCACCAATCTCCAGTTGGGGATGCTGCGGTAAAAGTGTCCAAACCGACTGACAATCATCGACTTTGTCTTACTGGCATTCAGCTTCATACTTCAGGCCGAGCACTATGCACTAATGTGTGACAAATCCTTATTCAGAGACTGAGCGACAGCATCACGCAAGCGAGCAGCAGCTATAACAGCTATCAAAGTTGAATCGTCGGCATAGTTGATCATCGAGTTTTCTAGCGAAGAAAACGTGTTACTTGTATTGAGAACGAATAACAGCGGGCCAAGCACACTGCCCTGAGGGACACCAGACATCACCCATACTGAGGCGCTCAAAACTCCGTCGACACACACTGCGTTCGCTCAGAAACAAAATCGCGAATGATTGACAAAACCCTACCACCCACACCAAAGGACTCCAGCTTGTACAATAGACCACTGTGGTTAACCCTGTCAAACGCAGCGCTGAAGTCCAACAGGACAAAGCGCGTCAGAACTACAATCCAGCGCAGACTGTAAATGGTGTGACACCGACAACAGAGCGACACAACCCAAACCAGTTCTGTACGCAAACTGACCAGCAGGCAGCAACCCCGTGACCTCAGCGAAACGACTAAGCTTACCAGCAATCAACTTCTCGAACACCTTTGGTAAAATGGGCGTCAGTGTGATGGGCCGATAGTTGGAAACATAGGGCGACACCAGACCCTTGGGAATAGGGGTTATATTCCCAGTGCGCCAACAACAAGGAAAATTTCCTAACCGTATAAGGCGCCGAAAGATCACTGCAAGCTTGGGGGCAAGAACGTCAGCCAACTGCTGGAGAGAGTGGAGAATAAAGAATTGAGGAATTCGATGTAACGTCTCTGTAAAATAAAACACGAACATAATAAGACTTCGAGCGCAAATTTTCTGCAAACAGCTCCATCGTTATATCACTCAAATACATTTTGCATAAAGGCGTCATGATTTTCCAGCAAACTAATGTAGTATTTATTAATCATTTTTATTGCTCGGAAATTAAGAGATTAATACCAGTGGCCGAATGAAGTGACAGAACAGGGGAAGTTCGGAATGCTCCGGTGATACTTAAACCAGCATTCTGTATAGGCTGAAGTTTCGCCAGAGCGGTCCGGCAAGCAGGGCCATATGCCTCGGATCCGTAGTCCAGCTCCGGCTTCATCAGTGCAATGTACTCTCGATAAAGTCTTGCGGTCCGCTCCAAAAACAGAGTGCCAAATATATTTAGGCAGGTTTAAGACTTTATGGCACGATGATCGCAGGTAATCAATATGAGGTCGCCATGTTAGGCTGTCATCAAAAAGTAGTCCCAAGTATTCAATGTTGTCACATGTGGTAAAACCTGTCCACACTTGAGTTGAGGTGAAGATTTCAGGCATCCACGCACTCGACACACGTGAAGTGATGTAGTTTTTATTGAAAAGAACTTAAATCCTGTTTCGAAGCTCCAATGTTCCAGTCTACGGATTGCTTGTTCTATCTGCCGCTCTCGGGCAGCAGAAGCATATATTACGAAGTCGTCTACACATAGTGCTTTCTTTATTGTGGGGGACATCTCTGGAAATGTTTATAGCAATCAAAAAGCAAGTGCAACTCGACACACTAGCCTAGCCAATGCCTCCAATGAGGCTTTGGGGTTGTGAATGCTCATCTCCCGCTCGGACAGCAATCCTTCGTTCAGGAAGGATGCTGGTTCTCAGCATGTAGCCCACCAATCCAAAATTTTGGAATTGCATCACTTTATTGAACCTCCATGCAATATCATATGCCTTCTCCAGGTCAAAAAAGACAAGCACTGTGTGCAACTTTCTCGAGATTGCTACTAGCAAATCCGTACTCCAAAATTTTTTAAACCCAGACTGCTCATTAACAATGTGGTAGCATGCCTCCAGGAAGCACATTAACCTTAAGTTTCTAATTGGTCGATAACTGCTGGCTCGTTTTATATCTTTGCCAGGTTTTACAATGGGTACTATCACTACCACACGCCAAGCATCAGGAAACTTTCCACTCAAGAAAATTCTATTGTATAATTCCAGCAGACAAACCCCGAATGAATGGTGAGCATTCTTGAATATACTGTAACTCACTTCAACGCGGCGAGTCATTCAGTTCTACCAGGGTCAAAGGATGATTATATTAATTAATGCTTCGTATAATAATTGCTGCGCGCTCTGCCTGTGCCTTCCTGTTTGCGAAGTCAGGGTTATCTTGACAGGGTAGTAACATCGCTTGGGTCGGGAATGACCCGACCGCCATTGTCCAGCAACGCAGGCGGAGGTTCCATTGAAAACCCCACAGTTTCTTCACTTTTTTCCATACGGCTGTCATTGGAGTTCCTGCATTGATGCTCGACAGATAAGATTGTAGAGAGTTTCTTCTTCTCGTAAAAGTGCGACGGCACTTGGCCGGCGCGTAATTATATCGAATACGATTACGAACGGATGGGCAGTGCACCAACGCTCACCATGGAACACTGGGTCGACGAAGATTCCCACTAGTTCTTGGAATATAGATGCCTCCGCAGCATCAACCAGAATTCCAGTCACCGCAGCAACCGGCCCATCTATGTCGTCAGTAGCGAAGGCATCGGCATTAATGACTCGTGTCAGTGACTAAGTTTGACCAGTCTGCTATCCGCAAGTTGAAACATTTCCTTTTTTTGTGAGTGGTTCACCAGTCTGCAGGTAAAGCAATGCAGGATAATGATCACTGTCATATAGGTTGCCACACACGCCGTATTCAAAATCAGCAAGGCATTCAGGTGAACACAAAAAAAGGTTAATAGTAGACAGTGTATTTGTTTGGCAATGGTAGTGAGTTGGGAGTACAGAATTTAATTGTAGGATTAGCTAGCAGCCGTTCAACTAAGCGTCTACGGGCATTTAATATAGTGTTACCCCACATCGGACTCATGACGTTGAAATCGCCAGTTGTGCGATAAGGCCATGCAATTGTTCGAAAGTAACTAACATGAACATGAGGCAAATATATTGATGCAACAGTATAAGTCTTCTGTAGGAATAGTTTCACTGCAGCTACTAGTAAATTAGTACGCAAATTCAGAGGCTAAAAGTATATAGATCGATGAACAATGATGGCAGTCCCGCGTTCATGCTGATCTTGACGAGTAATGGAAATGTTAGAATTTTGGAATGAGTTTTGGGAATACTTTGTCATTATTACCCTATTACCCATGCGTGTCTTCTGTAAGCAGACACACACTGGGAGTAGGTTTTTAATAGTAGTTTAAGCTCGTTACGCTTGGAACGATAAGATAGCAAGTTCCATTGTAGTATCGAGTCCATAACGACGGTATATCAATTCATGACTTTGGAATCTGGTGGTTATTACTCTGTTGCTTGGTTGACGAATTTTTATGGCGGGGTTCGCGTCCTATCGAAGTGGATTGAAGCGTATTTTTATTTAGGGGTTTGTCAGATGACTTGCGAGAGTGGTTTCCGGCAAAATTACCACTTTTAACAGATGCATCATCGCTGTCATACACCGAAAAGCCCGATAGGCTTTCGATACGTTTAAAAGTGTAGGTTGTGGGTTTAGATGAAGCTCCAACTTGTTTCCCAGTATTTGCAGATTGAGCAGTGTATCTCTTGTTGATTTATCGGAGTTGAGGGGACTACCTGGCCGCTTTCTGCTGGATGCAGAATCTGGGCATTCTTTATCCCCAGAGTGATCTCTATCATTAGAGAGCTCTTTCGTATCAGGGTGATCTTTCCATTTCTCTGTACGAGGTGTAGTGGGATCGTATTTCTCCTTTCTGCTCTTTTCTGCAGACTGGAATTGGCCACTCTACTGGCAGACTGGGGGTCTGATGACACCTGCGTCAAGGCCTTAGGCTCAACAGAATGGCTCTGCTGGGTGACAACTATCTTCCTCTGAGAAGCGGCAGAGGTCGTTGGCTGTTGAACATCCTGTCTCTAACTCACGATAAACGGTGTATGGGGTGGAGATGAGCGAGAAAGTTTCCCGCACCACTTTTGCAAACAAGCGATCACCTTCCTGAAATCGCTTCAACACAGAGTCCATGGCCTCAGCTCGCAATATTTTATTGTTTGCTAGCGTGACCAGTACCTCCTCTTTCAGTATATATTTAGAACAAGCCTTATTATTAGCATAATGCTGTTCTCCGCAAGGGAAACATCTCAGTCTTGGAGCAATCTAATTTCTTGTGTCCTTCCTCCCCGCACCGAGCGCAGGTCCCAGTGTGTCTGTAATATTTCGCCACGTGAGCGTATCTGAGACACTTGTAACATTTTTGAGGTTTTTCTTTACATTCTTCGACGGCCTCATGGTACCAAGATACCAAATGCATAGTTCGAGGCAGCCTGTGCTTCTGGAATGTTAGTATTTAGGAGTCAGTCGTCTCGAGTTCGCTGTAATTAACCTTGATACGGCGTATGGCTGACACTCCCTGTCCCGCCAGGTGCTCTCATAAAACTGCTCAGAACACAGCGCAAATTGCTTACTACGCACCACTCCATGAGCACAATTACGAAAGCGGTGAGACTCAACAACAGCTGTTCCAGCTACGATTGACAATGATCGCAGCTTGTCAGAAGAAGAAGTGCCACAACAAGGAGGGGCCTTACCCCAACCCCCCTCCAACATGAACAACATGAAATACGCTCGGGCTCGCCAAGCAGTTTCTTCAGTTCTCTATGTGGAGGACATCCAAGTCTGTAGGGAGCCCAATCTTATCAAGAAATATTTAGTGAAGTAAGGCGCATGGTATTTCTAGATTATATATAGCAATCAGCGGGCGTAGCTTGCGAGCGCCACGACACCGATGGGTCTCACGGCGGTTTACCTGTATCAATGGTTGAAGAGTGGCGATCTCCGTAGTTACCGGAGACTTCATAGTTGAGGTTCGCTTGCAGAAGAGCAGACATGTCGATCTGACTGCATCTCGGGTAATTCGTCGTCGATATTCACAGTAGGAGCACCATCAGTCAATTTAATAGTATCATTTGCAAGTGCAGCACACTGCCACTGTACTAAGGGAAGGAGGGCGAGAGAGAGTCCAAAACTACAGCTGAGTTGGAAGCCCGGTCATCGCCAGTAGCGGATGCAGAACTAATAATGTTCATCCGAATATGGTCTGGCGGCATAGCAGAAGAGGAAACCTCAGCACCGCGCGACCCGTTGTCAGAGCCCCACGGGAGACCGCCAGCACAGCACTCCACCGAGCCAAGGACTCCCACCGTCGTCCCGTGATTAGCACGGGAGTCCGGCGGGGGCAAAGAACGATCCATAGGAATATCCAAGAGAGAGCCGGGGTCGCTAGCCAGTACCTAAAACTAGGTCCAGTCCCCATGGGACCTACGAAGCTCGCTTGTACAGACACGAATTTACTTTTATACTACTTGACAAAATATTACATAATAAAGAAAAGAGAACCACGGTCTCATGAGAGCGGGCGCCGTCTGTTTTGGTTCTACCAATTTTTCCGGTTTAATGGAAAAACGAAATAATCACAACAGAGGAAATATTATGCAAACTTTTTTAAATGTTTTGTCTGAATGGTTAACTCAAAATAGATTAACTGCTCATGAGAATAAAACCAAATTAATGCTTTTCTCACCCTGTACTCACCAGCAGTTGCCACCT
>LQNS02278091.1:37232812-37242946 GCA_001587735.2 Parhyale hawaiensis | reverse complement strand
TAAAATGAGAACTTTGATATGCTTGAGCCAGTCCTAACCTTAGTTTGTTTCGTAACTATTTTACATGCGATGTATTTTAAATGAAAATTTCAGAAACGCTCCCGTCCCACTTGAAAACAACAAATTTAAAAAACAAGCACCCTCAAATACGTGGTACCCCATTACTCCAGTCACTTTAAAGTTTTTTTCGTTTTTAACTCTTGCCGAAACTTATTATTCGGCCGAATATTCGGTTCCGGCAATCACTATTCGGCCGAATATTCGGTTTCGGCAAAATTCACTATTCGGCACATCCCTACCTACAGCTGTACCTCATTACAATAAAAACTTTTCCTCCGACCTATCCATTATTCATTCCCTCCCCTTAGTACTTCTACCACCACTGGTGTCTCCAAATCGTCCGACTGTACTGGCATAGACATCCAGACTTTCCAAGCCCACTAGAGTAGTCACTCGCCGAATACCCCTCATCAGCATATCTCTGCTCCTAGATGGTGAAATAACCTAATATAGAGAATGCATGCGCATACATTTGCTCGCAAGTAAAGAGTGAGCCGACAATTATTAATTATTGAGCTTTAGCCAACGTTTTAAGTCTTCATCTTCTCACAAGGTAGCATTGTCGAGAGCAAACGACTCATTCAGATCACTGGTATGGAAAACACATTTAGAATGACTGTCGAGTAAATGTGTCGAGAGGGGTCTTATGAATTTTCTGTTCGTCATACGCCGAGCAAAGTTTTCGAAGACTTGTTATTTCTTGGCACAACTGTAAGTTCGCAAAAAAAATCGATTAAATATTCGCCGTCTAGTCACTTTGCTTTACAAATGCCCCTTCTACAGCAAAGTTGGGTATTTTTGTGAAAGTTTCAGTGAATGAGAACTCACAGAAGCTCTAGGTTATTGAAATTTTTATAAAGAAACCAAACTTCTACAAGTCCTAAGTGCGTTGCATCAAAGGAACAAAAATAAAATTGAGATTAAACAGACTTCATTCGTAGCCTTTATCGTGCGAAATAGCCAGCAGGTTGGAAACTTGACAAAAGTCGCTGAGCTACGAATTGAAGATTTGCAGCGATATACGAAAACTCTAGTTATAGTATTCATCACTTAAGCAAAGATTGCAGAGTTTTATTTTTTTCAAATTTCAAGCATTTCTAAGTAGGTACGTCAAGCCAAATTTAGTTTGACAAGGAAAAAAAAATACTTGCAATTTTAAGATTTTTATCAAACTGCGGCCGGATCCTCTAACGTCTTGCCAAGCATCGTAATTGTGTACGAATACAACTATGCAATTGCCGAAGTTATACACATTTTCTCATCGACAAACATTTGAGTCCGTCTATTACTTGGTATGCATCGCTTGAAGGATCAGTCCACTTTGATCATATATTTGTGAAGACCAGTGTAAAAAAATAGACAAAATCTGATCTGCGATGTTGGTACTTTTTCAATGAACTGTACAGCTTACGTTACCGTAACTTCACAATTTTTTAGTAGGCCTGTGGAGAGAGCGCTAGCGCTATTCACAAAACTTACTTTTGCGCAAAGTAGTTCAAGGTGGGAAGTTGGACATGTTGGGGGGCTAAGCACGACCTAAATGATGTCTATTTCATACAGCGGCTGATACCGCGAACCGTCGATCAACTTTCGGGCTCAACATAGAATTGAATGACTTGGTAATAACCGATGGCATCAACGGTTCTAAAGAGTTTTTGGCGAGCAAACTTTAAATTTGGTAGGATTTTGTCCTGTAGCAGTAAAACTGCTGGAATGGAAGAAGCACTTGGCACATTGTCTAAAAATTCGAACAATCTGCTTGAGCAGCGGTTCCCATTGGCGGTGCATATGATCCTACGGACCCCCTGTTGGTTCACGCACGGAACCCTACTGTGGTTCGTAATGTTTCAAGCTTGTGCGGCAATAATTTTTTATCCCATAGATGAAAATTAAGATTATTCCAAGCTTTTATTAGGAAAATTATTATAAGCTCTTTATTCTTATATTAATCTACATCAATTTATTAAAATTGAAATTTTTACTATGGCATGGTTACCACTTAATACCTTCACTTTACCTCGAAGAAATTAATTTTTTTCAAACACAGCGAGATAAACATGTTAACCATCATTTGATGCAAATAGTCATTGAGGGAGAGTCTAAATAAAGTCAAAAGCGGTATAGGTGAAAGTTTCGAAGTATTATGGTCTGTTACAGAAAGGCGTCTGGGGTGGTACCGATAGCAAAGCTTCGGGCGAAGGCAATTTGCCGAAGCTTCGAAGTTACTTCGGCGGAAGCTACGACTTGAGTAGTGGCAATAATATTACTAAGTTTCAAAATGTGTTAAGTTTAAAAATACTGCATCAATAAAGTTGAAAATTTAACTGAAAAATGTTACTTCAACTAGTTACCGATTCCTTAAAATCACACAATCACTGCATCATGCGCCATAAAGGTACACTCTTGCCTGAAATAACCTGCACCATGGACCACCAGTGGTACACATGACGAATTTTGAAAATTTTATATAAATTGATATTTTCAGAAAATTACAAATTATTTATCATATATTATGATTGAATAAGAAAGGATAATGATTATACTTATGATTTATCAACATTTATTCCATTATCACAGCTAGAATAATTGAAGCAAAAATACAAAACACTGTGAATCTTGGATAAACATACGATAATGTATTTCCTTATTAAAACAATGCTTGAGCATCTATGCAAATTTTTTCACTAGATAATGAAGTATTATATAGAATTTGATGCATAAAATTAAAAATAAAGTAATTATTACAACGAAAGTTACAATAGTTACTCCTCATTCATCGTCACAGCCAACTTGACTAGAAGAATGACTGAGAGAATAATCGAAATAATAATAACTCGAAATAAAAACATCCATAAAAGAAACTAGTAAGAATGCTTCATATTGAAGCATGAAATGCAAAGGTATTGTTTGTCATCACAAGAGTCACAATAAGTGCTTATCCTTCGTGCTTTTGATCGAGCCACCTTAGAACCCTCTCCATTGGAAATCTGCTCGTTGCATCATCCTCTGCATCTCTTTCGCTTCTTAGACTTTTTGCCATCAGCTTCTACAAGTGAATGAGAACTGCGAATCCTGAAACTTCAGAGCTACTCGGGCCAAGTTTTCGATTCGTTTCAGGGGTACCTGTGACAAGTGACATCATAATGCTCTCTTTGAAGTCAAGAATAGGCATGTGTTTTCCCTGTTGTCGGAAGAATTTGTTGTAGAATACCCAGGCATTTACTATTGAGGTTCCTAAAAGCAGTTCAAATGCAAGTTTTCTGTACCATTTTGTACTTTTCCTGGGAATTGAGTTGTACATGCGACATTCGAGATCGGTCAAGAGATTATTTCAACAACTCATGTTTATAATATTGTGATAGAAAATTTTCATTAATTAGTTTAATTTCATCCTTTTACGGCTGCTAGTTTCGCATCTCCCTACCTTCATGTGTACCGAACACGTCATTTTTGTTTTTCTTTGGGAGGTCAAGTGGGAACATGTAATTCTACGCTTTTGTTGAAATATGAGCATTGCTTATGTTTTATCAAGATTCCTGAAAAGAAGTCTTTCCTTTTGAAAGAAATAACCGCGCGAGGTTATAAAGAAAACATTTTTGTTTATACTATAGAGGAAACAGTTGCAAAGACACTATAAATAGCAGCTGCAGTAACCGAAGTAACTCTTCACAGCTGCAAGTCTGTTTTACAAAAAACTTGCAACGGCCACTTCCATTTCTATACTTTGTCAAATACTTAAGGCTCTGACGCTTCAATTCCGACCGACACAAAGATTTTGCCTAACGCGAACGGTAACCTACTTGAATCGTGCACCCGTCATTGCACCGCTAACGTTCTTCCTCGAGTCGACGCAAAACAACTCTAGCACGAGAAAGTTCATGCTCATTGACAACAAGCGATCGCACAGTACTTCAATCTTCAATTAGAACTTGGTGCCAAGTCAACTTGCTTTTCCTCATTATAGCTCTAGATTCGTTGGCCTCGCCCAAATGTATCTGAGCCACCTGCACTGCCTGACGGTGCTTCAGCCACGAAGCTGATAATGCGCAGCGGTTTGTTCACACGCCTCCCGAATCAACGCTTCAAACTGAAATCGATCAAGATCTACTTGCCGGTTAGCAGCGCCATCAAATCCGCTGGCGTACCCAACCAACATCCACAGACGGAGTGAATCCTCTGTAGTGAGCGTGGGAGTGTTCAACTCTTTCAGAGCAACTTTGAGCGACTCGTGAGTACCAATCCGCCACGTAGTTCGACACAGAGTACTGGCTACGATGTAAACGTAACCAACAGCAGCGTCACTCAGTTCGAGCATGGGGCCCTGCAATACCCTGGAAAACTAACTACGCAGTCACTGCTGAGCTCATCAAGAGCAGTAACTGTTTCGCAAATATGCTCAGTCAGACGACTTTTCTTGCTGAGAAACGCTCTAAACGTCCCCTCGCGCGAACCTACAAACGTGAGCTACTGCAGCCTCTCCACTCTACTCACAATCACCAGCAGCTGCTCTCTCTCCCAAAGTCTGTAGGCATTATCTTCCAAGCTGATCTGCGTTGCAAGAGACGCGCAAGTCTCCCCCAGAATCCGATGGACAGTAAAGCTCAGGAAATACCTAACGGGCCACTGCGTCCGCCGACCTTTCGGATTACCCCTACTAAAATAACTGGTAAGCTCTGCCGCCTCGCCAGAGTAAACACGGGCCACTCAGCAGGTAATCTACCAACATCTAAATTCCTAACCCCAGGTGAAAAAAGCTTGAGCCGCAACCGCTGTTTCTCTAAATCCTGTGTTTGGTCGGGCAATTTCAACACAACGGCCAGCTGTCCATAAGAAAACACGGGACGATTGGCAGTGCCCGTACGATTGTTGTACGTCAGCCTCATGATGGCACCAACATGGAGGAACAACTGCCGCTCCTCAAGCACTCGTGAACTGAGAGCTTTGGACAACGAGGCATCGCAAACGCGCCACTGACCTGCTTGCTCCTCGTACTCATCCACGGCATTGTGTACCTGCCACAGTACAGTAAAGGTAGTAGGGAAACTTCTAAGGGGTAAATTAGCGCAACATTTGGCTGATGGGCGTGGTTTAGATGCCTACGTCATCGTTCCTCAACGCTGTGATTGGCCATGGCCAATCTGCGATGTCTTCAGCGATGACGTCACAGGTCCGGGCTAGATACGCGAATATTAAATATCCAGGCACGATAAGTTGCGAAATGTATCTCAACAACGTTCCATTATTGTATCGATCATATTTCGATACGTTTTTTTCCCCCAATTTTCGTTGCTTCATTTCCGGCAAGATCTTTTGAACATCAATAAATTTAGAGGGCAATGAATCCACAAATTGTACTGTAAAAATTATTGTTCGTATATAATGGATGCGTTGGTCAATTCAGTAGTTTAATAAAATAATTGTTTAACAATCTTCTTGTTTTAGAAAAAAATATATAGTTTTTAGTTCAACTGTAGTGGTCTATCAACAGCAAAAACTGCCAACATTCGAGCGATAACCAAATCAAAAGTAAATTTCGGTAACTAGTACATAATTTTTAAAATTCCTGCCCATAGTAAGCATGTTTACTGTAGTCACTGATAGCCAATTCTCCATATTGTTTTCTTCTATGTCTATATTAAGTTATCGAAGAGATTTTACTCCTATTTATTAACTTAAATTGGGCATAACGATGAGCATTATTTACTTGCCGGCCGTTACCATTGCCCGCTTCTCTGCTATTGACCCGTTGCTCCAGCAAAGGGCGTGCCTAGATTGTGACGCCACGTCTCCACCCGAGATTAAGATTTTCCATACTTCCTTTACTGTACTGTGGTACCTGCCAATCCACCTGCTCCTTCTTCTGAGCGATGTACTCGTCTATTGCCCGCTTCTCGGCCTCCTTCTTCCCAACTACACGCAAGACACCGTCCGGAACATCTGACCAACTAGCTACTAACAGACTCTGCGGAAACTGATTACGAAAGATTGTTTCTGCTTCTTTGTTTTGACCATCGTTAAGCGATGGCAAACGCAAAATCTCTATTACCCTCTGGAGATTGTGATCTAGGCGCGACCTGACACTGCTTCAACACATACACTCGGAACGTGTTCTGTAGCAAGGAAGACGCCCATATGCCAGGACCATCAACAGGGGAAAGCTGCCGTGGATCGCCAGTGCAAATGAGCAATACACCTCCAAACGGCTGTTTGCAATCCCGAATCTGACGCAGAACTATGTCTATGAGGGCGAAAAGCTTTCCAGGAAGCAAACCGATCTCTTAGAAAAGGATCACGTCCAGTCGCTTCAGGTACACTAGCCTAACGGGATTCTAAGCGAGATGCAAGAACGAACCTAAGAACAAACTCGCTTTCGCCGCGACCAGCACCCACATCTCGTTCCAAGTCTTCGAAAAGCCTAAGCATCTGTCTCCCTCCCTCCCTTGTTCTTTGGCATAACGGTCTCGGAAAACTCTGCAAAACTTCCGGTAAATACAGCAAGCGCGCCGTTACTGCATAACCCCCGCCGTCAAGGAGAGGTCGTTCACGCAAATCTTTGGACACAGTCTGATCAGCAAAGGGGCGACGAACGAAATAACGAGAGTAGTCCATGAGAAAGTCTACCGCACGCAATTCAGGGGGTCGCACACTAAAGGCTTGAACCGCATCCAGGGTGTAATTGCTGCTGCAATACTCCTCAATGTGCGCGAGTTGATCGTGGGTGAACTGACGGTACTCCGGAAGATCAACCCGCTGGGATACAGCTTCAAATTCTCCCCCTCGTTCAACTGAATCGGATCATTCAGCAGCTTACGAAGAGCACCGCTACGGAAGCGTGTCACCGCTACGCGACTTTCAGGAGAGTGAGTCGAAAGGTGTACATACTTGACATTCAAACTCACGTAAGGGAGCTTCATGGAAAACCACGCCATTTCCGAGACTCTAACCTCAGACGCAAACGTCTCCACTTTCTTTTCATTTCTCAACTTCTCCTGCGCTATCCGGTTATTTGCTAGTTTCTTGTGCAGATCTAACAAAGCGACATCTACTTCACCATTTTTTCTCTGCTTCAACACCAAGCTACACTTCTCATCAGTCACTGCTGTATTTCAGGAGATATCCCGACAAGTTACGCCTGTCGCAAAGCTGAACATTTGTTACACTTTGGAAAGCAACAAACAAAAGTGGTATCGTAGGAACGTGGACTGGCTTTCCATCTGAAGGATACTGCCAAAACCCACCAGTGATACACTCGTCAGGCTTCAGATCATCAGGTGGTGGCCTGGTAAATCCTATCCACCTCAAGTTCTCCAGCGTTGGTTTGTCATACACGCTGTACTCGATGAAGCTCGCGCGCTCACTCTTGGGATGCCTCGATACTCGGCACCTCTCTGAGCCATCTGGCTTTACCCAAACACACTTGCCCTTCGAGTTCTCGCAGTGATGCACCTGCAGTACTCCCGCAAGATCACACAAATCGTAAAACTCACTTCTTTCAGTGATTAATTCTTTATCAACGAGAGTTTGCATGTCAGTTCTAAAGCCAGGTCCATCATGTCAGAAGGTCGACAAACGATGCGATTGACGTCCGTTACATCATCAGCCGGAGCTTCCTTCTTCAGAGTGACACCAGCGTGAACATGAGGTTCGTTCCCCATACCACTTGAGCTTTGAAACTAAAAGCGATACCAGACGTTCACAACCGGACCAAAGATCTCTTCCGAGCTATGCAGCACATACTTGAAAGAGTTGCACAGTGCGATGCAAAATATGGCAAAACAGACCGCTATAAGCTTGAAAAGCACTGTCCAACTCCCTAGGTGACCCTGCACAGGCATTCTCAAAGGCTCTCCTAACAGGCCACACGCCGAAAGTCCGCTTGTCATTACCAGCTAGGGTCACGAAGTAGGTCCAGTCACCCGTGTCACGGGTGTTCGAAGTCAGTTTCAGAACCTCTTTTCGACGGTGAATTTCGTCAAACTGCAGGTAACAAAAAAAATATATTGTTCTACTTGCGTTAATTGACTTGAACCCGAGTTCATTCACCCTACAGATTAGCCTAAAGTCGGAGTCTATAAATTTATATAGGACGCATGAAATGCTTTACCAGCCTGGGGCCGGATGAACAAACGGTACGTAATTCTTCAGTTTCTAGAAGAATTGCCTATGTCGCGGCTCAGATTTGTCACTTGCTAAAACTGATCTTTATGAAGTAGCTAATGATCAAAGTGGTTTGAACCTTCAAGTATATAAAGTAAACTGATAATAAACCGAGACTCAGTCGTTGGATGGAAGAGGAAAAATGTATAACTAAAAGTTGCATAGTTGCATTCATGCGCGCAGCTTTACAATTGCGATACTTGTACGCTTAACCGTTGTAGGTTGGTCAACTGATCAATCAGAAACGCACAACTGAGCAACAATACTTGAAGCTGACCTGCAAAATTCCTGTAATAATCAAAAATCCTACGTAGAGAAAATAACCACAGGCTGAATCACTTCCTTGATGCCACGCTAATTCAAGAGCACAAACTTCACATCAATCAGTAGAACATCCATACGGCCGAACCCTAAAGCCGATCTAGCACATTTACCACTTCCAAGGACTGTACATTGTCCATCCACGGTAGTTCCTGGCGCTGCAGCAAGTTTCGCGGTGACTGTACCAAAGCTCACTTCAGAGCAATCAATCCTCCTACCACGCCGCATTCGTTGGCTACCCCGCTCAAAATGCTCCTCATGGTGCTCCCACAACAAACCATGTAACTGGTGAATTTTCGTGTCGTTAGTTTGTTTTATCAGCTTTAACTTTGAAATTATTAGTTTTGCTGCCGTTTCATAGACTAATGGTTCTCTATGCCAGCATAACTGGTCACGATCAATTTATCTTTGAAGATCAACTAGATTTGTATTGTACGAATTACCCAAGACGAATTGACAAAAAACCATGAAGTTATAAAGGGCAGGAGGGAACATTGGCCCAATTTCTTGTAACCTACTGGCTAGGTACAGGAACCCGTGTTGCTGTGTTGAAGCCGACCTTGAACTGCTAGCTGGCAGTAGCTGCTATGATGCTATCGAGTATCCAGTCACTCCAGTGAGGGCGAGGTGCCGCGCTGACCGTCGTAGTGTCTGTGTGTGTCGCTGCTGTCAACATTGTATACCCATGCTGCGTTTATAGTTAGTTGCAAGACGCGGCGCGACAAAAATCACAGAAGAATGTCATCTTAAGCGGCTTTTTTTTAGCATGTGTGCAGCTGCATAACCAGGGACCCCACAATGAATGAAAATGCAGAAAATCCCCACGCGCGGCCTCAAAAACTCCCAAATTGCACTAAAATTTCAGAATTAGAAAGTCATAGCAATGAAAATGGTTATTTTTTGTCTAAATATCAATATTTCTCGAGATCTATTTACTGCAGTGGTATATTGGAGTTTTAGAGTGGGATATTAAAATGTAGGCACATAGGTATGTAAGTGAAATCTACATGTACTGTACATATTTGATCAGCTGCTACAAAATAATCTATTCAGGACAATAGAAAACATATTTCAGTGTCTTCGAAAGCACTATTGTTCGGTCCTGAATATTCTACCTTGCCATTTTGAATACCCTAATTTTACACCAGCATAAAAACGCATATCACATCGCTACGTGACTGAAGTTAATAGTCTTAAATATATAAACTATCAGTACAACGCGATTAAAGTTATTTTGACAATTCTAAATTAATATACCTCTTGCTGCATGTGCCATCAAGCATCGTATTCACCTCAATTAGATAGAACTATTTATGTAAATTGACTTATCATTGTAATCTATACATTAATACTCTTGTATCTACGTGTGTGTGTGTGTCACGCTCTTCGCAAATAGATAGGCGTAAATTAGAGACTTGAGTTCATTTCACCCGTATCATATCTACGCTTTCGTTTTTCTTTTCAAAGTTTTACTCTCTTTGCTGGTAGCGGATGGCATTCCTCTTAAGGTCTTGCTCTTCCAGCTTCTCTTGCCGTTCCCGTGGAGTCTGACAGTCATTTTTTCTTCTCTGCATCGAAATTATATTTTCTGTTGGT
>LQNS02278091.1:37187698-37204102 GCA_001587735.2 Parhyale hawaiensis | reverse complement strand
CCATCGATATTCGACCGAAGTGCGGCGCCGTGTTATAGGCGAGGAAAGCGGACATATCCCACCTATACAGAACCTATAATTATCGGCAAGTTTCATCGATTCGGTGCCTATAAGTGCTTATAATTACCGGTGCTTCCCCAACAAATTTCTGACTGGGAATAGAAATGAGAAACCCAAGCATCAAGGTGTTCCCCAACAGGATAAACTTGCATAGGAAGAGCTAGTCGGAAAATAAGAGGAAGAAGAAGAGAATAAAACCGGAGCAAGTAGGAGTATGAAAACTAGGGGATGCAAAGTGGGCACGAAAAAAAATGACCGGAGGCCTAACTAGAGGTTATAGTAACCGACAACTTCAAATCTCGTGTGGACCGCTGCTCCTGTAACATACGCGAAAGTACTTTTACATTGAACAGCAAGTTTAAACCTCGCGTCATTACGAAACACGGAACACGTGGCTGGTATGACGATAAAAAGAGAGAACCGATGCACATAAGTTTTCCGACACAGGATTACCAAGCATGGGACCAGGAATTAAAATAAGGGTTAAAAGAAACGCGTAATCATTGCATTGCAAACAACCGAAGTAGGCACGAAAGATAGGGACTCAAATTCATAGCTGAGGGCTTAACTAACCCACTATGTCCTCCTGTGAGGCCTGGCTGAACCTAACTGACTTAATATCCTATGCCTCTTGTAAGGAAAAAGGATTCATTATACTTGTAGTAACCCTTGACGATTCAATTCGATTAAATGTATTAAATGTAATAAATACAACGACAAAAATTATACAATTGTGATCCAACCAATCTCTGAATGTAATACGTTGTTAAACAGCTTATGAACGTAAAAATGGTTCACATTAATCAAGTTTTTCTAGCACTGAAATACAGAACAATGGACAATTTCCCCCAATCCCTTGATGGCAATAATTTGTGCATCCAGCCTTCGATTGTTGACGAAGACTCGTCAAGTCGCTCAATCGAGCGACTGTGACATCCTCGGCGCCAGCTTTTGCTTTCACTGCCTCTTCGCTTTCTTGTTCGAACAATTGAGTCAACATACCTATTATGGGAACCTGACAATGGGAAACTGCCATAAAAATGGCATTAATAACATCGCCACATGGAAAAGTATACAAGTACCACATTACCTAAACAGTAATTATGCCTATATTCATTTACTTTGAAATCGACCATAAATAAAAATTAAAATCTAATGTAAGAAATACAAATGACATCCGAACCCGCAAACTGTTTAATGCTCATTGAGCACACTGACTAATTGTAGCAATTGCGTTTTCCATAATCAAGACTTTTAAACTTCTTCATCAGGGAAGAAAACTGCTTCTACTATTCCAGTTATAAATGAAACCTTTTTGTTTTCGAAAAAATCTATATAGTAAGCTAGTCATTGAGAAAATGAAATAATGCAATCATTTCATTTAGTCATTTAAGTAATTTACTTAAAAATCACACCCTGCACTAAATGCAAAATCAATAGATACAAAAAAAAATGTTATCCTTACGATTAGATAACGGCCAGTGTTATTCATTTACTTTACTCAATTTATAAACTGTGACGGGAACGTTTTGCTGTCTGAATTTCGAGTTTCTTCAAGTCCCATTTTGCTTGTCATTTAGGAAACGTTCGACTCTGTGTTCGATCGCGTTAACTTACTATGAACCTGCTGCAAATATCTCTTTATCTTTTTGGCCATGCATACCTCGGTAATCGTATTCGTTTAGGTTAAATTTTAGAGTGTTGCTGCTCTGAAAAGTTTTGTGGTGCCACCCTGTTATTTATTGTTAATGTTTACCGATTAAGGAGTTACCTTGCTTATCAATCAAGGTTACCGTCCTATTGAGCCCTGAGGCAGAAAACAGTCAATAACATCTCGAATTCGAAAAATCATGAAAAAAAAACTGCAACGGTATCTGAGGGGTTCAACGCGTTCAAAAAACATGCCTTAAATTTTTATCATTGTAGTCATAGTTTTACCACCGTATCCACTCGGTGAGTGATCCGTACGGTGCAGACTCGGTCTTTCAACATAGCTCAGTAGGAATATTTTATCTCCTCGGCATTCCTGTCGGAAAATCTCGATTGGCTCAGTGCGCTACCACCTGCTTTCAACAAAATCATGCAGTTCTTTGGTTAATGAAACAGCATAAGCTAAGGTACTAAGCCCTTAACGAGAGGAAGAACCAAGGAAATGCAGTACAACCGAATAAATAAGGACGCAATGCACAAGGGTGTTCCCATACTGTACTGAGTCGACACGCTGGACAACAGCAAATTTAGAAAGCTGACGATAAACAAGAAAAATCAAAACGGGTATGAATGACAGACGTTTCTAAGGCCGAACTAGTTGCTAAAGTCATGAATTTAATATAAAAATACTGCAGATTTTAAAATTCATACTCTCGTAAATTAAGTTTCCAAGACGTAATAATTTCAACTTTGGGCATATAAGAGCGCAATATCCCTAAGCTCAATGAGATCCATCCATGTACCAATAATCACGATAATGAACAATCGATTCTTAACCGAGCTCACTAGTAAAAACATTATGATTGAATTATGAAGTCACCATAATCATTTTAATCGTGAAACAGCTTGGCTAAATAAGAAACGTTGCTCTTAGAAACAAACTGGAAAATTATAGGTATGACTTTGGCAACGGAACGCCTTTGGGGGAGAGGGTGAACCCCCTCTTCCGAAAGACATTCCGTTAATAAAATCTTCCCAAACCAAAAATTAAGACGAAACTACAGTAGCGGCCATAATGGTTCGGACACCTAACAGTATATCAAGAAATCAATAATATCTCCGAAAATTTGTAAAATACCTCTTTCAAATATGACACATATCAAGTAATATATCATACCTGCATTGTTGCAAAGTGTCAATTGTAAGGAGAAATGAAACCAAAAATACAAACGAACAAATATTTGGATTGAAAAATTGGCGTGGACAAAATGGTTTGGACATCTCAATTATTATAGATTTTTCTACACGTATCAACGAAATTTCCAGAAAATACATTACGTCATTGCTCCTAATAGGCTCCCACAGTTTCTCGGCAAACTTTGCCCTGTCAGCATGCCTAGAGGGGTGACTGCTTTATGTTCCGAAACCTCTATGTTCAGGTTAGGTTATGTCCTTACCTACGGGTGTCGGAATATAGAGCTGTAATCGCCTTGAGGAGTGCCTTCACCTGCTCCTGTTTGGGAGTTAATTGTCAAGTTGCGCCATGGTGACCACATGTCATAACGGGATATAGCCGAACACGTAAAACGGCCTAAAAGTGTTGTTAGCGACATACTAGCTCAATACAACAAATGTAGTTCTACCGCTGCGGGAATTTCTTCAGGAAGACCTCGAAAACCGATGACAATACTCTGGTCAGATTATCAAAGAAGGATCGTTTTCGAACCGCTGCATCAATTTCTCGAGATGTTAGCCAATCTCACGGAATGCAAGTATCGAGGAAGACAGTTTCCCGTCGGCACTAGCGTCTCTCGCGACGATTTGTTTACGCAGATCATGTGCGCGTGAGCGGCGTTCCCGTTGGTTCGCCGCGCTGCTCGCTGTATCGCTGAATAAGCTGAGTTAGGTAACGTTAGGTATCATTAGGTAAGGTTAGACAGGTTTGATTGGGTTAAGGTTGGGTTAGGTTTGGTAACGTTTGGTAAAATTAGGTAGGTAGGTAAGATTGGGTTGGGTAAGGTTAGGTAAAGAGGTTAGGTTTGTCTAGGTAGTGTTTATTTTAGTGGTGGAGCGCGGAGGAAAGCTTACGTGAACGCAAAATCGTCGTGAGAGACGATAGTGCTGCCTGGCAGGCTCAGGTGACGTGTTGCGCACCGTGCATTTGCTCAATATGCAACAGTTTGCAATGCAGCTATGTTTATTGCTTGATTTAATAATTCAGCCAGGTTTTGAACGATATTGGCTATACTATAGGGACAATAAAACACACCATACAACACTCAAAGCTTTTATTTCATATGATACACATAGCACGACAATACATTTCTATCCAGTAAACTGGCATCGGAATAGTAAGACTGTAAAAATTATAACAATTGATTCCGCTTTATTTAGTGTTTTAGTTAAACATTGACTGAATCCGTAGCTACTGTTCATTGCATGGTGGATTATGATATTGATTAGTCAAAGACTCAGTTTCCACAAGACACTATGTATAGTGAAATTTCGGATGTTTACAGATTTAACATGTAGCTATAAGTAGTCTAAGATTCAAGTGAGATATAATCTAGTTCGCTTTTCTGTGTAAAGTAATCTTAATATAGAGTTTTTAATAAGAGAAGGAGCTACATTATGTAACATCATCACAGCTACTGTAACCAATGTAGCCTGTGGAAACAATCACCAGTGTTTGATACAAAGTATCTAATCATAATTTAATATAATCCCAGAGAAACCTGGAACAATGCAGAGCGTTAGGTTACGTGTTTTGGTAATATCAGAGTCAACAGGAAGACTGCAGGTGACACAATAGAAATTGGAGACCGCTAACAAAAATAGACACCACCTATTTACGATGTACTTTCTCATACCGTAGCCACATTGTCAAAACTATGAAGGAGCTAATTATTTTGGGACCTCCTGCCACATGTTACCAACATAATTACTAAAATTAGCAACTGCAAGTTTGCAACCCTACAGCTGATTCTAAAGTTTCATATTTAACAAAGGGAAGTCAGGAAAAAAACCGTGGCTCTTTTTCTGTAGTTTTATATTTGAAATTGTCAGATAGTCGTAACACAGGGCAACAAAATTGCACATATTCCTGTTGCCTCCTTATTGAGAACCGTTCCGAAGTAAGTATATAGGGCGGATTTTAAATATGTGACTGGATTTTTTTTTATATATTCGAAGCTACTTTAAATGCTTCTAGGGAAAGCATACAGGCCTCAACAGAAACTTTTTCGGGCAGGAAGAGTCGAAGGATAAAAATCTAATACAACACAAAACGTCAAGAGGGCATACATGAGTAAGTGCTAATACAGTGATGACTGAAAGCTTACGAGGATTAGTTTAACTCTCCTACAACTCAGTAGAAGCCTTCTTGCGGAATTGAAATGGACATAGAGTAGGTATATCGAAAGAAACTTGCACAGGGGCATTTCCAAAACCTCAACGAACGTAGGCTCAAAAAGTCGAGAGAGAACAAACAAGGCATCATCACTTAGATTATAAAAATGCAAGGAAGCAATGCGGGCAAAAAAAAAAAAATTACCTCCTGAAGGACTGAAGCAACAACAATCATGTGAGTTCGCCTGGCGGTGCCACTCCCCATAAAACAGGATGGCTACCTAGCCAACATTGTGACCCATCTTATATCCTCTGAAGTGAAGTTCAGTTGCGAATATGTTAGAAAAGTAGTGTACATTATACCACTGGATTATTGATAGTATTGAGCAACTGTACGAACTTGCCAATCAACTAACAGATCTGCGAACTTATATAATGGAGCCCGACCAGAGCAAACCAGCAGAAACAATTGTTGCGAGGTCCACTCCTCTACGTCGCAAGCTCGAGAACAAGTGCTGCATCAATGACTGTTCCTATGAAAATGACACAGCGATCACCTCTTCAGGCTTTTCACCGTCTTTAGATCACTAACTCACACGCACGAAAATACACTCTGATGTTGACTTCACTACCTAGATAGAGAAGTTCCTGAAAATGCTACAGTAGAGACTGCCCAGTCAGTATTTCTGAGTTTAAACAGGTCGTAGTGATGATCCTTCATGTCACCGCTGAAGATTGGGTGTACAGACTGTTAGTTACCATCTTCTTACGGCCTAGTCACCCCACTGACCTTTCGGTAAGTAGTCTTTGGTTGGACCCACTTGGGGGTACGCGTTTCCTTGCTTCTCTTATTTTTTTCATTTCTGCAACCCCGCCTATCCAGGCCCCTACGGACCATCCTCCCGAGCTGGCATTGGTGGACTCTGACCATGACGATGGCAACAAACTTAACAGGTCTTAGTTTGCATTGAACCACTGAGCTTACTAGCAATGGTTTGACAGCAACGGTTGGCTCCTATAAGACCCAGTAGGAATAATTAAGCTTAAGCACAAACCATAGCAGATGGAGTTCTAAGGACGAGACGAGGTTGTAAAGCTAGACCACTTTGAGGAGTTGAGATGAGTGTGTCGAGAAGCGAGGGACTCTCGTCTGCCAGTACCCTCGTAATCTGAAAGAAAATTGCAATTCAAATACAAAATTTTTTCAGCATTCTGTACGTTAACAACTGAAAAAACGAGGGGGTACCAAGGAATGATGGTAAGATGGCACAGTGCAGTATTAGGATGGCGAAATCGGATGTATCAAGTCAGTCTCCGACTCTTGGTCCTTCTGTTTTCCCACACAGCCTCCTGGTTTTCAAGTTCTAACTTAGACACTTTGATATGACTAGTATTGAATGAGACCAGCACTTTTATCCAAATAATTTTTTCATATACCGGTATGTATATCCAGTTTATACATATATTTAGCTAAAGAGAATATTTTGGGTCACTTTTTACAACACTTGGTTAGCAATTCATTTATAATTATCATCCAGAATAACTATGCAGGCCAGGCATAGGTGCCAAAAATCTGCACTAAACAAAACTTGAGAAAATACTGTGTTGTCATTTGCAATAAAATCTTTTACTGTGTAGCTATACTATATGCATTCTTTGCACTGAAATTATGGAATTGATGTTTGTTTATAAATATAGATAGGTGAGACTCTGCTTCGATCTTTTGGGTACTCCACTAACAATAGCAAATAGCGACATAGATAAAGAACAAAATAATAGATATTTCCTCGCATTTGCAATGCCTTTATTTTGTTACAATTTGAAATGAAAAATTCTGGAAATAATTTTCAAACGTTTGAAAAACTGTATACATATTTGTGCAGTGGTTCTCAGGACTGTGAGTGTGGCTTTAAATGCCGACGGCGACTGCCGAACAAGCGGATATCCGACTCCAAACTATTGGAGCAAGTGGGTCTCCACCTCCACAAGCCTTCTTAGAATGCCGCTAAAATCACCCAGTCTTTTCATTGCATAGAAAAATCCATGTGTGTGAAGGGATATATTTAGGATTTCAGCTACATATTTTGAAAGTGATAATTATATTGAATCTAGAATTCCATATATACTTATTAATTATTGACTAAATAAAAATCATGCATAAAGGTAGAAATTTGAACTGTATATTATAAACTGAATAATTTGAATACAGTCCATACGAGTGGATGTACAGTTTGCTCAGAAGAATTTTTCGCATGCTAGGTGTTGTGGAAGGAATTTTTCAGCACTTCAGAATTAGAAATGACCAAATGCAGCTGGAAAAGAAAGTACCTATAGGAAAGTCAGGCTAGCTAGCTATTGGGAATTTCTTGAACTGAAGACACTGAGAGAAGATAAAAAACTTATCTATAAATGGCATATATGGCAAAAGTTTTTGACATGATTTTGACCTGAATAATGGCTGTATTATTAAGCACATAAAAATATAGCTACAAAGGAGGCAAAGAGAAGCGGCGCTTGAGTGACAGGATTAAGTACCAATGAAGCTCGGTGAACTTTGAGAATTAGCCCAACGTAAAGGTGCATATGTAGGCTACCTTTGCTGAATAAGAGATGTTCTTGCAGGCCAGTCTCATCAGTAGTTAACAGCAGTAGCTATGCAGGGTATATAATAAATGAATAGGATCCTTTTCTCATTAAAGACAAAAATATCAGTAATTACAGAACAATAAATTGTGTCGATAGACCAAAATGTTCTCATTGAGTCATTGGCTAACAAATAAGTGAAGCAACTAGAAATATCTGTTCTATTTTCTTGAGTGAAATTATTATTGAAGAATGCATTGCACAATTGTGTGAAGATGTGGATTTAACTACCTAATCTAACTTAGGCTGGCTGGGGCCTGATGCGTAAGTTGGGAGCAGTTTCTATGTATATAATTATATAAATACAAAGAATCGAGTCAGGATTCGATCCGGGGACCTAGAGATTACCACGCCGCCACTCATACCACCAAGCCACAAACAGCTAAAAGCAACGCAAGCACGCAAGGTACTTGTGTTGCCCGCTGCATCAGTGCAAGGATATTGAGGCAGAGCCGTACGTGTATGAGGGAGCTCATCCGTCTACCCTGAACAATTAATAACCTGAAAGATCTCACAGTTTATCGTCCCGTCAACACCTGGTATTATCTAGACAGGGGGCTCTCCGTCCGCCCTTGTGTTTAAATAGAATAAATACAAAGAATCGAGTCAGGATTCGATCCGGGGATCTAGAGATTACCACGCCGCCACATAGTGTATATATACATATAATTATATGTATATATACACTACATACTACTAGGTAAGGCTTAAATAAAAAAAATGTTCAGCAAAGTTCAGCACCCTTTATTAAGATATTCAGCACATCTGCACATGCTACAACATAGCGACTACAGTTAAAAGAGAAAAACTATGAATTTGAAGTGAAAAATAAGGACTATTTTTCTAATGTACAGAACCTCTGGTTGAGGCAGACTCAGGCAGTACAATACCGTATAGTATTCTCCTGGGTTAAGCTTCCCTACCTACAGAGTAGTTGCACTGTGATCCGAGGAAAGCAAGAAAGAAGGGACAAAAAAAAAGACTGAGGATAAACGTGGAACCCATGCACTAGTCAATGTGCACGGAAACAGTAAGTTTGGAAGAGAAAGAGAGTAGGCCTATGAAGGTGGAAAAAAGAAAATTGGGCACAAAAGAAAGACATTCCCAGGGCCTAGCTAATGGCTAAAGTAACACAAGGTGTCTATTAGATTGTCTATTTCAGAGCTGGGCATAGATACTCAAAAAATGTATCTAGATACTAGATACAGCCTTAAAATATATCTAGATAGATACTAGATACAACTTTACAAATGTATCTAGATACAGATACTAGATACTTGAAAGTATCTATAGATAAAATTCTAGATACTTTTATTTTTACAACTGAATTCAATAGTTTTACTAGTTTATATGGTTAAAAATCATGTAATTCAGGTGGAAAAAATTCTGTTCCTTTATAATACTGTTGTATAGTAGATTAGTAATTACAATAATAATGACTGTTGCACATTTACTCCCTGCAAAGAGGCTAAATAGTTCATTACATTTGTTTGTGATATGATATAAAATATCATGTCTCTAAAAGAACTGGGCAATGTCATTAAAGTTTCGTAGTCAATAGGTATATTTGTTAGGGATTTTTCTGTCGCTGCTATGCGCCATTTATTAATTATTTATATGTATATTATGAAGTCACAAATTACTATTGATCTAATTAATATTGACACGAAATTAATATTGACACGTAATTACTTGAACAGTTGACATAGGGAATAATTGACAACACAGTGCATGAAGTGGCGCATAGCAGGTCCCAACACACATGAGGCGAGCCACGCCTCTAATCTATCCTACAGGTGTTCAAAATAACTGGAGAATGCAAGGGAAAAGAAACACACGATATAAACAAACATTGATGTATTGGTAACCATTAATTACATTTGGGCCCGCCTCAAGAAAAGGGCAAGTTATTCATCGATTTGCAACTGTATCATGAAAGGCGCGCCTGTTGAAATTAAGTGAATCATTGCAGTGGGAAACGAATTGTTGCGCGACAGACCTGAGCATAATGACATGTACGTAACACATTCATTATGTTCGTGTCAAACGGTTAGGCAACTTCGGAGAAAACCCACAGATTATAGCTTATTTTAGACTGAGTCTCAATAATTGAAAATATTGACAGTTAAACTGGGACACGTACAATTCTCGATCACATTGCATGACTATAATCGAGAACTGGCGCCTGTCAATACCGATTACTAATGACGGTTACATCTGAAGTTATCGTGCCAAGAAATGATTGACATGGACAAGGCAATGTAATATAGGAAAATCTTATCTAGGAATGGTCCTTGTTGACACATCCAGGCATGGTATGCATGAACATAGCACTTACAGTAGTTAACAAGGCGGAATCCTTTACGTACTAAATATTCTACGAGTCCTACGACTTATTTTTAAGGAATTAATACAATAGAGAACTTACAGGTCACTATTCAAAGTGTTCCTTAAGGCAAGTGGCGCATGCACGCTCCGTACACTTGAGCGCACGTCAAACGGGCGGAGACGATGCATCACACAGGTGTTTGATATTGTACACTCGCGCGCACGTCAAAAGGGCGAAGACACGCATGGCGCACGTGATATTTAAGGATATTTACAGGTCACTGACTAATGTCACAATCGGTATAAAGCCGAGTCTACACGACGATCTTTTTCGTCGAAGTTTGTGATCGCGGACAGATTTTGATCGCCAAACACACGCGGAGAGTCTTCGAAGTCCGTGATCTTTGATCGCCGACAGTGCTAGAAATCACGATCACAAAAAGATTGCAAACTATATTACGCTCTGTAAATAGATGTATCTATTTTGCAAATATTATTTAGTAATTAAAGCATAATTTTCTATTGAAATGTGCATGCTTAGCAAATTTTATTTGTTTGATTCGAACTTCTGTACTGCGGGAAGCATTTGGCAACTATGTGTTGCCAATTAGTAATAACTGTAGCATATTCCTCAAATTTCCTCTGTACCTTTTTTCTTTTCATTAGTAAAAGCTACAATGGAGCAAGAGTTCCGTTTTAATGGAATAAACGGTTGTACACAGCGTGAATTGCAGTAGAAATTGAATAAATTTATAAATAAAAAATGATAAATTATTGTTATATCTTGTGCATTTCTGCGGTTGAGGGGATGTCAGTGAATGAATTTTTAGCTAAACTTTTTGCCAGTATACATAAAGTTTAGCCCGCCAATCAGCATCTACAACTACAATAAATATCTGACGGTTAATGTGAGGGTGAAATATCGATTTATAGTAATGGTATGCTGAATTTGCGTTTAGTGACCTTGAATTGATCGTGGCTCCTGTTTTTGATGCCGTTGGGACAAGTAGGCGAATTTGTTTGTGATTTTGATCGATTCTTGGGTTTGTGATCGCTGAAAATATCGTCGTGTAGACGCGGCTTAAGCGCACATGTTGAGGCAGACGTCGTGCGCAGTCACGCGCACCCTCAGGGCACGGGTGCGCGTTCGAACTCCCTCGCGAGAACTGTCCCGCTCGTTATTAATACGAGGGCCCAGGGCAGATTCTGGAACCTTCTGGTAACGTCTGGTCCCTATGGAGTATACCGCTCACTCGTGGGTCTCACCCAATAACCTTCGATGATTTCTGCACGGGCTTTCTAGCGCCTACTTGTTCTGCGCTTATTGGTGCTTCGGTTACCAACACATAGTTACAGATCTATGACAACACTGTATATATCTCCTACCATAAAAAACACTGGTATTATATATGCAATATGTGCACCAATTAGTATCTCGCATTTATACACAGGTGCTGCCTTGCTTAAATTAAGAGTATAAGTACCTGCTTAGCGTAATTTTCTTTAACTCTATGCGCGTTCAGCGCTCTGTGGCATCTCCACAGGCCACGTTGCTCAAATTCTAGAAGTTTCTCGAAACGCAATGAGAAAAACGAGAAGAACATTGGCACTTTGAACAATGGGACCTATTTCGAGAATCCGCTTTGTGTGTGTACAGATACAAAGTGAAGCGAACTATTGCTTCTACAGTAATTTAAAAAGGTTTATTGCTGAATAATTGGAATTATCAAATTTGAGATTTTAGGTAAATATATATATATATACAGAAGCTTGTACACATTGTTTCCTAACATATTGACTTTTTGCAATAATGTTCAAATGCAAAGTTTAATTTAGGCCGTATATTTTGGTGGATGTTACCCCAATTCCAAGCAAATCAGTACCATATAATAATTCACGTCGTGTTTTTATTTATTCATTAATAACTATATATCTTTCCTGTCACGCTGTCTGGGAATAAGATAGGAGAAAATTCAGATTTCAAAAGGCGAAAAAAAATTGGTACTTTGGAATCGTTTTCTTCAGTATTAGATAGGGGAAAAATGAGGAAGCCCAAACGACGGCGGGGGTTTTGGTGAAGTGTTAATTTTTTGCAGTCATTTATAATGACGGCACGGGCCAGTAGTCTTTGATAAACAAAGTAAAAGGAGGCTTCTAAAAAATTAATAGAATAGTGAGCCAACGTGATAGAACATGTTCAGGGTTGCCATCTCTTGTTCGCTTAGTTATCGGCTTTATCATTATTTTATGAACCTGAATATTATTATATTTACAATATTTCATGTATAATAATAGGTATAATTTAATATTATCTAAAAAGTATCTAGATACTTGTATCTAGATAGACGCAAAAAGTATCTAGATACTACATTTAGATACATTTGAAAAGTATCTAGATACAGCATTTAGATACAAAAAAGTATGTAGATACTGCCCAGTTCTGGTCTATTTCTTATTTTAGTACGTTTTACCACCTTTTCATTTTAATTTATGAGACATGTACGCACTACAATGCTTTTTGGAGCTAAAATCATGCATGCCAAGTACTACTGAGTACTTGGTAGGTAGCTATAATTTGATTCCTCACTAGATACTTTTCTCAATTTAAATTGTGTTAGAGCAGTTATTCTGAAGGAACTACAAATGACATGATGCTAGTGAAGTATTATTTTTAGCACTTTTCACTTCATTTTAGTACCTTACCCATTCAAGTACTTTTAGCACCTTGAAACATAAGTACAATCCCCCGGTCCCAGGGTGCTGCTCCCTACAACATAGGTTGGGCATCATATGCGAACCGGTAAATTTTTACTTTCACTTACACGTGTTTATTGGTGTTTTTGTTACTTTCAGTATGGTAATTGGGTGAATTTAAGACAATTTACATGTATAACGTTTCCGTCGCAAATGCTTAGTTTTTGAATTATTAGACTTGGAAGTTCCCATTGTTATCCTACGAGAGAAAATAGCCGATGTCATCACAGGCTTGCTAGCGACGTAAAGGAACCTAACCAAACCTTACCTTACTTAACCTAACCAAACCCAACGCTAATTTCGCTTGTATGGGATCGCTCGGTTTTTTCTCCCTGAGAAAAACAAAGGGAACTTCTAAGTCATATCTCGAAAACTAAGCATTTGTGACCAAAACGTTATTCGTGTAAATTGTCTTGAATTGACCCAATTTACATACTGAACACAATAAAAATCGTGAAAAACATGTGTAAGTGAAAGTATAATAATACCGGCAAACCTAACTCCATGGCTCATCATATGCCCTCTGAAGACTCAGCAATCAGGAAGTTCTTTTATCCCTACCTCCTTTCAGCATTTTTAGTTATGTCCAACAGTAACTGACTTGAAGCAAATAATTGGCAATGACCTCAGTACAAATTCAAACCACTTTTTAAGAGTTCAAGGCCTCATTTAGGAGTTGACTATCATAAAATACTAGAAATTAGATAAACCTACAGCTTAGAAGTAACATGCAAACACATAGTTAGCTAGAGCATTCTCAGCATAGGCTATGCAGCAAAATAATTACTAATCTACTGCCAGCAACATGCAGGATTTTGCCAGCCAGGGGGCCATAGCTGGGCTGGTAAACAAACTCTAAAAATTTTACTGATGCACTGTCATTTTACTGATGCACTGTCATTAAAGGCTACTTGCATCAGTTAAAGGTTTTTGCTTATCATAATCAAAGATTTGTGTTACAAAGCTGACGTTATTGTAATTCGGCATTGAAAGGTGCTACCTTTGCACACTTGGAAGTTCAATACTTACACTGTGCACTGGTGCGGTTTGCAAGGACGCCATAGTAAGGAGCTACGGCACAGACCAGAATTTCGTAAGAAAAACTTATAAATTCAATTATTACACGTCTTTCCTAACACTAGGATGCTTTCAAACACATTTCCCATTAGTTTTAGGAGAAAATTTTTATAATATATGCTGTAATATTGTGAAATTTCATTTATGTAGAGTGATCACTGTTGCACGCCCAACGGCAAAACACGTTATGGCGGACGGCGGACATTCAAAGCATTGGCCTCCTCTTCGTGACGTCACGCGGCTTTGAACAGGCCTTGTATCTCGGTGGCCTCGGTTAAGCCCCCATTACCCGGGCGAACATGGCCTGGCAAACAGGAGGAATTCTTGTCTGTTTGGCCAGCTATTTTGCCCGCTGCACGGCAGACATCCGCTGCTACCAAATGTTTGCTCACTGCGCGAACTTTGCCTACAGAACATCGGGCATTATCAGGCCTACATCCAATTATTTTTTTTAAAGCCCTTCAAATTGTTGAAAAATAGTTTCATATTTGTTGAAATAGCTAAGGCACTCCAAAACTTGCAAATTTTGCTCCCAGTAATCATATACAGATGGAAAGTTTGTAACTTTGAGCTGCCCGACCGACGTGCCCTCGAGATTTCACCGTCTCCTGTAATAGCACCTCAATGTTCGGCGGGTACGTTGTCTGAGATTCTGCTCGCTGCTTGCCCGACATTGCCCGCCCGTGTAATAGGGCCTTTAGGCACTCCAAAAACTTGCAGATTTTGCTCATTGTTCGAATGGAAAGTACGTAACAGAGCTGCCCGACCGACGTGCCCTAGGGATTTTGCCGTCTCGTGCATATAATAGCTTCTCATTGTTCAGCGGGCATGTTCCCCGAGACTCGGCCCGCTGTTCGACAGACATTACTTGCCCATATGACAGGGCCTTTAACGTGATTTAGGATCAGAGGAGTAGTTGCCAGACAGCTGAGCTTCTGAATGGGCTGCTTAGATTTTCCAGAGCTTCGGAGCTATAGAGCCTCATGTGCTAATGAGGGAAGCTTGGTAAAATTTTCATTTTTTTTCTACAAGAAAAAGACTCCTTAGGTAGTGATAAAGTGTTCTCAGTTTTTATGAGGCTAGGAGCACTAGAAGCTCCAAGGGGGCGGGGGACAAAGCGTCGAAAATATCTTTTGTGGAGAGATTGTTCTGAAGTTTGCAAAATATATATATTTTTGAAAAGAAACCTTTTGTTTCTACAACTTTTGCGATTTATGCCTTAGTTTTGAGATAATGGGAAATATATGTGTAAATATATACCACAGTTATTGGATGATTTCTAGGGAATCGTATTCTTAATATAAAAAGGAGAACCAATCTACACAGATAAAAAAATTCAACTAGGTAAAAGCAAACGTTTCGGATTAAAATAAATCCATCTTCATTGCTGAAAACAAAGAAATTATGAAACGCAGATTCTAAGGAAATCTATCCGGGAAACAGAAGCGTTACCAAGTACTCTCCTATATACCCTCAGCACAGCTGAAATGAAAGTTAAACAAACCTAATTATTTTTAGGGGTTCAGCAGGCTGGCAATTGTTAAGATTGGGCTTGTCTGTATGAATAAAAATCTATGTAATAACCTAAGATCTTGCACATCCATTGTATTCCTATTACAAAAAAATTATTGCACCCGATGGGATGGTCTTCATTAAAACTATGGGAACGGATGGCCGAGTTTGAAGGAGCGCTCAATTGCTGCCCCGTGCGCGAATTTTTTTCCTGAACCTTTCAGCAAGTACAGTCTCAAGGCAGCCAATGGCGTGGCAGGTCACAGGCCACAGTAGGAGGGGCGAAGGGTGATGGTGTTTCACTCGGATGCATACTCAGAAAAAACTATGTAAATTGACTATTTACGTGCCGTGAAGTTTATTCTCTTAAATAAAATAGGCATCTATTAAGGTGTGTGATGTACTTGAACTACGTTTCGATGTTAGCAGCATGTGAAAATTGCTCGTGTGTTAGCAGTTTATATTGAGTCTGTGTGTATTTTATGCACATGTTACAGGGAGTAAATGTCACCGAGCATTGCACGCAATGCCTAACCAATAAGTGAACTGAATCGGTCATAAATTTCTAACCTAAACATACCTGACTTAAATTAACCCTTTTCTGAAACGGCTGATTCATCTCACTTATTGCCGAAGCAGTACGCTGGGCTCGGCTTGTTCATTGTAACATAGACACACATTGTATGTAGACATTGGTCAGTTGATACAGGAAATTGGTGGCACATTACGCTTACGACGAATTAGGTTTAAAACAAATGTTAAGGCATTGTACTTTCAAATCAATCACATAAAGCGTTCTATGTATTCTCATACTCTTGACGATGCACTTACATTGTACTCACACTATTCAGATGTACTATAAAGAAATGAATAGTTTCGATGCATGATGAGCGCCCTGCAACTTAAAGCGAGTTCGATTATTACATAAATTCAATGTGCTTAGCTTAAATCAAGCGGAACTAAGGGCGTGTTCGATTTGGTACCTAGATGTCAAGCTAAGCCAAGCCCACTTGACTTAACTTGTCCGGAACT
>LQNS02278091.1:37157418-37176004 GCA_001587735.2 Parhyale hawaiensis | reverse complement strand
CCAAACACCCTCCAAGCACGCCTCATAAGACCAATTTTCTGCGATGCACGTGAGGCAACCGAACGAATGTGGGGCTCAAACGTCAACTTTGGATCAAAATTGATACCCAAGATTACCAAGTCATCAACCACAGGAAGTGATGCACCATCCAGCATGAGTGCAGGAAAAGGAGGTCCCACCATTCGGTTTTTAGAACCAATTGCGACGGACTTTTCACCGGCAATACTTCAGACAATCGAAGTCCGCCAGTTTCTCTGGCGCTTTTTAGCTTCGCCAGGTGCAACAGAAGAAAATATCACCAATAATATCCTTTCAATCTCTTGGAACAGAATACTGAAGCAATACCGTACATAAAAACTCGACTGCTTTATTTTAGCACATGCGCTCTCAGCAATATTAAAGTTAAAATTTTGACGGCGATGCATGTAGATACGACTCCATATTTTCTGGGTATTGGGACCAAGGTGTTTAATTTCTTGCTCAATCTGATTTTAGTATTATAATTAATTGCATACGTATATACTCTACCTTATGAAGGAGTATTTTTGATAACCAATTCTGCTCATCATCAGAGTCTGTTTCCCAATAAGGTACTCCTATGCATCGAAAAGATTTTTACCTCCGCCAAGGAGGTTATGTTTTTGTCGTGTTTGTCTGTCTGTGCGTTCGTGTGTGTTTACCTGTCACCAAGATTACTCAAAAAGTTATGATCGGATCTTTACGAATTTTACAGGGATTGTTGGGCATGTTAACAGTAATAGATGATTAACTTACGTAAAAATCCGTTCAGCTGTTCATTTGTCGGCCGAGTTTTTTAGTAGCGTAACTCATAAAAATTATTGACGAATTTTCATGGAAGTTACATCAGTTATTAAATAGCTATATTACTAAAAGCAAATGACCAAATTTAGGTGATGATCTGTTCTTTCGTTTGTTTGTTGCTGCATTTGATTTAATGCTTTTTAGCACAGTAACTCAAGCTATAGACGGATGTTAATGAAATTTACAGGAATTGTTAGTTATACTGAAAGTGATACATGAATAAAATTTGGTGATGATCGGATGGTCCGTTAGTGTGCTTTACTAATCTTAGTCATAATATTAATTTGCAGCATAACTCAAAAAGTTGTTAACGGATCTTCAAAAAAGACAGAAACTGTTAATACTATCAAAATGCACAAATGATTAGGTTTTGCTATTGATACAAAGATGATCATGGTTTCGGAAAAAAAACTATTTTTTGTTACCGTTGCCTTCCTTGGCGGGGGTATGGGCTAGCGGCGTGCTTAGTTTATGCATATACACTGTTTCAGAAAAATACGGCTCGTGGCAATGTTAGACTTAGTCTTCCCTCTATCCTTAAGTACATCTGCCCTCTCAGTACGTCATAATTAAGATGTAACTTATAATTTGCTAAGAAATCGGTTTATTTCATGCAAAATTGGCAAATATTTGCCTCATGCTAACAGCATCTTCTTATAAAATAGGTTGTTTGAAAACTTTTACTATATTATTTTTTTTCTCAGATTCCTCCCGAGTGGAGAATCCAGTCAGTCCCTCCACTATCACTTTCGGCTGGGGAAATCTACGATCCAACGCATCATTGAAGAGGTCTGTGA
Source organism: Parhyale hawaiensis (assembly GCA_001587735.2). NCBI lineage: Eukaryota > Metazoa > Arthropoda > Malacostraca > Amphipoda > Hyalidae > Parhyale > Parhyale hawaiensis. Next base: position 37,174,385 of record LQNS02278091.1, on the reverse strand, counting down.
AGTTCTTTGGGATGAGTTGTAACCACGCGAGATGTCTGTACCAAGTAGTGAGAAATATGAGCAAATAGCATCTGAGTTATGGAGATTATGGCAATATCCACATTGCGTTGGTTGTTGTGACGGCAAACACATTCGCCTACGATGTTCCAAAATCTCTGGATCTGCGTACTACAATTATAAGCAGTACCATTCAATTGTTCTGCAAGGTGTCGCTGACGCCCAGGCTTACTTTGTAGCTATTGACATGGGTGACTTAGTCCGCCATAGTGACGCTACAGTTTTTAAGCACTCAAGTTTTGGAAAGGCATCTACTCGCAAGAACTTCAGTTCCCTGAGGAAGAGCCACTGCTCACGCCTGGATGTCCCGTGCCATATGTGTTTCTCGGCGATGAGGTTTACCCACTGATGAAGAATATTATGTGTCCTTATCCAAGAGGAGATCTTGACAACAAAAAACGCGTCTACAATTATAGGCACTCACGTGCACGTCGCTCAGTAGAATGTGCGTTTGGAATTCTCGTGTATATATTTGAGTGCCTCAGAAGCCCACTAGGCACTTCGCCACAAACTGTGGTCAAGGCTTGTTGTGTACTGCACAATTTTGTGCGTCGCCGTGATGGTAAAGCTTATGAACCAAAACAACCTGGTGCAGCACAACCCGTCAATGACACTTTCACCCCACTGCAACAGATCAACCAGCGACCATCCGGCAATAGCGATTCGAGATAATCTAGCCAGTTATTTTGTTTCGGAAGAAGGCAGATTGCCGTGGCAAGACGAGAGTGATAGTGCTCAATGTTGTCTAATATACAAGGAAGCTGCTCAGCCTTCAATAAAAAGAAAAAAAGTTTGTACAGTATGCGAGTATTTAATTTTGAATCACTTTAAATCATGTCATCCCAAACAACATATTTATAAAGAGACAGGGTCAGCTACAGCATCAAGAAGTTATTTCAAGTCTTCAATAGCAGTCAATAAATTTGATGCGAAAAAGAAATTTCATTTCCCAAAACAATTTCTTCAAGTTAGCTTTACATCCGCGAATAGAGATATGAAATGTATTTATGAACCGTTCCGTTAGTTTATCTATTGGCTTACTTGAACGATATTTCAAAAGTGTAAAGACTCCAGCCCCTCCAGCAACTCAATTTGTTCACATTAGCCATGCAGATGGCAAAATTATGTAAATGCGCTCCCATCAATTCGATGGCCCAGACAGCAACAAAAAAGATTCAGGTTCATTGGATATGCTGCTGTGAAAACATACAGTGAAAACCATATTTACCAAAATTTATCAAATTTCCGTACAAAACAGCACGTATTATATAAAACAAGCTTCAGCTCATACAGTGCAAACCAGCACGCCTCGCGGCATAAGACCATTAACTGACGGGAACAACTTTCATCGCCGTATTTTTTATTTTTAAGAGCTTATCACTATTTTTTTTCATGGGTCGCATCAAAAACAACCCACCAGATTCCCTGCAAAAAAATATGAACATTGCTCAACTCCTACCATTTTTTGGGTGAACCGACAACTATACGTATATATATTTTCAAGTCTTCAGTGAAGACATTATCACCTCTCTCACTTCGTTCGCGGGTGATTATGATGCTCCTGACTATCATTACAGCCCGCTGAAGGGAAATGAAAGCGATGTGTTGGTATGTGGCCGCACTCTACGTCCCGAGAAAAGTTTACGTCTGTTCTGAGCTGCCTGCCTGGTCAGCACACGTAAGGGCTGACTCATTATTTTGTTTTATACTGTAGATTAGGGGTTTTCGTCGTGAGTCATGACTCTTGCCTATTAACCAAATGATAATAGAGCGAGGGAGATCAGCGCCAATTGTATAATAAAAAAATGTTTCCAAGACATGAACATCAAATGCATCATTTGTTGTAACTCCTGCCTTCAATAGATGCCTGCATGTGCTACGTAAAGTGCATGACGACACAACTGTGACGACTCACAAGTACGAAATATCTAAGTAACTATGCCTATGTGCTCAAGCAGAATTTTGCGCAGCTGAAGCATACACAGGCTAAACTTCTGCACCGTACTTTCGGGACTCCTACCCTCGGAGTAAATATGGGGGGAGAGCAGGTGTCCGGGAGGCGAACATCTAACGTTCTTTCAAAGGCTTTTTCGGGGGTGTGTTCTAGACTCGATGGGGGACGAGAAACGGCTAAGCTCCCACAATGTCAGGTCAAGAAAATTTTCTTTTTTTTTAGAAAATTTTAGGCTACTACACCGAAGAAACATGTTGAATTTAGGATTAGATATAATGATGTCATAATTCATTAAAATAAATTATATTAACAAAGAATAAATTAGCTAGAAATGGCCAATTTGCCTTAAGTTAGTCACATCAGGCAACCCACTCTCATCGGGACATGGCGGAGAGCACCCTCTACGCTTGTGAAACTAACAACTCAATTACCGCTTCTACGTAGCTGTTCAAAGAAAGAATAAAGTCATTGATTCATGTATTTATTTCATAAAATAATATTTGAGAAAAGTGCAGCTTAAACCCATGGAAGTTTGTGAAAAATGGCGGAAGATGCGCGAACCCGCCGCCATCAGAGGATGGCGTTTTCAGCCAAAAACTTTATTAGCGCTCTTATCTAGCTGTTTAAAGAAAGAATTTTATCAATATACTCCTGGAGATTTATGTATTTATTTTATACAATACATAATATTTGAGAAAAGTGCATCTTCAATCGAAGTTAGTTTACCCAATATGAACGCTGGCGGAATCAAGGGGGGGGGACAGCCACCCCGAAGATACCGTAAGGGGCGGAGTTTTCTATTCAAAAATAGGGGTATGCTCCCTACCCCTATATTTACTCCGAGCTCCTACCTGTTATTTTTAGCTCATCGCCCACTTGTGTCCACAGAATGTCTTGCACTTTGCGATCGTGGTAACTTTTTAGCTTTTGGTCGTACAGCGCTGACGTGACTCCACTGAAATGATTAAATTTTCGCTGCTTTCTTTGTCTGCCATCCTTCCTCTACCGAAATTACAAGCATGTGACCAATTCCCCCAAAGTCAAAAGTTCTCGAGAAATTTATGAAAGAGTTCAGTTGATTCAATGTTAATTTTATGGTCAAAATATGTAGAATTTCCTATTGCAACGTAACTGTAATCCATTTCAAAATTATTCATCCAACGAAGAGTAGCTTGTAAGTGTAAAGAAGCCGGACCCTCAATTGAAGTGACTACCAGTGGCCTCTCACTCCCTGGTTTGGCCCCACACCTTTGAAGCCCAGCATAAGAGAGCCCCGGCATTTCACCAGCCTCAACGGGGCCACGGACGAACGTCTCCTCTTATGAACTGTCATGTATTTTCCCATTGTATTCCGCTTGTGTTTTACAGCCTAGATTTAGTGTTAATAGCTTTGTGCCTTCTCATGCACCAAAATAGGAGTTCTAAAAACATTCAAGCATAATGTGTCAGCGGGGGTTGACGTTTGGCCTCGAGAACTGTCGCGGCTGCAGGTCAAAATAACTAAACTTTCACGTAGCGATGCATATAAGCGCCCTCCAGCAAGAGACTGTGTTCTTTTCGCGCCATCGTTCTCGACGAGCAGAGGACCCAGCTGCAGCCAATCTTTACCACTCTCCCATTATACATTGTACCAACTCTCCCGTTATAATTTGTGCCAGTTCTCTCTAAGATTGTAAGCCCGAACTTATAGACATTTGTAAACTGTCGAACTCCACGCAACAACTTACTGTCAATTTGCTTTGTATTCCTAAGTAAAGCCAGAAAAATCAACAATTGTTCTTACCCTTTTTGAACCTTAGCAGTGTTCAACAGTGGCTAAACGAGGTGAGATTTACAAATTAGAGACTGGCCAAAACTGTGAGTAAAACTTTGAAGTGAGAACTTTTGTATCTGGAGAGTGGTACACAACCGTGAGAAGTGGAGCAGCAGCTGTAAGGATCATCGCACTCCGGCTGAAGCATGAGTATATATTAATCTAATACTTATTATACTCTTGTGGTCTATCACCGCCTTCTGGTTCTTCCATATCAGACTGTGTGGTGTGGTACTTCATTTTAAACTGTCTAAGTGCCGAAGTGATGCAGTGAAGTGTGTTAATAGTGCGTGCAGCAAACAGCAACAATGACGAACGTCCAGGTACAGCAATTAACGGTACTACATGATATTCCGTCATTTACGGGCAACCCCCGCCCAGGGGAGCCGCATTTTACCCCCGACATAGATGCCCGGACCTTTCTACGGTCCCTAGAAAACTACTTCACAGCCAAAGGAATCACGGCTGATGATAAAAAAGTGCAAATTCTTTTTGCAAATATTCACAAGTCGAAGGGAGATGCAATCCGATTCATTAACTGCTATATCGGTTTGAACATATCGTTCTCAGAAGTTAAGGAACAGTTTCTCAACTGCTACCCCTCTTTCCGCGTCACAGACTTTAAACATGCGGCGCAGGTGGTGCTAGGGACTAAGCTCAGCGAAAAAAATATACTGTGCGCCATGACTGCGCTAGAAACAGCATCGAAAGCCGCCGCAGAAGCATACCTAACGCATGAGCCTCTGTCTAGGGGTCGGTCGGTTCGACGAAGAAAGCAGGTTCACGCTCAAACCGGTTGCAGCAACGGGAACTGCGACTCCAGCACCAACTACTGCCGGTGGTCCGCAATCGCCGCCTTCGACATCATCGACACCAGCAAGAACTGCGGGAGCACCTCCGACAGACCTTAAGCTATTGCGGATCCTGCAGAATTATACGATGCACCTCTTTGTCGCCACGCAAATCAGCAGTAAAGTCAATGATAAGTCATTAGCTCACCTGGGACCACTGACTTAAAGCACATCATTTATGTCTGAGACTGTAAAGCAAGTCGAGAAGAGAAAACTATAGATTGCACCACAAGCACAGAAGGTACGCGGTGAGTCTTATTTGGAAGATGGCTCCACAGCGGACGCCTGCAGCAGGGAAGCCATGGACGGAGAAGAAACCGGACGCATCGGTATGCTTTAAATGCGGTTTAAAGGATAGGCGGTTAACTGCGTTTACGGTGAACAATACTCTGTTTGAATTTAACAGAACCCCTTTTGGAATCTCGAGCGCCCCAAGGCATTTTGCCCGTATTATTAATAACGTCCTGCGAGACATACCCTCAGATCAGATTAGTGTTTATATGGATGATGTGCTCATCCATACTGCTACCAAGGAAGACCACTTGGAAGTGATAGAGAAGGTACTGAAACGCCTAGCTGAAGTAGGATTAAAAATAAAGACTAACAAATGTAGATTCTTTGTAGAACATTTGGATTTTCTTGGTTATAAAATAACTACCAATGGCATGACAATGAGTGAGAGGAAGACCGAAGCTATAAATAAAATGCCTATGCCTAAATCCAAAAAACAAGTGCAGGCGTTTCTCGGTGTCGTGAACTACTATAGTCATGATACCGCACTTCGCTACAATTGCGGAGCCCCTTTATCACCTTTTGAGAAAGAACGTTAAGTTCGAGTGGACGCCGCAAGAAACAAATGCAGTTAACACCTTAAAAGATAAACTAACTAAAGCACCTATCCTCAAGTACCCCGATTTCAGTATAACTTTTTGTGGTGTACAGAGATATAAGCCTAGTAGGTGTAGCAGGGTGCGTTCTGCAAGAACACGACGAGATATTGCACCCCATATCCTATGTATCTAAAACGCTCAATAGCGCACAGCGTAAGTATAGCGTAACAAAATTGGAGCTTTTCGGACTACTCCATGTATTAGAAGCTCATCGGAATATTATACTATTGTATCCGATCCGAGCGTTCACTGACCACTTGCCCTTAATTGGCGCTCTTAAGAGAAAAGCAAAGATCCATGCATTAATCGTTGGAGGATGTTAATTGGTGAATATCAAGTGGACGTGCAGTACGTCCCTGGCTCCTCCAATACTATGGCAGATCTGTTATCTAGGCTACCCACTGACAGCACTAGTAGAAAAGATGTAGCTGAAGAATTAGACGAAACATTGGTGGATAGGGCAGCTTGCCACTCCATCCAATGTGATCCATGGAACGACTATATTATACCTGTAAAAGTTCCGTGGACCGAACAACAGCTCAGGAAGGCTCAGCGCCAAGACCCTAAGTGTGCTGTTCTAAGGGCAAATCTGCAAGGCAAGGTCCGTGCAACAGTACCTCCAAAATTGTTGGAAAGCAGAATAATTAGGTGTGTACTTTACATCAACAGGAAAATACGCCGCGGGGCTCAGGTAGACCAATTCCTGGTTCCCTATATTCCTGACAACATGTTACCAACGGCCTTTAGGTTAGTTCATGGAGATCTGACCGCTGATCACAGTGGCTATGAGAGAACGCTCAGGTTGTTCGTAAAGAACGTTTACAATTAGTCTGAGCGCAAGTCTCTGAAACAGCTCTGCGACAGATGTGAGCTCTGCCTTCGAGCTTAAGCTCACCCTGCCCCGGTCCCTATATAAAGTACCCCATTCCTACACGTCCCACGTCAGCGGTATCCAGTGACATTCTTGGTCCCTTAAGGATAACGGAAGACTGTTATAGATATGTTGACAGTCCGTGACTTCACCACCAAATATACTATATTTCCTTTAAAAAAACAAAAACCACAGACACTATCATTGCTGCCTTCCAACAAGTAATCGCGAATAACGGCGCTGCCGTGTATATTATAACAGACGGAGCGCCAGAATTTAAGTCTGACATCATCAAGAAATTAGAAATCAGCTCCTATCACCCGAGCTCGGCAGGAAATGCTGAGCGCATAAACAGGGAGATCACAAAATTGCTGAGAATATATACTGCAGAAAGAGCAATCAATGACTGGAATAAATTACTCAGCACCATTCAACTAGTACTCAATAATACCTTTAACGTAAGCATCGGCGAGACGCCGTTTTTTGTCTTGTTTGGGTATGACAGAGCTACTGCTAATCTCAACCCACCTAAAGCCAGTTATTCTGAGGACGAATTGCAGCACCATTTGCAGAGACTCCATGCCACCAGAGAGCACTGCCATGCGACATTCTAAAGGCCCAAACTTACTACACCGATTATACCAATTTAGGAAGAAAATGCGAGCCCATCGAGCTTGGCCAGCGCGTGTTTGCCAAACTCGACAAACACACTAGCCCTACAAAGTTAGATTTACCTATTAGCGGACCGTTTACCGTTACCGCGAAGAAAGGCAAGGCTTGGAGACTAACAGACGCCGTGACCAAAAAGACCTTTTTAGTCTACCCCGATTTTATTGTGAACGGTCCCTTTAGACGAAACAATGCTATCGAAACAACTTCAGTAGCAAAGACAGTTTCCGAGTCGCAGGATTATGACTCCGACACAAGCGAGGCATCGGATACTGCGGTCCCGCAGAGCACACAAGCCCAGTTGACAGGCTCCCAACCAGACCAGCTGGCTGGCCAGGGTCATCAAGCAGCAGTCCCAACGCGAATCCAGCCATCGAGACAGTGCAAGGCGAAGCTGACTTGTGCAGCTGGCACGCATTGACTTCTCTGAGCTCTGCACAGCTGGCGAGCGGCTGTAGCCGTACAAGGAGTGTGCCTCGCAGCCCGAAAAAGGGACGCTGCAGCACAGCAGAGAGGCGCCACCGCCCTACCGAGTAGCGCTGCTTGCTGCAGTGCTGTGTCTAGCAGATCGTGGTGTCTTCGCTTTCTAGTGTTTCCGGGTTCTCGTGTAATGATTAAAAATTTATTTTGTAATTAGCCTATACAACCGCTATACCCATGTGGGTTGACTTAGAAATGTACCAGCTAGGTAGGAACGTAAGTTGAGAAAACTTGTACCGTACCTTGTAAGAATTGACTAACATAAACCCTTGTGTGTTGCAGTGCGAGCCCATGTTCTGCTCGTAGGCGCCCTGACCACTTTGGCGGGCCTAATCGCTGCTATTCCTGTCCGCTGGAGGTCGACTGACCGCATCACTGTACGAAATGCCACCACAGCGAGTGTGATCCACTGGACAGGACATACACTGATCTCAGGCGCGTTTCTCATTTCACGTGTAAACTTAGCCGTAACTTTTCAGAACTGCGACAAATTCCGTGATCACCTAGTCACGGCCGAAAAAGTCCTTGGGATATTGGTGGATGCCCGAGCCCAGGGAGCCACTCCTAATCAACTTATGAGGTATGCCTATGTGTTACTGAAGCTCGAGTTGGAAACTAGGAAAACTAATATACATTGAGTCATTATTCCTCTGTCCTGATCGAAATTATGAACTTTATTATAACCGGTTTACCTCTAGGGCAAACAGGGTCTGGCCTCTTATTAGTCCAGACAAACCCAAGCCAAGCCCGGAGTACAGCCCTCCGAGCTCCTGTTCCCGACGCAGTTAATACAACAGCTGCGGATAAACAAAATGTAACTGACACGGGCAGCATCCGCGGAGAAGCATTCCCATTGGTAACTTTCCTGGAACAAGCCAGACTTAGTCCCGCTAGGAAGCCCAAAAACCTTTTGTTGGCTGGGTTAGGTTTTGGGTTATTAGGTGGATACTTATTAAATACGTTCTTCGGCGGAAATGAGGAAGAAATTAGTCGACTCAATGCTCAAATCCAAAAAATAATAAATACTTGAGGCTAACGAATGAGAGAATCGATATACTATCCAGAAATGTGGTAAATTCTTTGGACACGATCAAGACAGTCGTCGATAGTATTATTAAATCCAAGCAGCAGCAGGATCGGCACTTTGCCATCCTGTGGAACTTAGAACAGCTATTGGACACTGTACATGAAGTATTCTTCTCCTTTAAGGACGTTGAATTAACTTTAACGTTATTAGACCACGATTTGCTCAATCCTGAGCTCATCGAACTCGAGTCCCTGAAAGAAATTATCTCTGAAAGTTTAACCATATATCCACAGCTACACTTTCCAGTGCCCTTGGAACGAGCTTATCTGACGCACATTGCTAAAATTTTGAGAATTCATCGGGTAGACCATCCGAGATATGTGACCCTCATACCTCTAACACATAAGCAGCAGTTTCAGGTAAGAGAAATAATACCTCACCCCGTAAGTATTGATGGTTTATCAGGAAATGTCTTAGCTGGGCCTGAAATAGAAAATTATTATTGATCTATAAAAATGAAACCTATATTTCTGTCCAACAGGAGGATTTGTATAAGATAACAAATGATACCCGACTATTGGTAGAACTGAAGCCTATTTACAGTCAGTCTAAACTTACTTGTAAATGGACTCTGTACAACGACGACCATCCTAATGCATTGCAGCTGTGCGACTTCAAGAAATTCGGACATGCAAATACCACCCTTATGGTGGAAAACAAGGAAAACAGACTGGTTTATTTCACTGAACCAACAATAGTTAACTTAAAGTTGCCCAACAAAAAATGTGCGTGATACACTCCATGGGTTACATCAGTTTCCCTCCTTTTGTGATACCAAGACGCCTGATACTTACTGGCCTGCAAAACAAACAACTACGGTAGAACTTGAGATAAACAATAACACCAGAACATTGGATTTAAGTGCTACCCAGTTATTACTTATTGATGTGAATGAAACGGGCAAAAATTCACGCTAGTCTGCGTGAAATGATCAAGCAATTGCCTGATAAGGGAGAGAAGTATACAATCGACTTCGATGCATACGGACTAACTGTCGAGGAAGTTCAATCATATTCAATCTATTCACAGACTGCATTGACCGTCGTAGTAATCATACACTATCATTATTAGTTTTCTGGTGGCCCGATGGTTGCTGCAGCGTAAGGGAACACATGTGACTGATTCCCTGACAGACAGGTTCGCTCACGTCCGAGATAGTGTGAGGGAGAAAAAGGATAGGTTTAGCGCAGCTAAACATAACCTAAGAGAAAGCATTACAGAGAAAGGAAACAGGCTTGCATCTAGACTGAAGGATGTACGACAGCGAGCCGAAGTTGGCACCGACGATCATTCATTACCTATGGATAATCTGACTAGTTTGTATCCTGCTTTGCCTCGATGTAGAGGTTTGCTCTGTGGTCCACGAATATCCCATTGCTTATTGAACTTGCACACCTTGGTGTAAGGTTAATTAAAGAAACAATTAACGTTGATTAGCTTTATTCAAACCAGTCCAAGTAATGACCGCTAAAACCTTAAACAGTAAAACAAACGCTCCTGGAAACGTGTACCGATAGAGTAACATACCTGTATAATCATTAAGACGCTTACTAACTCAGTGCCTTTTATGCCTTTCTCTAACGAGATCCTGGAGACTCCGTGTGGTTGACCTAGGCTTGCGACAATCACTGGGTCACAAGCGGCTACGTCGAATGAAGGTCACTTGCTGGTAGCAAGCCACCTCCGGCGGAAAGAGCACTGTAAAGAAGCCGGACCCTCAATTGAACTGACTACCAGTGGCCTCTCACTCCCTGGTTCGGCCCCACACCTTTGGAGCCCAGCATAAGAGAGCCCCGGCATTTCACCAGCCTCAACGGAGCCACGGACGAACGTCTCATCTGTTATGAACTCATGTATTTTCCCATTGTATTCCGCTTGTGTTTTACAGCCTAGATTTAGTGCTAATAGCTTTGTGCCTTCTCATGCACCAAAATAGGAGTTCTAAAAACATTCAAGCATAATGTGTCAGCGGAGGTTGACGTTTGGCCTCGAGAACTGTCGCGGCTGCAGGTCAAAATAACTGTCTAAACTTTCACGTAGCGATGCATATAAGCGCCCTCCAACAAGAGACTGTTCTTTTCGCGCCATCGTTCTCGACGAGCAGAAGACCCAGCTGCAGCCAACCTTTACCACTCTCCCATTATACATTGTACCAACTGTCCCGTTATAATTTGTGCCAGTTCTCTCTAAGATTTGTAAGCCCGAACTTATAGACATTTGTAAACTTTCGAACTCCACGCAACAACTTACTGTCAATTTGCTTTGTATTCCTAAGTAAAGCCAGAAAAATAAACAATTGTTCTTACCCTTTTTTAACCTTAGCAGTGTTCAACAGTAAGCTTTCTGTGAGAATTCTTTTATGTTTCGACTTTCGCCCTAGAGAAACGCACTGAATCGTATAAACAAAACAAAACATCCGAGCCAAGGTCACGAGTGAGAATGCTAGATATGCGCACTTCGCTGAGATGAGGTCCAAATTCCATTTTGCTTTAAAAGCTGCTGCTCACTTCAGTCGATAAATTGCATGAAAATTATGAAAATCTAGTGGATGCATATCTAGAAGTGACTAGTGCAGCAACTCGAGACGACGAGAGTAAGCATAAGCTCACAACATTCTTCACATTCGGTTGGACAGAACGCAATTTTTATTCGAACGTAAAAGTTTGAACACTTGTTCCCAAAATAATTTCAATTAAATAACCAGCTGCGTGTTATTCGTAGTTTCTTTTACCAAAATGAAAAGACGTGTAGCGTTATTAGAATCTTGTTGCCGCTCCGTTTGGAAATTCTACTGAAAATTTTATCTTGCTATCGTGGAATAAAGCATGAAGCGATTTCTGGTATCGAAGACGCAACGCATCCGTTTTCGATGGAGTTGTCAGCTCCCACAAGCTTGTGCTTGTTCAATTTGCTGCATAAATATTAGGATGATTTTCGGCAAACGAGGCAACTATATGGAAAGTAGTATTTTTCAGTAAGCCACGCGCCATTTCTTCAACACTTGCTAGCGCTGATTTCGTGTGATTAGAAAATATTAAAAATTAACGAAAGAGAGACTCAAGTTCCCCGTCGGTTGCCCACTAATATTTTAATTTAGCCGTGTAAAAACACTGCAGCAGACCACTATTTGAATATGATAATCTTTCAGCCTAAACACTATACTCCTGGTGATGTTAAAGAGAAAGATCTTTAGTAAATTCATGATCGTCCCGCGTGAATTAGGCCAGCTGCTTTGAGACAGAAAACTCAATTATTTGATTATAAAGTCCGTCTTAACATGCTTTGGACAACAGATATAAACCACCTACCTGTAATATTTGCGAACAAATTGAACTCCCTTGGGAACTAATCTGTAAATCATTCGAGGTAATTCTTCGTGAATTTTGGAGCAGATTTAATATTTAATTGAGTGCATGAATTTTACAGCGGTTTATCGATTTCTCTTGAATAACAAAGCCAGCTCATCGCTCGCTGTTGCATCGCTCAAACTTTTAGTTTGTGACGTGCAACATAACGTTGCATGCAACGCGCGGTTTGCTCCTCGTCAGTGGGGACGTTAGACTGTCGTGCTCGATGTTTCAATTTTGACGCAATGAATGTGTTGCGTCGCTTGTCGCTTGCTGCTCCAATGTGTTCCCGACCTTAATCGCTAACCCTTTTATTTAGAGGCAATAAAACCTAAAAATTCAGCGTAAATACACAAAGAAAAACTATTAATTGGTTATTGTGATCGGTAGCAAAGTCGCATAGAACTGAAGTGAAGGATTGAGTCTCGTAAGCTTACAACAGACTAAAATAAATTTTGCAAGTTAATTATAGCTCAAAGTATTTTAACTCGCAACGACAGACAAAATGAAACCAGATCATATGCCCACAGCCTCGTAAAGTGTGTTTTAAATATGGTATAATTGTGAGAGACTGCGGTAACGTACAAAACCGGAGCAAATCAGGTTAAATTTTGCTGAAAAATGACTGACAGAAATGCTGTTGACTTATTTAGAACGGCAACACTTCCATTCAAACATGTCTGCCCCTGTTCTACGTGAACGCGGTACTTCAACATGCAACGTGAACGCTATAATACACGGTGGCAGATGTACGATATTTATACTGCTTTTTACCATGTCATAACTAGATGAAACAATCACACATCACATCAGAGACATGCCTCAAATTCAAATGATTTAAAATGAAAAAAATTATGTGCTTTAATTATAATTTTTCCTATAAATTTTCAAAAATAATTAGATCAATGCATTTAATCTGCAGAGAAACCTAGGATGAGCATAAGTGAAATATAGTAGGTAGTTACCTAGAGTCCCGTTACTTCCCCATATATAATAAGCGTAGCGTATATTCATAATTTTGTGTATCTCTATGGCATGCTTATGTTTCTGAATAAAAGAGACTGTGGGGTGTGATTCTGACTGTAGAATCCACAAAAAAAAAACGCGCTTATTGCTTGAAAATCTTGGCACTACAACTTGAGCCTAATGCGTAGAATTTTTCAAAAGTTCATCGTTCGCAGTAGATTTACCATCGTAACAAAGCACGGAGAAATTATGAACAAAAGCGCACGAATTAATTAATTGATTTATATATATAATTTGGAACACTAATCTGGCGATTGATAGATAATATTTTATAAACAAATAATATTGTACCTAATTTTATCAGGTAATTATCCGGGGGTCCGAGTTGTCCGGGGGTCCGAGTTGGCCGGGGGTCCGAGTTGGCCCGGGTCTGAGTTGTCCAGGGGTCCGAATTGACCTGCAACCGAATCAGAAGGTAGCTCTGCTGCTGTTAAGCCGCCTGCTGCTGTTATGTCGCTTGCTGCTGTTATGTCGCTTGCTGCTATTATGTCGCTTGCTGCTGTTATGTCGCTTGCTGCTGTTATGCCGCTTGTTGCTGTTATGCTGCTTGTTGCTGTTATGTCGCTTGCTGCCGACGCCACTTCTGCTGGGGTTGCTGTTGCTGCCGTTGAAGATACGGCAGGACGGCGTCGACGTCGAGGGGGGCACCAGCAGCAGCAGCGCCATCGCCAGCAGCAGAGGTTTACTGACCAGGAGCGGCTCAAGGAGCAGGTGGAGCTCCGTCATCTGTAGCAGGAGCTTCGCCAGGAGCACCAGAAGCTTCGCCAGGAGCAGCAGAAGCTTCGCTAGGAGCAGCAGAAGCTTTGCCAGGAGCAGCAGAAGCTTTGCCAGGAGCAGCAGAAGCTTCGCCACCAGCAGGAGGAGGTGCACGCGCAGAACCCTTGGGGTGGTATGCGGTACCAATTGCGGGATCTGTGCCAGCCTCACGGCGGACGGTTCACGAGAATTTTTTTACAGCGGGCGGATATCATTAAATTAGAAGAACAGTAAGGAAGATATGTCCGGGAAGTTTCCGTTAAATATAAGTTAAATTAAATTTTCGAATTTTTAATGTTTTACATTCCTAAGGTAACGAAGATTCGCATCTTTTAGGCGTGTCAACGGCCATAGGATTATTATACTGATTTAAAGAGTTTTAGCTTCACACTACAATCGCCACGTTGCGTATAATAACTTCCCAGAAAAATTAGAATAGTGTGGGTGTTAGTTAGTCTTGCTTATTGCGTTATGAGGAGTAGCACCCTACGAGACTATGTGGATTAGCAGTTAGTTTAGGTTGTGTTTTTTTTTTCGGATCCACTTGGGTTTGGCCATCTTCATTTTCCCATTGGCCACTTTAAATCTCTTTTGTTTTGTTAGATTTGCCGTACGCACTGGGTTCTATTTTTGTAGTTTTGTTTGTCGGACAGTAATAGTTTGTCTAGAAATGGAGGTGCACACATTTAGTTGACCTGCAACGAGCAACAGTTTCCAAAATTATGCATATCGTGAACTCCACATCTTCAAAAGTGATGCGGGTTTGTGTGAAAATGTTTGAGAAATACCTTAGGATAATTCCTCAGGGGGATATGGGTTCATGGGCGATATGGTTAGGATGATTAATTTCGCCCATTCTATGTTATGGGGATTAACAACCCCAGGGAGACCCTGTGAATTGCATTACTCTTAGCCACGCCTGGCGTATCGTCATTGCCCCTGCTACTGATGCTTTCAACTGTTTTAGTCGGAATTGTTCCTATGTGCGCACACGTAACAGATGTAAACCCTACGTGTTTACGGACGTACTGCATGCGATTTGTTCGATTGTTCTAGTTATTTTGATGTGGAGATAGCGTATCATATCGGAGTCAGTATGCATTTGCATATACTTCATGTTTAAATGCAAGATTTGCATGCGATTAAAAATTAATAACAGGCCTGTATGAGTGCCAGGCGTTGCGATTTGTCTACAAGGTACATTTGAATCATTGCATTTGCGCATGCACGTCATTGGACTTGCTTCTTTCTAAATTTTCAGCATATTATCCGTATATTTAATATTGAGTGTAGGTTGGTATGTGAGAGGCGTTGAGAATTTTCAATTTACATAAATATTAAGACGAATATGAAATACTAAATAGAATGGCGACTAATTTTAAAATTCACCGTCTAGGGAGAAAATATTCCAATCCAGAAAGAAATCAGATTTTTATGTAAACTTGAGAATAATTTTTCCATTATTATTGAAGGGAGTATAGATTGAGAGATTGATAAGGTGATAGAACCAAAGTAGGTAGAGGTGCAGAATGTGGGCTCTTGCAAGTGAGCGAGTGAGGGATTAATTGTGAATTGTGTGAAGCGGTACAACCGAGGTCATGACGTTAAGGGGATCAACGGCGATTTGGACCAAATTCCAGTTTAGTCGATGGATTTTGGTAAAATTTTGATATGACTTGCTTCTCAACAAGAACAAGTCATATACCGAATTTCAAAACAATTAAAAAAATTGAAAAAATTGATGTTTTCGAAAATTTCAAAATTTTATTTCTCGGATATTATTGAAGTTAGAATCACTAAATTTGGTGAGACAATACTACATACACTGTTGATGACTGGCTTTTGCGCAGAATTCCAAACAATGCACGTAAATTTAAAAAAAATATAATCATAAGTTTCATTATTCATAAAAATGAAAAATTGTCGACACCAAACGAGAAAAAATGAAAACAGTACCATAAGAAGCGTAGATAAAAATAGCTCAACTAAACACAACAAAAATGATGAAAATCGGTACATTAGTTCAGAAACTATAGCGGGCGTGAGCTCGGTATCTTACATATGAGCTACGGAGCTCATTAGGTGAGCGAGGCCAGATGAGTGAATGATGAGCGAGTGAGGGCGCGCGGCAGGTGTTTGGAGCTCAAGCGCAGGGATTCCGCGCTGCGCAGCAGTTCATATTTCACTACGATAAATAAACAAAACAGTAAATAGTCATATTTAGTACTCTCCAAGACTAGTGACTAGTGGGCGATGCGGTAGAGCAGATGAGCCAGCAGGCGGAGAGGGAGAAGGAGGTGAAGGTGCAGCAGGAGACGGAATGCAGTCACAACCACGAAAACTAGCTGCAGAGCGACCAACACCTTCCTTTAACAACGTTCTATAGAGCACTGAAGGTTTTTGTTCATAGTAGGGGACCTGCAGCTAGTCGCAGCGCCTGGCTCACCCCTGAAAACCTCCATTCTCGGACCTCCTGCTGACGAGGGGCTCGCTGGCCATTCCGCTTATACGGTAGTATTCCTCAGACTCTGGGGATGATATTTAGGCAAAAAAATTGAAAATTTTGACCCAAACCTCGCAGTCGATCCCCTTAATGCTGGGTTTTTGTTTTGTGGTTAAAGGGACTAATGTTGTGAGCTTTATTGGATTAGATTTATTATGAAAATCTGGTTGGTTTGAAAGCCAGGATTTGACAGACGTTTCAAATGCCTAGCTAATGGCTGGGGTAATTAATTGAATCGGTTTCAGAATTATTGTCTCGAGCGACACTTGTGTAAAATTAACGAGATATTATAAAATACACAAAGGCAGAGTCTAATATTAAATAACAGTCGACAGAATTAAAATTTAACGTTTCGGGACCAAGAATCCCATCCTCACAAAAAAAGGTTAACCTACACTATAAAATAAAAGAACTTTCTTTATTAGCTAACGATCAGGGAGCATTGGTGTTAACGAGGGGAACTCTAACAGGCAAATGAACAGAGCTGCGTGGAGGAGTTGGATGTCAGCTCCTGTACAGTCGACAGATTCTAGGCCAAGTGTCCACGGTATGAAGCGGCCATCACGAAACTCTCTGGCTAAACGACTGCCCACGTGCCTTCAAACCCATCCACTATAATCGTTTTATCGATGACACCTTCCTCATATTCAACAATCAAGCAGA
>LQNS02278091.1:37088276-37099816 GCA_001587735.2 Parhyale hawaiensis | reverse complement strand
TGCCCGCTTCTCTGCTATTGGCCCGTTGCTCCAGCAAAGGGCGTGCCTAGATTGTGACGCCACGGTTCCACCCGAAATTAACAGATTTTCCCTACTTCCTTTACTGTACTGTGGTGTGCGGTCCTTGGAAACTAACGTGCAGATCGCGCAGCGAGAGAAGCCCTCGCGGGAGCATGTCGCCTAAGACCACTACCACGTTCCGACTACAAATGGTACTATAAGAAATTAATTCGAAGATCATGACAGAAGCTCTGGGAGACTTAACGGGAACAAATTACGAGAAATCAAATTATCAACCCGACCATTTGCTGATGCTCTATGCACCAATAAGTTTTGGGAGGTGTCACTGGTAAGATTACGGACTGAGCACTTCAACCTCACGCATTCGTATTTTTATACGCGCGAAAATCTTCCCCATTGTAACTGCTGCTCTGCCCCACTCGCAATTAACATATTCTTCTGCAATGTCCCGATTACGACCCACAAAGACGCGCACACTTTGGTGCTGGCAATCTCACTCTCTCTTCTATTTTAGAAGAAGATAAATCAGCCTTCCAAGGCCCATTACATCTTTTTATGAATAGCATAAACCTCTTCTATTCTTTATAAGATATTTTACTCTCACCAAGATCACCTAATTATAACATAACATGAGATGAAAAGAACAAATCACACGTCCAAATACAAACCTAGAAGGGAAGCGTATATACAGTATACTATTTGAATCCGTTCTCTTAATTTGAGTAACTTATCCTAATTGAAAAATTTATTTCGCTGTTGTATTGTGCTCCTATTGGCTACGGCGGGTTTCATTGAAACACGCAAGTGTTTCATTGCAAACGCGCCAGTGTTTCATTGCAAACGCGCCAGTGTTTCATTGCAAACGCGCCAGTGTTTCATTGCAAACGCGCCAGTGTTTCATTGCAAACGCGCCAGTGTTTCATCGCAAACACGCCGGTGTTTCATCGCAAACACGCCGGTGTTTCATCGCAAACACGCTGGTGTTTCATCGCAAACACGCTGGTGTTTCATCGCAAACACGCTGGTGTTTCATTGCAAACACGCTGGTGTTTTATTGCAAACACGCTGGTGTTTTATTGCAAACACGCTGGTGTTTTATTGCAAACACGCTGGTGTTTTATTGCAAACACGCTGGTGTTTTATTGCAAACACGCTGGTGTTTTATTGCAAACACGCTAGTATCCAGGATGAAACACAACCTTGTAAGCATTAAAACACTAGCGTGTTTGGGATAATACAGTATCGTGTTTGCGATGAAACAGTAGCTCGTTAGGAACAAGACAAAAGTGTGTTTGTGATGAAACAAAAATGTGCTTTCAATGAAACACTAGCATGTTTAGAACAAAACACTAGCATGTTTGCGCTGGAACACAAAAAAAGTGTTTACACTGAAATACAACATCTCTTTGCCATTAAACTCTAGAGTGTTTGGGATGAAACGCTATCGTGTTTGTGACTAAAAATCCGATAGTTTATGACTACATAAAGATGATCAGTCAAAAAATACACGTTCGTTTAACAGTAAACAAACGCTGTTGTTCATCACAAACGAAAATGTGCGTTGACGCAAATTCAAACGACAAGGTAGTTTACAGTTAAATTATATTGTTTAATGGCAAACGACCGTTTTTCTGCGTATACTGACGAATAGCACCCATTAAACCCAACTGAAATAAGATAGCTACCTGCACCCCATTAGGTTTTAAAACACAAAATACATTCATTAACAAAGGAGAAGCACACACGTAACGTATCCGCTAGAATTAGCTAATGGCAATGGGTATTATTAGTTTATCATATTTATTTCTCCTATAACAGTTTGGGCCCCCCTAATATGGGCAAAAACGCAGCTGAGGAAAATATTGGGCCTACCAGCACGCCCGCAGGAACGTGGAACCTACGCACACGGACGCTCCCACACAGGACCAACGTCGCGCATGGGAGCAGCAAGTCGTGCAAAAGGAAAGAGAGAAAAAAAAGAGGGATATGAACACAAGGCTAGCGGATGGAATAATTACTATTACCATTTACCAGTATTTCAGAGAAGGGACAGGAAAATATGAAATAAAGTGTCAGGAAGGCATAAAAACTGGAAAGAACTAAGTAGGTACAGACGGCAGGCTCCCTATGACCTAGCTAATATGAAGGCTGCACATGTGTTCCCCTCAGGTCGCCACCCCACATAACAGGATGAGGCAACTCAACTTACACGATTACACAGCTTTTTGTACAGAGAACCTAGCTAGTCTTACAATATTTTTTGGTATCCGTAGGTACAAACTGCAGGAATTCGCACAGCATGAATTGATCTAACGTACTTATTAATTCAATACCCCACTGCGTCTCAGTTACAGACAAATAAAAATAAGACAATAGAGAAATAATGCGCGGAAATACCGCATGGGCACGGCAACGTAAGAGTAAGGGAGACACGGTTAAATAACACCACATGTAACTGAGTGAATATGGGAAGAATCAAGGAAAGAACAGTGTGAAGAGGAAAATACCAAACCTAAATAAAGAGAGAGAGCAACCCTAGGAGCCTCCCCGTTGGGCATGTCCCAATGACTGGATGGTAAACATAACTAACCAGTCACTCTGCTTCTCCAAAAGCACAGGATTGCGGTAAAATATTGGGCTATGATACATAAAGAATGGGGCAATAAGATGATACCAACCCATGGTAAGCCAAGCAAATGGGAAAGGAACTAAATATAGTGATCATTGACTGTATTCTTCACATATATAACATGTAACCCATGATCACGATGATCAAGCACACCAGCTCAAGGCTTCCAAGAATCTGTACGGATAACAGAGGGAAGAAAGAAAATGAAGTACATATAGTGTTGTTAAACTGGAAACGATAATGGGGCCCAGAAGGCTTACCCATCAATCAACTGGATCAGCACAGCGAGTTTAGGAATGAAAAAAGAAAACAGAAAGTGACAGGGAGTGTAAGAAAATGACAGTACATGCAATGAGGATACAGTCCTGCTCAGCCCTGGTGATGACCACCCCTAGGGAACATTACAGCACGGCGTCGCATAGTATGGGGAATATCAAATTTCCAAAACTGTTTATCCTTCAAAAGGTAATAATGCTGAGTATAATTACACATAAAATCACCAACTTTAACTGATATTAGTATTACCAGCCTCCTAACCCAACCAATCCAGCAACGGGCACGAAGGCGCTCTATCAACAGCGACACGCAGCTATACTCGGCACTGCTCCTGGAAACTCGCTCTGACAGCAAACCCACTGGATGTGTTCTCTACTTATTTCAATCTTGACACAGTGTGCTAGTACTGGTTGGAAAATTGCATGGAACAGAACCCGGCGCTCGGGTGCAAGGCCCTTTCCGCGGCTGGCTACAACGGCTGCGGAAAACATACTCAGGTTTACCCATGGATTTCTATTATGAATTTCTATTATGTAAGATCACCGAGTCCGAACTACTGGGCATGACAGTACATACAAAACAAAGCGTGCAAGAGAACTAATAGCCAAGGTTACAAACAGAAGGTAAGGAACCTGGCGCTAGTGATAGAGGAACTGCGAACACTTTGCTTCCTTCCACTTTCATACTCCTACTGATCTTACTGTTATCTGTTCTTCCTCTTCTTTCCCGACTTGCTGTTCCCATGCGCGTTGATCCTGTGTGGGAACACCTTCGTGCANCTTCGTGCATGGGTTCCCCGTTTTTCTATCGACATACTATATGTCCCTTCCTTTTCCTCTCTTAGAAGAGCTTAGTACTTATTTAGGGAGGCTTAAATCTTCTTATAATACCTAATACTGCGAACATAAATAAACAACGTTGGAAATCACGAGCCATGAGGACAAATTTGTACATCACCCGATAGGCGAACCTAACTGAAATCAAACATACATATTTACTGTATTAAATGAGGGAAATCCGGGCATGTGGGGTAAACGGATGAAACTGATATATTCTTCAGCATCATAATACCGTCGTTGGCTATCCCCATTACTCAAGATGTAGTTTACTGTTGACAAAAAATTTAAAAGCAGTAAAACGCAAACCATCTAATTGCAATGTACCAGTTGTGCAATCTGGATCAGCTTGCTATTATCGAGGGATTGTTCTACTATGGCCGATTTTTAAGACCGTAAAGGGGCGACCCGGGATACGTAACCGAACAGATAACCTGTCACGTACGCCACTCAGTTCAAAATAAGAGATCACACAGTGGATCTTGAATAGCAAAGTTGAAATTGGTGTGAACCCGTTAAACGGTCATAGACAGAGCCACACACCGAGAACGCTAATCTCCGCCAATTAACGAAAGCCTAAAAACAAAGAGGAAAGGGAAAAACACAGTTGAACGCGAACTCGTGAATACTAGGTCAGCGCCATAACACACCCGCACTGGACGGCCTAGATCAGTACATAGTAAAGTTTACCAGCCGGTTGCGCCTTCAGTGCTCCCAGATTATCCAAGCCAAACCCTATCTGTACAAGGAAATCAAGATACTGATTTCACCGGCATCAATAAGCGTGGGAAGCTGAAACCCTGGGGTTTCAGCTCACAACCCATTTACGGCCGAGCACCGAACCTACGCTGAAATCCCGACAGGTGTCACACACGCAGGATGTGCTCCGTTGTGTGGCATTTGAGCGGCCGAATACGATAGCTACTCTATAAACTGGTGCCCCTACAAACAAGAATGCTCACAGAAGAAAAAATTTACCCTCCTCATAAAGAACTCAAGAGTAAACACAATTAGAGGCCATAACTGGCACTAAATGCAAAACTTGGTTCCTTCACGCTGCTAGCTAACATAATGCACTGTTCTTGAAACCCAGAAACTGTAGGAAATGAACATGTTTCAATTAAGGCATCATAAAGCTATATGCCTGGTAGCAATATAGCAAAACCCCGACGCATCCAACATTGACACTTTCACTATGACGCTGCGTAACTAATACAACTCGGGAACCAAGATGACAGACGTGTCCGCTAGGTGAAATTCACACAGACCCCAGTCAGTAATTATACCAACATAATGGTTTCCCTCGGGGCCAACATATAAAATTGCAAATGTTATTATTTATCTATAATTTAGATAAATGATCCAATTGATTTAAGAATAAGAGAAGATGTAGTAAACCAATTAAAGAGCAAGGATCCGTTATCGCATTGATTACAACCCATTGACAAAACCCAATCTCATGGAAAGAACTCAGCCAACATTAAGACTATAATTGGTATGAGCACCAATACTATATGAAAATATTTAAAAATGCTCCCAACCTTCCTAAACGCTATGTATTTAATATATCACGAAAACCCCACAAAGAGGCACCATAGACACGTCCTCTCACATCACACACGATCAAGAGTGTTGCAAATCAGAGGCAAAGCCTGGCACGGGCAGAGGTAACCCGTTCAAATAAAAACCTATTGCAAGGGGGCGGTAGTCCACACAACAGTTGGAAGGCTCGTAGCTTCGGCTGTCGTTGCGGCGTTGACGGCGCTAGTGATCGGATGACTATACATGTATATGCTTTTCAGAATCCTTAGTAAGGTTTACTTCCACGCAACAGAGCTTCACGGCTTTTGCTGTATAACCCGTTGCGTCTGAGCTTTTATTTCTTGCTGATCCTACAGTAGCTACACCAGGACCTTTATTGTCCTATAGGCACAATTAGAAAATAATATATATATATCTGAAGACAGAAAGGTCAATCACACCTCACCAAAGAAAAGCAATGCGAACCAAACAGAAACAAACACAGTCAAAGCGGCTCCAACCTAGTCTACCGGATCTAGTTGACTCAAACCAAACCCTGCCTAACCGTTCCATACTGAACCACACTAAAGCTAACTGAACCAAACCTAACCGAAACAAATCTAGTTAAACAGATCAGAGACGAACAAAATTGAACGAAATCGAATTAAACTGAACCAAGTTGAGCCAACATGAGCCAAACACGACCAAACCGAAACAAACCCCAACAAACAGGAACAAGCCCAACCAATCTGAACAAAACCAAATTCAACCCAACCAAACCGAACAAAACTGTTCCAAATAGAAACAATCCACATCGAACCAAAACGAACCGAATCAAACCGAACTCAAGTAGACCAAACTAAAACGAACTAAACCGAACCCCACCGAAAGAAACTGAACCAAATCGTACAAAACTGAACCTAACCGTAGACACTGCACTGGTGTGATGATTGCATCGGCCGATGCACTTGGGGTGACAGTTGCACACGAGATCCTATGAATTTTAAGTGATATTTGAATTTTTCCTTAATTGGGGTGGGTGGGCGGAGAGCTAGGTTTCGGGTTTGCAGATAGAATTTGTTATTATTGCCAGTAACAACAAAACGCTGCTTCCAACAGTGATAGCTTACTATAGGAAGACAATCACAGGGCTACTACTGTAACCGCACAGGCGTGAGCCGCCTGACGCTTTAACCTTTTTTTTTATCACCGCTCTCCCCCGGGCTACCTGTAGTGTACGAACTTGTAAGTGGGAACATTCTTGTGTGCATTGGCCGCGGTCTGGCGTGGCAGCGGTGGCTGTTCTCGGTTATATTGTAGTTTAACTTAATTTTTTCTTTTTAAGCCTTTAATGTTAATGAAAATGTCATTTTTCTAATTAAATTCCCTTTTTAATGCTATTCACTATGCACACGCTGTCGGACTAATTATTTTATCCATACAGACCTGTTACAGCTTATCACGCTGGCTGTCATTTTTCTGGATGTGAATTCTTTGGTAGTTGGTAACAGTATGGTAGTTGTAGCTTATGGAGTCGAAGTCAGAGTCTTGGTTCCCTTCTGAGATTGGGCCTGTTTCCCATTACTGCCACCTGCTCAATTAATCTAAAGAGTAAAATCTTTTAAATTCATTGTACTCAAAAATAATGAGTTCTGTACATTTACTTTCAGCAGTTATTCATTAATAGTCACAATTATGAGGCAGTTTACGTTTGCTTTTCATCGTCACGATTGCTGGGGATTTTCTGGCGACATGGCTGTGGAGCATAGGTGAGTGCGCTCCGGCTGTGATACAGCAATATGAGGATCTGTCTAGGGGTGCGAGATCATCTAAATTACATACTCACCTATAGGCCAGAGACGAATACTACTAGAACCTGCATATTTCCCTGTTTACTGATGCCCTGCGTTGCTATGACTACGACTGTCCATTATATTTTCGTCTTCTTTGCTTGGGTTCCATTGCATAAGAAATTGTCCTGGATAATGAATGTTCTTTTTGAAATCCCATTCTCGCGGCTGAGAAGCCTGATCTATTTGTAATTGAAGAGACACTGTGGAACTGATAGATTCACGTAAGAACTTTTGACAGGTAAATATTCTTCCCATTTAACGACAAATAAAGATTTTTTCTTATTCTCAAATTGTACTGATTTATTTTTCAACGGGACCGTGTGTTTGTTTTGGACTCGTATCAGCGTATGTAATGGCAAGCTGTGCCATGAATGAACTTTAAGGCTGGTCTTCGCTAGGCCAACCGGCGGTTTCCCTTCGCCATTTACACCTTCTTTGCGTTCCAACGTTGTATTATGTCGACCTTAGCCGTTAGCTAGGCCTTCGGGACGTTTTTCTTCCGTGCCCACTTTGCTCCCTTCCATCTGCATATTTCTACTGATGCTTCTTGTTCTGTCCTTCCTCTTCTTCAGATTTGCTGTTCCCAAGAGCGTTGACTCGTGCATGGGTTCCACGGTTTTCTTGATATTCTTTTGCTCCTTCTCTTTCAATCAATTGTATTCTGCGAGTAGAGAAGCCTAAACTGGGAGAATACTCTCCCTCGTCTGTTTCTTCCGCGTCTCTGTTTCTCCCTCGTCGATCACCTCCTCGTCTACTTCCCATCATGCCCCACGAGCAATTTTGTTATCTTTATCTTCGCGTTGTCTATTCCCCTGTTTTTCTCCTCTATGTTCAGGCGGGAGGGCGAGAAGAGGAAGCTTACGAGGCTGCTGGCCGGCGGGCGAATTTTTTTTCCTGAACCTTTCAGCAAGTACAGTCTCAAGGCAGCCAATGGCGTGGCAGCTCACAGGCCACAGTGGGAGGGACGAAGGGTGATGCTCAGTTGTAGTGGGAGACCTACAAAACAGCAGAGGGATCTATCGAGTCGCTCTTCCCTGGTCAATAGGGAAGAGTCGCAGCGAGTGGCCGGGCTCCTTGCTTCGTGGCTTTAGTGTCAGATGGCTGTCAGTCCCGTCCTTGTGGCGTTTGAAACACGAATACTTTATTACAAAAAAAGAAACATAAATATTTACCGCAGCACCCTATCCTCGTCAGCGGAAATATCTCGCGTAGTATTTACTCTGATAGCAGCAGTATAAGGTATATACTAATACCAGTCTATACGGGTATTTAATGCTGGTAACTTAACCGTACAACTTAGTACACACTAGAAGAATATTAACAACTACCAGCAAACACCCGACGACCCCAGCAGACAGTGGCCAGTGGCATATACCGTCAGGTGTCAATAGATTGCAGCAGTAATCATTCAACAGCTGTCAGCAAGTAACAGCGACGACAGCGGCCACAAGCGTGCAACGGTAGCTTCTCGAAAAAAAAAGGATTATCGTAGATCTCAGTGACGGTGGAGACACCGGCAGCCACTCGTCGGACACAATCGATGATTACGGTACCAGCAAATAAAATAGGGTCGAGAAGGTAGTAGCATCAGTAGATGACGGTAGTTCCGCAAATAGCAGTAAATGTCGACAAACGCCGATAGATGCTAGTAGGTATCAGTAGATCGTTAAGACCCCGGTAGAATTTATAAGTCAGAGGAAACCGGTAGGCTGCCATAAATAACAGTAGGCATCAAAAAAATGACCAGGCAATCGTGAGATTACTACGTACCGGTGTATCACATTGCAATAATGACGACTACCGAATACAATTTGTGGGTACCAAAAGACAGTAGGTAATTCTATAATGGTGGATTCCGGTAGATAATCATACCCCAGAAGTTCCGTTGATACCAGTGAGTAGATGCAGACCCACAGATACTAATTGAAGACGGACTTCAGTAAGACCGGTAGTCAGATACCGATAGCAGATTACAAAGGGGCAATAAACTTCTACTGGATGGGAGGAGATTCCAGGGATCACCAGTGGAAGTAAGTTGATCTCACATACCAGTAACTAATCTGTCATCAGCAGAGCAGTATGGGTAGGTCACCTTAAATACTCGGGAACCAGTGGATCATAGTAGGGACCGCGATCGATGGCGGGGTCTCAGTAGGTAACTCGATAAAGGTAAACAGTCGTCACCGGTAACTTGCAGGAGGCGAAATGTAAGAGAATGGACGACATACACCCTCCTCCTTCCACCTGAGAACAAATAAAACTCCTAAGAATTTGCAGACATACATAAGAGCGTTAAACAGGGGAAGAGGAGACACAAACAGCAAAAACGGAATGGAAGCAAAAATAAAGCTAAAGTATGCACAGAGACAGTTGAAAGAAAGTAGACAGAGAGCAGAAAGAAAACCGAAAAAACAAAAAGAAAACAAGGAAAGTATAAAGAAAGCAACAGGAAAAAAAGGAGAACCGAAAAGAAGAGGCAGGGATATGGAAAGAAAACGAAAAGAGGAGCATAGAGAGGAGTGGAGTGGGAAAAGTATGGTGGAAAGAACGACAGCGGTACAAGGAACAACATAAGGTATAATGGTTTCCCGCCCAGCCCCTGACATGAATAGTAATCTAGTTAAAAAAAAAAATATTGGGTCACTGTTCATACAATCATTTATAGACGCTGCTATACAAAAATTAGAACTTACGGGAAAAATAAAGGAACTAAAAAAAATGAGCAAACTTCCTTATGTAAACTTCATATATATTACCCCTAATTTTGTTATTGTGATCAACATTGTATAATATATTCTATCGGAAACTCCGAGCCACAGCAACATTTGCGCACAGCGCACTCCGAAGTAAGCACGCTAGGAAGGAAAATAGAAGAACAAAATCCCGGGCATCCCTAGGGCCCAGAACAGCAATCTTAGCAGTACGGGCGGTCAAAGATTCCGTTAGGGCCAGCACCTCGATAGCAAAGAGCAGATACATAGAAAGCCTACACAGGAAAGGAAAGTCGAGAATTATTATTATAATAACTTTGTTTTAACACCCGTATCCCCCAACTCAGGCGTTCCAACAGAGATGAGTGTGTAATATTTATATACCACATAATTTGTCGCGTGGCCTACGTGCGCTACTACGGGCAGGAAACAGGGCGCAAAGCATAGTAGAAGACGCTCGAGTGGTCGGTCTCTACCACTGCCTTCCAGACGAGAAAGAAGAGAAAAATTCAGCGGACTAGGTACGCTATTTCGATCGACAGCCCACCAGTGGGTGGCAACGAGGAATTACCGAAAATTAGCAGGTGCAAGTCTCCGTCGCCACAATAATGGTGATCTAACTGCGAGAGAAACACGAGCCACGTCATATGACGTTAGAAACGGGAACCCATTCACGAAGATGCTCCCACACAGGTCCAAGGCGCATGGGAACAGCGAGTCGGGAAAGAAGAGAAGGAACATGATAAAGCGCGAGCAAATAGGAGCATGAGATCCGAAGGAGCACAGTGGGCACGGAAGACGGACGTCCCGCACGCCTAGCTAACTCACTGAGGTAAGCTAGAGCTTCCGTCTGGGGCGGTACTTCTCTTAACCTAATATGAGCAAACCTAGTTAACGAAATCCGTCATTAACGTGCCCAGGGTAATTCACCATATTTACTGTCAATGCACGGGGATTCAAGACTGTAACATTGGGTCCCATCTACGCCGAGAGAAAGCTCTTTCATTCAAGGGCCAGCGGTGTCACACACGTTACAAACCTAACCAAAAATTACAATTCCACCCAAGAAGGACACCCCAGTGCCAATGTACGCACCTAGCTAGCGATTTCCCTAGGAATCACCACAGAACAATTTCAGGCTAAATTGTATCGGGAAAGCAGAAACGTATATGTAGCTACGCCCACTTACCCACTTGACGGTTGCCATACAGCGCAATAGAACCAACCGCAATATAACTGCTCACGTAATTCTCACACAAGACAATAGTCGACAAGTGATTATCTGCAATAGACAGTACAAGACTAATGAAATCACACAAAACCTATATTTCACCATAATGTCCTCGCACCAGCAGCCTATCCACTTCACAGCTTCACCATTAATAAATGCTACCAACACATGATAAAATACAACACATGATAAAATACACTTGGCCCCATGACCAACTCGACAGCTCCATAACCATCTATGGCTCCATTCACACCGGGCTGCACTAGTCTGAACCCTGGACATTCTCGGTGATGGTAAGTGATGGTGACGTGTACGCGCGGTGCGCGTGTCTGCAGTGCAGTGATAATTTTGACAGTTCCCATTGTGCAAGCTTGGTGTGAGGTTAGCGCTGCTCTCTAAGCAAGCAATATGGCTGCAGACTATGAATGGGACTTTCATATGGCTGCAGACTATGAATGGGAC
>LQNS02278091.1:37038467-37055230 GCA_001587735.2 Parhyale hawaiensis | reverse complement strand
GTATGGATGTTCAAACTTTATTTGGCACTATTTATGCTCAATATTGGTAGCCTATTCACTATTTTGTTTAGGGAGTGTTTATAGTAAGTGCTTCTCCCTTGGTGCATGCTTCTCCTTTGGTGCATGCTTCTCCCTTGGTGAATGCGCCTTCTCCTTTGGTGGCTGTTGTTCTGTTGTGGCTGTTGTTCTGTTGCGGCTGTTGTTCTGTTGTGGCTGTTGTTCTGTTGTGGCTGGTTGTGCTTTGGTGGCTGGTCGTGCTTTGGTGGCTGGTCGTGCTTTGGTGGCTGGTCGTGCTTTGGTGGCTGGTCGTGCTTTGGTGGCTGGTCATGCTTTGGTGGCTGGTCGTGCTTTGGTGGCTGCTTGTGCTTTGGTGGCTGCTTGTACTTTGGTGGCTGCTTGTACTTTGGTGGCTGCTTGTGCTTTGGTAGCTGCTTGTGCTTTGGTGGCTGCTTGTGCTTTGGTGGCTGCTTGTGCTTTGTTGGTTGGGTTTTCTCTGGTGGCTAGGTCTGTTCTGGTGCCTGCGTTTTGTTCCATTGTGATATTGCTTAGGAAAATTCTCTTCAGGTTTCGTTGACTTAATGGAACTTGAGATGATTGATTTGGCTGCGAGGAATATGTGACTGCGATTGTTTGCACTTGCAGCTGAATCAAAGACAGTCCTAGTCCTAGCCTTCCCTATGTTGGAAGAAATCGCTCTGGGGACATGCTTAATTGGTTTTTCCACCCCGGTTTTGACATTTGTCTTGGTCATCGTCTTGAAATTAAGCTCATATTTGTTAATAGTATTTCTTACAGTCATGACTTTGTTTAGTTTCTTTTGAAAAAAAAAATTCAATTTCATTCGACGTCTCGTGCGTTGCAAGTTTTTGTTTGCTACAAGTTTTTTGTAATTCATATTTGAAGAGCTGGTTATACCTACTCGTCTAAAGAATGCCAGTCATAAACTTCTTTAAGTTTTGCAGCAGGCGTTTTTTTGGTGGGGGGTTGTGATTGGCTCAATGTAACTTTGACAGGAGTTTTACTGCTGTTAGAGCATTTAACCCAATGTGAGTTGTCTCCTTTTATTCATTTCTTTTATCTCTTATTCAAAGATTTTTACTTTCTTAGCAATATTTTCTCTATTCTTTTCATAATTTTCTGTAGGCTAAGTTTTATTGTTCTTACATTCAGCTAGTTTTGTCTTTTCTGAAAATTCTATACCAATTGCTATTTTTTTTCCTTTCTCTCATTTTTCAGGCTTTTGACTTTTTTATCATTTTCAATTATTGGAGCTTTGAATTTTGCTGCAAAATTTTTTTTTTGTTTTGTTTTTGTGTTACTTTGTCGTACACTTGTATACCTATTCTGTTTTTTATTTATGTTTTTGCACCTGTTTACTTTTGCTTTCTTTGGTTTAGCTTTTGACCTTTTTTCTATCTTGCCTTGCTTTTTCAATCTCATGGTTCATCTCGCCTTAGGTGGTCTTTTTTTGGATTACCTGGCCAAATACCAACCTACAAAACTTTCACATTGTTTACAAAGCGTATTCATTGAGGATCGTATTGGACTTCAATATTTTTTCGCCAATTCGTGCTGGAATCTGTCACAATCTCAACCTCTGAGTCTTCATTTATTCTTTAAGATCTTCAGCATTTCTTTTGTTTACTTCGTAGTCTACCTGCTAACCAGATATATTAAATTGTGATCAGTAGTTATATTTTATATTCATACTTTATTGATATTTATGTTGTCTTTTAAATTATTTACTAGAATATTTTCGATGACCGAGCTTAGACCTTTTGCATTTGAAACAATTTCAGTTTGGTTAAAGTTTCCTGGAGAATGTTCATCCTACACTTAGTTGTTATCCGCAAGGTTTCTTGACATACAGTATTATTTTTTAGTGTCGACATGGTAAACTTCTATCGAAGAATACTCATAATTTGGCTGAATGGCAGGGATCCAAGAAACAACAAAAGTATTATAATTGCTTCCATCAGTTGTACAGCAGAATAAGTTACAAGCGTTGGTACGTCAGAAGTGAATTACCCACGTCAGTTTGCGTAGCCACATTTACATTTTGTTCTTTTGAAGCAGCTGCTGATGAACAACTAGGTTTCTCGTTTATTGCCGGAGAAGATTTTTGATATTTTGAAGTGCAGCTCGTTTTTTTAAGCAAGTTGACTTTAAGATTATCGCTGTTCAAAAATGTACAATGATTACGTCCGCTTGATGCCATAGTTTATTATTTGGCAAGTACTTTAAGTATTGTCAGAAATTTTGAACCGGCTACAAGTTTTGTTTACTTATACTATTGCCTATAGAACTATCTATATTAGAGCTAATATCTACACTATGTAGGTACAATATTTTTGAATAAGGAAATAAGGGAACGTATGTAAGGTTGGGGACTAGGGTACGGTATACATAGAGGGGGCGTAGCGGTAGAGAAAAATGTTCCTGCAATGGCGAAGCCACATTCTGGTCCACACAAACAGGGGACTGTGTGGTGCCATTGGCGAACTACACCGGGTAGAAGATAGCCAAGATCAGAACCGAGTGGCATCGGCGATCTACAGTATAATTTGTAGGAGACATCACAGATTTCGACTGCATAGATGTCAGCGGTGAGTTAGACTTTCGAGTTTTTACACGAGCCTTGTTTTCTTGGCAGTAGGCTTTTCGGTGCATTTTAGATTAGCACACGGAACCTCTGTATTCCCGTGGGGAAAGAGAAAGGCTGTGGATGTTACAGGAGAAAGAGACCGTGTGGATGTTACAGGAGAAATGTTATGTTACGAGAAGAGCATGGAACACGTTTTATTTTAGTAGATAGCTCTGTTCGTTGCCTGCCGGTTAACTACAGAGCCCAGGGAGAAGGGGAGACTACAGCGTAATTTAGTTTTGTATTATACAAGTTGAAATGGATTTAGGATAGGATACAACAGTTGCTACAGGTACCCTACTGTGTCGCCAACCAAGAAAGGCTCTTCCCAGCGCACGATTACACCAACACAGCTAAGAAAGACGTCGCTTTAAATTAATTAATTTTTAGTAGAGCAATTCGTACTAAGCTGATTTATAGCCATTTGCTGTTTGTTGGAACGAAACAGAAAATAACTTTGATGAAGCATTTTTTAGTGTTGGTGGTAATTTGGGTAGCTGTGGAACATTCACCGCGTGGGTCAAGTAATTACCGGGTGGTTGCCGTAAACGTGCAGTAGGTCAGCAGAATCAGTAGGTACCTTAGGTGAGACTTGCAGTAACTAAAGGAAACAGTCATGTAGAAAGTGACATATTGCTATTGACAAGTTGCAGATAGCACGGCCTAATTGCCGCAGACATGCCGCAGCAATACATGGTTAGCGGGGTTAGTACTGTGGAAGTATAAATCGTTTTGTACAGTTTTCAGTTGAGGTTCTCTTTCAAGATGGTGTTTACGTTAGCGGGATTGGTATTGCCAAACTATAAATGATTTTGTGTAGCCTTCAGTCTATGTTCTCTTGCATTATGGTCGTCACACGTTAGCTGGGTTGTTACCATGAAATATAAATTGTTGTACAGCATTAACTGACTTTGGAGACATTGAAGTTATGATAGCGTTTTTTGTTTAAAAAATTGTTGAATTGTCGAAGATTCATACGTGGGAAGTTTCCGTGTGTCAAGTTCCATGCAGTTAATACTTGGTTAAGTTTCATACAATTAATACTTCATAAGCTGGTTACGGTCGTTTAAAAATACCAGTTGTAAGTTTGCTTCGCAGCCGTGGATTTTGGCGAGATGAATAAATAATTTCTATTGTTAGTAGTTACTTGTAACAGTGTAAGGTGCTTCATTGAATTAGTCTTTACTGTGCTTGGATCAGTATTTTCAGGTTCGTTCTTCCAGCGCTTTTAGGTTCGGTTTTGAAGTTTTATTAGTTACGTTTCATAATAATTATTTCTTTGTCAGAAAAAGGTATTGCGTGTTGAAAGTTCATTGCAAGTTATATTTAGCATGACAAGCTGGTTATATCGGTATTCATTCAAGAAATGATAGTTTCAAATTTGATGTTAATTTAATTTTTGGAGAGGTTTTTTTCAGTGGTTTAGTTGGCAAAGTGTTTAGGATTTGTTTAAGGAATATTTTGTTGTTCATGTGACCAGAAATTTTTGTTGCAGTTTTCTATCGCATTGATTATTGGGTAGTAGGAGGGGAATTTTTATAGGGAAACTAAAGAGGTCTTTTTTTCCCAGAGGTTCGTGCTTGAGTTTCATTTGGTGAAGACCTTTTCCGTGTCTACGGAGGTCGGAGGTGGCAGTATTTTTCCAAGGTGCGTGTTAGATACGTCGTATTCTATTTGGGTAGCTAAGCTAAGATTAAATGATTGATCCATGCCTGTTTGGTTTGCAGGCCACAACGGTGAGGAGTCCTGAATTTGAGATCGAACAGCTTGAACGTTTTGTTTAATTGTTAAAGTAGTTTTGCAAAATAAGCAACTGTATATAGGTTTCGTTTGAACGGGTGCAAAATGTTAGAATTTGCGGTGATCGTTTGAAGGCTCTTGCTATACGGTGATTTAATGGGATTCAATTTGCCTAATTGCTACGAAATGGGCGGAAATTCTGTTAATTTATAATTTGGCAATTATATTGACCAAACTAGTTTGAAACAGGAATATGCATGATTTGAAGTGTAAATTTCATATTAGTTAAGAGTTTGAAACTTGAATTAGAGGAACAAGTGCTATGAGGATTGAAGTACAGAGCGATTAATTTTCTTTGCACTTTGAGACTTGCTGGTTGTGGGGAGTTTTCTTTTGCGGAACTGCGCGTAAACGTATAGCGTAGGTTTCATTTGTTTTCAGGATTTGAGCTTTAAAGGTAAAAATTATGTGAACTTAGACCACACCTTCACCTGGGAAATTCACATCCACTGGTTTGTGCAGCGGGAATAGGCTCACTGGCCCCAAATGAGTAAGTGTAGTCGCAGTTGCCCTCGGGTCACCAAGAACTATGGCGCCAATTTGACGGAAGGAACAATGACCTGCGACCCTTCACCTTCTTCATTTCTGAGGAAGGCAGTTCTGCCACAGCGCTGTGCATGCACACACAACTGCCGAGTCAGCACACCAACATCTGCAAAGAGCTCGAGTGTCTGATGGAGTATCGAACCAGCGAGATATACATGGTGTTAGAGCTGAGAACGGAAGCATGCAGTAAGAGACCAACTTGTTTTTTTTTTTTCATTTTGATACCTGTACTAATTTTTTTTTTTATCGTTTTTATCACCTGCGAACGCAGTGAGAGACTAGATTAGATAGGCGGCAGTAGACGAACCAAGAGGCTCATTACCAAAGAGACACCGGAACTTACACTTCGGCCCTCTATGAGTTATTGCCATTATGTTAGTATGATATAGAAGAGTGAGGAAACGAGAGGAGAAATAATGGAAGTCGAAAGATAGAATAAAGAGAGAGAGAGGGTATTAGGCTAGGTTTCGTTGAAGATTCAAGTTTATAAATATTTGAATTTGTATGCTTGTTCAATAAGTGTTATCTGTTAGGTGTTAAGTAATGTTGATAGTTGTTTGTAAGAGTTTTGTGGGGGATTTTCTATGTGATCACGACAAAAAATTTTGAATAGGTGGACATAAAAAATACTGATGCTGAAATTTGTTTTTCATTCAAAACAGGTGGGATTTGAACTAGGTTCATAATATTTTGCAGGGAGTCTCTTGGGTTGTTTTTGATGTGATCTATGTTAGAAAACTAGGATTAGCGGGGTTTGAAAAATGGTGGCGATGAAATTTGCTCTCACCGCGGGTGATTGTCATCATTAGCGATACGTTCTAGTTTCTACTGTTGCCAAGAACGTCGATTTTGTGTGGGAACAAGTTAATGCGGGGACTATTCGAGTTTGATTGTAGGAAGGTGTGAATATTTGCCCTGTAGTAACAATTTTGTAGCTACTTAGTGTATGCAATTTTTTTTAGGTTGCATTTGCGAGGAAAGGTTTGTAACTTGAAAGTAGCTATAATATTTACACTTTGCCTTTCATATGCGCGTTGACTGTATAAGTTTAATGTTGGATTATGCGAGCAATTGTTGCGTTCATTTAGGGTTCTGGTAGTTTTATAAGTTTTCATACAAAATTTTTTGGAAGTTTACAATTGGTTTCTTGTGTGTGTTGTTGATGGAAATATGCTAATGAGTTTGTTTGCTGGCTAGCAGCTACGTTTAAGGCTTCGAGGCACCGTCACGAAGTTTCAAAGGCAGGTGTAGACTACAAAGTTGTGGGAAGAAGTCGCACGAACCTTAGCGTTTTCAGTAATATGTGGTGAGGTGAGTATAGATTAATAAAACTATGTTGGTGTTGTATGTTCGGTTCGTGATATTTTGTTGAATAATCTCGCCCCCCGAACTGCGAAACTATTAGAATACTTTGTGGCCATTGAGTCCCCATTAGTTTTGATTGGAATTCGCATGTGAAAAGTGCGATCAATACGGGCTGAGCGTCTGGCCTGGATTCGTCTATTGACGTTGACAGTAATGCCTTGTAGAATTTTTCAGACATATGATCGTATAGCGCTCGAATCTTCTTTGAATGGAGTACATTTGAAGTTGAACAAGTCTTTCGGGATAGTTTAAATCCTGCATGTCCCAGATTTTGGCAGTGAACGATCGCTGGATAGCTTTACGGCGTTCAAAGTCTCTCCGTTTGCTTGGCATTTAAAGAGGTGAACAGTATTCAATCCTCGGTAGTATTAGTGGTTTCCATAAAGTGAGCATTGTGTTTGCCTCTCGGGAAGAGAAAGTTCGAAGTACGGTGGGTCATATATTCCATTGACAAGTTTGAGCTGCGGCGTTCAAAAAACTTAAGTTTAAAACCGTTGTCAAGCGCTTGATCTCGCGTGCAATGCTTGCACATTGGCAGCACATAAAAGTGTTATTGCGGCAATGGACCTGTTGGTTCGTCTACTGTTAGCTATTTAAGCTGATTGGAGGGGGAAAGTATCTTTATAAATTGGGATTAGTGTTAATTTACTTTTTTATTGTCTCTCTATACAGTTTGCATTTAGCGGCTGAATGTTAAGTGTGAATTTGAAGTTTGTAAATGAAACTTTGACGGATAAGTTTTTTCGGCTGCGAGAGTATTTTTGGGACATGAACAGGTTTTACGTTACTTTTGATATTGAAGATAGAAGCTGTACAATTTTTATTAAGATATGAAGAAAAACGCTGGGGATACAGAGCGTCTTAGTGTGATTTCTGGGGAAAAATGGAATCTGTAATTGTTCTCAATTGCTACAGAATGACGTGATATATGGTTCTCGACTTATGTGCTTAATTTAATTTTTTAGGTAAATGTTCTGGCAAATATGGTTGAGGTTTTGTACGCGAGAAGCCATTCGGTAATATTTGCTCTTTAAGCGCATCAGTCAATGGTGTGCAAATAGTTCGATTATGAAAAACAGGGTATCTCGCGATGACTTGAGATTTATGTATTTGATCAAGTCTGTACAATAGATAATGGCGAGAGTGAAATAGCTTTCAAAACTTAGGAATATGTAGCAATTTTTTAGGAACATGCTATAGGGTAGACATTGTTTTTGGAATGGAGGTGGAAGTATGGGAGTCAAGATGTCACCTTCAGCAGGCATTGGATTGACTATAGGATTCGGTTGTATTAGTTTTGTTCAGATTATATGGGGAGTAGTACCAAATTCACGAGAACCTTGTAGGTTACTTTAGCAATTAGGTAGGCTTTCGTGTCGTTTGGTTTTTGTTCTTAGTTTGTGTCGATTTTTAGAGGTATATTCTGGCTGGTCCTTTCTCTGCCATAATATAGTCTATTTGTATTCGGTTTGCACGCACCCAAGGGTCTGAATTTTCTACGCAGCGAATGTTGCAGCTTGTTCCAGTTTCTCCTGACAAGGTTGCATTTGTAAAGTTTAGTTGGTTCTCAATGCTTTTTTTTTTGTTTGGGAGGTAGGCTACTGATCGAAGTGACCAAGCTATTTCTTCTAGACTTCTATTTACTTGTTGTTAGTTCTTTCCCATGTGCGGTGTATTGAGCGACAGAATTCAGCCTTGTTCGGGGGTTGGAGATGCCTAACTTGCGCGTTTCGCCCATCAGTAGAGCATTGAGCATTAGAACTGCCGTTAGAAAAGGCAACACAAAAATCATTGATAATTGAAACTAAGACAAATTCGCGTCTTAGTGGCGCACGAGCCTGTGTCAGACCACAGCAAAACTTTGCTGCGATATAGACATTTTTTCCATGATGTAGTAAAGTTTGATGAATTACTTGGCGATTTTAGGGCCACGTGTTGGTCATTTTAGCTATTAGCTAGGCCTTAGGGACGTTTATTTTTCGTGCCCACTTATTTCATTTTCAAGCTCGTACTTCTTCATGCTTTATTCTAATTTTTTTTTTCATCACTGACTTGTTGTTTTTCTTATGCGCAAGGATCTTGTGTGGGAACATTATAGTGCATGGGTTTCTCATATTTTTTTTATCGTCATATATGTCCTATGTTGTTGTTTCTTCTGATCGAGGCGAAGTTGCTGAAAGAGAGCGAAAGCGGCTGACCAGTTCGAATAGCGACGACGGCTCGATCGAACTAACAAATGGAAGAGCATGAAGATGTCCAGTCAGTACATCGAAGCTGTTCAGCACAAAATCGTACCAGATTCTTTGAATTGGCTTCTAAGCGGTGAGCTGAAACGGGAAAGAGAAGATACCATCCTGGTAGCTGAAGAGCAAGTTCTCAGTACCAGGTACATCCAAAACAAGATAAGACAGGAGAAACGTTTTAGTACCTGCATAGTGTATAATTTGCAGCTCAGATGAAACAATCAACCACGTGATACGCGAATGCGAAGTGCTGGCGCAAAAGAAGTACAAGCGCAGGCACGATAAAGTTGTCCGATACCTTCACTGGACCCTTTTGTGGATCAATAACTTTCCGGTCAGTGAGAGGTTGTACGAGCACGAAGTTGCGCTTGTGGTTGAAATCGAAGACATGCAGATTTATTGGGATAAGCGGATGAAAACTGATAAACTACTTTATGTCAATCGACCGGACATTGTCGTGAAAGAGAAACAGGAGAAGTCGGCCAAACTGATCGACGTCTCAATTTCTTCCACTGCAGAATCATCGGCAAGGAAACAGAGAATAAGGAAAAGTATCTTAACCTTGCCATTTAACTATAGAGACTGTGGCAGATAAAGGTTGACGTCGTTCCAGTTGTAATCGGAGCTTTGGGGGGCAATGTCGAAGAATGTCAAGACTGCCTTGCGGGAGCTGAAATACGGTAATCTTCTCCGAAGAACCATTCATAAAAGCGCGTTGCTTGGAACAGCATACATCATTCGCAAACTGTTCTGAGTTTTAGGTCGCGGGATGTGACCCCGCACCAGAGTGTAGAGCTAACATGGCTCAAGCGATCCAATTTGGGTGGTGAAATCCCTCCTATAATATTAAAGTTAAAATAGTAGAATTTAGTTTTTTTTCGAATTTTGTTGCACATTAGTGTATGGTGCTTGGCCTGGAGTATGAAACTGAAAGCCAGTGACACAAAGTTTATGATTGTCAGTTGGATTTGGACATTTTTATTGTAGCATCCACATCTGAAGATAGAGGATTCTTTGCTTGAGGAGTCTAGCTTCTTGGAGATTTTGGGGTTGTCTTTGATAAGAAGCTTAACTTTCAGTCGCATATTAGGCGACTTGTGGCACATGCTTTTAACGAGATTTTTTTCGTGCGCAATGTGAATTATGTGATTGGTGATTAGGAGGTGAATTGCAGATGCTTTCAGGTTTTCCTGCTTCTTGTGTTGAAGTATTACTGATCGGTTTGGGCTTCAGCTGCTGAGTTACTTGCGTGTTCTAGACAAGAGTTGTTAGTTCAGTTGGCAGGCTGTGTGCCGAAAATGCTTTGGTGAACCGGTTTCGTTGGAGAGAGGTTGCTGGACTTTGTGTTTTTATAAGGAAGACTTTGGTTTTATTCATTTGTCGTAGGTCTCAAGGAAGAATACACGTGTTGCGGTTGAAGTGCATTTTCATTGTAGAGACTGTTAGATGCAGAACTCGTCAGTTCAGTCGGTGCTTTGTGGCATGGTCTGTTAGGGTTAGGAATTCATATTTGGCAATGGGTTTCGGTCGTGTTGGCCTGCAGGCGTTCAAGTCAGGAGTTAATAGCACTTTGTTGGATTTTTTTAGCAGCGTTTCGGGTTTTTGGGCGTTGCAAACTTTTATTTGGGTTGTATTACCTGTCCGTGGCGCTTCGGACGTGAAGTTTTAGTAATATTCATACTAATGTTATTTTCTTTCGTTCTTAATTTTTCCCAGAAGAGTCGTGTCTGTGCAAGTTTTATTATCTAATTTACTTTCGTCTTTAAGAACACTTACTATGGATTTAGGAAATCTTTAATTTATTCTATTTCATTGTATTTGAAAGTTAAGTTTGGGCGCTGAAAAGGTTTCATTGTTGCATTTTGTTGATTAGTTTGAAATTCTTCAGCTGATTTTATAATAATAATTTTAAAGTATAGATATTAGGTCGACTAATATAAAATTTAACGTTTCAGGAATGCCTCCCATCTTCAGAAATCTAACATATTCAGGTAACCTAGTAAACTAAAACAGAATTCTTTTTTATTGTCAATATATTATGGAGCTAAGAAGTTGCTCGCAGTAAGTCTAAAATGCAACTGAATGGAGCAAGGTTGGAGGGTCCAGACGAGACCATCGAGAAGAGTCTATCTCGACGGCCTCGGTCCAGATCTCCACATCTGTACAGTCAGAGGGTAGTGGGTCAGGCATAAACCGTGTATAGAGGTACAGCCGAGGTCTGTACAGTCGGAGGACAGTGGGTCAGGCATGAACCGTGTGTAGAGGTACAGTCGAGGTCATAATGTTGAGGTTAGGTTTTTCTCGGTGGATGTAAAGAGATTCCAATGTTGCGAGTTCGAGGGGGTAGAGAAGTCTATGATTGAGAAGTCTTTCGTGCTGATAGGATGATTATTTTGTTCAGCATGGAGACGGGGAGCAGAATGAGCAGGTTTTGCGAGTGGTAGACCGGTTCTGCTGAGGCGTTTCTCCGTGAATAACCAAAACTTCGCAAGCATAAACAAAGTTATGGTTGTATTGACGAGCAACTAGAGCAGTCACAAGGACATGAGATGGTATTTAGCGCCCTCTCTCGACAAACATGACAAGCTCTTATTGTAAACAAACAAATAACTACACCCCTCTATAATCAACGACAGTTTTTAATCACGCGGTTTTGGTGTAAATTTCAGCCTAACGTAACATATAACTATAAACAAAAATTTTTAGCCCCCATAAAAATTCAGTTCTACTCCAATCAAACAACTTCACTTTGTAAATAGACAATGTGACGTCACAACCAAGACCGATGAGCGCACTCAAAATGAAGTTGCGAGTTGTGGTCGTAAACACAACCAAAAACGAGTCTCCGTGCGACGACCACGTTTTTGGTCGTCACGTAGACATGAATTTGGTCGTTTCTGCAACTTGTGGTTGTATTCACGCACACAACTTCGCCACAAAGAATCGCCTCTGGATACGCCTAAATGTTGATCGATTCGAGCTTTGAAATGTTGTCCAGTGCTACCTATATGCGAAGCATTGCATTTTGTCTTGCAGATTCGTGTGCGGTGCAGCCTGCCTGAGTGTTGGAATATTCTGACGGAATTGCTTTGAAATGCGAGAGTATGGAATTTGTCAGTTTGCAGCAGAAATTAATTCGTACTTAAAATTTTGACGATAGTGGTTGAAGTTTTCGGACTAGAAGTATAGCATTTATTAAGATATAAGTGGACCCGCGCGTGAGGAAATTCACGCAATAATCTAGATGTTTGCTGTCTTTTCTGACTTGCTTTTTATGTTATCGCGTTCCGTTTATTAGCAGCTCTTATTCCTTTTTATCATTCTGCTTCTAGTCTTTCTTGTCAGTGTGTGGAATAGGCGTTTGATGTCTCTATTGGTGGCAAGTTCTTGCGTTTCCGTGTTCTTTTTTATATTAATGCAACTCCAGTCGGCGTATATGTAATGTGGCCAATTTTATAGACATTTGAGTTTTTTTTTTTTTACCTGTAGTTAGTGGGCGGAACTAAGATATAGGCCGAACAAATTGTCAGATATATCCACTCATAAAATTGGCATAGCCATGGTAAAATTTGACCATGATTTAAACGCCCTACAAAATGGTCCGAGTATAGGGTGGAAAATTGTCTTTTGCCACTGAAAAAAAAAAATTATTCACAGTCCGTGGTGAGTATTCAGTTGACTATTAGTAGGCAATAGCTTTTGTGTTAGCTCTATGAATCGTGCCGCCAGAGTATGTAGTTGAAGTATACGCCATTGGAAATGTGCTTCGCTAGGAACGTGCTGAACGATATCCTGAGTTATGCGCATGGCAGCAGGTTTTGCATTGAAAATTTAGACTGGCGTGACTGTTTTTCTCTTTAGAAAACTAGAGAGTATGTTTGAGGGGCTTTCATTAAATAAGAAAATGCATGTGTAATGCATTAATAAAAATTAATAATGTAGTTAGGTTTGTTAGTCGGGTAGAGGTTTGTATTTCGTGTGGAATTTTAATGTCCATTACAGCTTTTGCGTTGAGAAGTTCGTATTCGGGGAATTTCGTAAATCGTGACTGCAATGTATGTAGATTAAATCCTTCACAAGAGAAATGTAGCTACTAGTTACATACTTTTCACGCGCGGTAAATAAAAAGAGGTGAGAATTTGTTAGTGTCAGGTAGCGTCATGCTTTCGGGGATCATGCTGCAATAGGCCTGTGTTGCGGAATTACATGTGTAAAATTAGATTAGATAGGCGGAAGTAGAAGAACCAAAAGGCCCATTCCCAAACAAAAGGCCCATTCTCAACAAAATAGCTGACTGAGGAAGACGCTTTTTGAAATTTAAATATTTAATTTGGCATTTTATTGCTGAATTACAGAAAGGTGCCGAAAGTGTGTCAATGCCGAAGTATTGAAGCTACCCAATATCGGATAACAAATTAGAGAGGCTCTTAGTGTACAGTTATTTAATAGGAATCAATAAGTCTAATTGCTGGGAATCTTCAGAAATTTTTGTTTATTAATGAATTGGCAATCATATTGACGAAACTAGCTTGAAACAGGAATGTTTATTATTTGAAGTGTAAATTGCTTGTTAGTTGAGAGTATGAAACTTGAATTAGAGCAACAAGTGCTATGAGGATTGAAGCACAGAGCGATGAATTTTCCTCGCACCTTTAGAACTCGCTGGTCGTGAAATATTCAGATTCTTATTCAGGGGATAGTTTTGTTATGCGCAACGGCGCGTCAAGCGTATAGCGTAGGTTTCATTTGCCTTCAGGATTTGAGCCTTACGAGTTCACTTTTGATTTTTTTTTTGATATTTGCACTGATTTTGTTGTTTTACGTTTATTTATTGTTTTCATCACTCGCGAATGCTGTGAGAGATCAGATTAGATGGGCGGCAGTAGACGAACCAAGAGGTTCATTTTCAAAGAGACGCCGGAATTAACGCGTCGGTCCTCGATGAGTTATTGCCATTATGTTAGTAGAAGATTGAAGTATATAAAAACGTATATTTGTATGTTTGTGTAATAAATGGTCGAAGGAGTTGCGCAATGTTCATAATTTTTTGTAGGGAGGTTTGGTGGGCTGCGCTCGATGTGAGACATGACTAAGAACTGATAATAGCTGAACATGAAAAATACAGTTGTTGAAATTTATATTCTTTTCAAGCAGGTAGGAGTTGAACTAGGTTAATAATTTTTACAGGGAGTCTGGGGGGGTGTCTTCGATGTAATTTATGCAAGAAAGCTAGGATTAGCTGGCTTTGAAAAATGGTAGCGATGAATTTCCCTTTCACCGCGGGCGATGGTCATACGTTACCGATGCGTTTCAGTTCCATTTGCTGTTGACAATAACGTAGATTTTGTGTGGGAATAACCTTATGCGGGAACTATTGGATTTAGATTTTACAAGGTTTTCATATTTACCTTTTTGAGCATCAGTAACCAAGGGTCTCGAGTGCTTTCTCCGCAGGGGATGTTGCAACTTGTTGCAGTTCCTGCTGACGAGGTTAGTTTTGTGAGGTTAAGTAGGCTCGCAATAGCTACTTACCTTTCTGTTTCGGGAGGTGTGCTGCCGATCGAGGTGGCTCACCTATTTTCGCTAGACTTCTACCTTCTGAATTTCGTTTTATTTCTGTGTTGCGCAGGTGAGCGAAAGCGTTCAGCCGTGCCTGGGGTTTGGAGATGCTAAACTTGTGTATTTTTCTTGGTAGTAGCGTACTGACCATTCTGCGACTTGTTGACAGGAAAGCAGAGGCAAAATTGATAATTTGAAACGCGTCATAGTGGCGCACGAGCCTGTGGTTCAACACAAGAATAGTTCAGCGTGATATAGGGTTAGTTTCTACCATTGTGTGGTGTATTGATCGACAGAGTTTAGCCTTTTTTGCGGGATGGAGATGCGCAACTTGCGCTTCTCGCCGATCAGTAGGGCAACAAGCATGTAGAACTGCCGTCAGAAAAGCTAACACAAAAATCATTCATATTTGAAACGAAACAAATTCGCGGCTTAGTGGTGCACGAGCCTGTGTCAAATTACAGCAATAATTTTGTGCGATATAGACAATTTGTCCATGATGTGTTAATAAAGTTTATCGAATCATTTGGCGATTTCACGGGCTCGTGTAGATTATCTTAGTTATTAGCTAGGCCTTAGGGACGTTTATTTTTCGTGCCCACTTTGCTTATTTCATTTTCATCGTCTTAGTTGTTCATGCTGCTCACGTGTAACTTCCCTAATCACTGAAAGCGTCTCGCGTTATCAAGTGTATTAGTATTAATATGCCGATCGACGATCGGTTTTTGAATGGATGACAAGATAGAAAGTATTAACAGAATTTTAATTTTAAGCGGGCTGCCCACTAACAATTTTCGTTGCCGCTAGCAGCGATAGAAGCATCTCAACTAATCCGACTGCGTAGACGTGGCCGTGACCTAAGCATGGCGTCGTTGAACATTGTGCTGTAATTCTTAAAATATCCATTTTTGTGGTCTTAAACCGCTCATAATTAGGAGCGGTCTTTGAAAATTCTACGTTGCTACTCGCTATAGAGTAAAAGTTGCAGTAGCGATTGGAATATTCGAAAAGTTTTAATACAGTGAAAGTTTGCTCAAGCTGAAGCCGTGCCGTAGCTACGTGAACGGATTAGTCGAGTTGCCTCTAAGCTGCTAGCGGCAACGAAAAGTTGTTAGTGGGCAGCGAGCCTTAAAGGTAGTAAAGGGAAACGAGTTTTGTTGACTAAATTTCGTTCGGGACTTTGCCCGCTAAAGGGTTAAGGTATGTGTTACAAGAAACGCGACTACGTCAAGGTGAATAGAAAGTCATTTTACGGAACACGCTTGGATTTCTTGATGTGCAAAGAGTAACTCACTGTGGGTCAGTGTCTGAAACTCAATTTAACGAGTGAAGCCAGAGTATGTGCGTGAAGTTCCGAACAATTCAAGCCTCAAAGGCTTAATTTCAGCGCTCAAA
The DNA here is from genome assembly GCA_001587735.2 of Parhyale hawaiensis. Taxonomy (NCBI): domain Eukaryota; kingdom Metazoa; phylum Arthropoda; class Malacostraca; order Amphipoda; family Hyalidae; genus Parhyale; species Parhyale hawaiensis. The sequence goes on along the minus strand of LQNS02278091.1, from coordinate 37,039,678 downwards.
CGAACATGTTATTGACGCGCGCTCGATTGGTGGCCTATGTTAAGACTTTAAGGCCCCCAAATAGGAGTCTGAGGTTTCAAGGGCAATCGATCAGTGGTTTACACCTGAAAGTTGAATTAAGGGAAGTCAGCTTACCCGTCAAGTCATCCCATGAGTCGACTAGCCAATGCACCCAAAGTCGACTGAAGCTAAGCCAATAAGGTTTTTCTGGTACGGAATTGAATTGAAAATGCAGATTTAGCTTTACCACTATGCGAATGAACTTGATTATTTTTAATGCGTTTGAAAGTTGATTTTACAAAGAAGGATAATGTCGAGAAGTTTCAGGGAGTAAACGTTTGAAATTTTATTTACCGGACATGTCTCGAATTTCGAAATGAAGGCAGTTTGTGCTTGACTGTTCTGTGATCAGACAATGACGCCTTATGACGCGTCTTGGGATAAAAGCGTTTGTACACCAAATGATACTGGAGCTGAAGTTGGAGGTAACATTTTACCATACATCAAACAGTTAACAATTGGAGCATTAAAGCGACTGCATTAGCGGCCGCAGCTCCGCTAAAACTATGTCCGAGAGGCTGAGAAGTTCACAGGGAACGCTCACGGCAAGCAGTCAAGGATTCCAAATATAACTAGTAGTGGCCATCTAAAATTTTCAAGGAAATGGTAAAGGAGTGAGGTGACTGCCTAGTGATTCTGAAAAGCGGAGAAATGGTATTTCATCTTAGAAGCGGTTTAAAAAAGTAGCGTATGGTAGCCCAAACTGTTTTCTAAAGTTGCCCAAGAAGTAGCGTTTAGCCCACATTGAAAATTTAGTAGCGTGGAGGCCTCAAAAGTAGCCTAATCTGCTACTTGTAGCCCAAATCTGGCAACCGTGGTGACACATTCGATTAGTCAATAATAATATGAATGTCTTGAAGCTAGACAAAAGCATTTTCAATTTAAATGAAAAGTCTAAAATCCATGGATATTATAATTTTGTTTGTCTATCAACGTTCATTTTTGTGTAGGCTCTTAACGGTTTTCAGTAGAAGGTAGTGGGAATTCAAATTTGCAAATAGCGCTTTGTCGTAATTGTTGTTGCTGCCGCAGATGATTTCGGGAAGATCTAATGAAGAGTTATTTTGTTCCGAACTATAGCTTCTTAAATTTACGTAAAAGGCTTGATTGACAACTCGTTGCTAGTTCTTCATCTTTTGTATTTTTGGAAT
>LQNS02278091.1:36998444-37010906 GCA_001587735.2 Parhyale hawaiensis | reverse complement strand
CACAAAGGCCCGTGGCAAAAAAAAAATTAGGTGCTTTGGAATATTTTTCTTCAGTATTAGATGGGGGAAAAATAAGGCTTCGGACAGACGGACGGACGGACTGACAGACAGCTCTCTTATTATAGTATAGATTGGTTATATAACCAATTCCCATCATGTTTTGTTTTCACCTTAATTGTTCCAAGTATAGAAGTTCGTTACAAACTGATACAACCTACGGAAGAAAGTCGAATCGACAGAAAAAAATTCATTTGGAAGTGAAATTGTTGGGGCTACGATGGTATAGGGACACAGACTGCATAGCAGCTAACACTTAGTTTTGATAAAAAAAAAGCTAATGTGGAACGCAAAGTTGTATTTTCAATTGCCAGTAATTACGATGTATTACAAAATGGCGGGCCACTGTTAAATAGAGCTCGTCTGTTCGCGCACCTAGTTCAGTGCGATAAATCAATTGGTTGGGATGATCTGCTCTAAGCTGAGCATACTCACAAGTGGCACAATATATGTAAGCAGATAAGTACCACACCAGATATGTCTCTAGAGAGATGCGTAGGCAGACGAGACAGTCGACATAGGCTTGTAGTATTTACGGATTCTAGTGAAATTATGTACGGCGTGGACGTCTTCATCAAAGATTTCGTTACGAGCAAAATTAGCATTTTGCAAGCAAGGAATAGAATTGTGAATAAGCAGCTTCAGACAAAGTCTGGGCCGGCTTTAAAATTTTACGACATAGCTTTGGGGTTATAAATCTACTGGTGAATTACTAGGAACTAACAGGAAAGAATTTTGTTTCTCCAGTGAAAATACAAAAACTTTGTCTCTTTTCGGATAACATGTTTCTCTTCATTGGATAAATTTCCATATTCATAAGCTGGAGAAAATGCAAAAGAAGCTCTTCATCTTAAACCGCTTAGAACAAATTTGCGGCCTGTGTGAAAAATTTCCTGTTGAGTTTGGGTACATTGCAGAGTTACAAAATACCGGTGTCTGTAAACTCGGCGTATGAGCTATAGTTAGTTCTGCCAATTTAATTATTTGACAGGCCCCGAATTTCAAAGCGGAAATCATACTCAGCCAAGAAGCGACATTTTTCTGTCATTCATAGTGCCTGATTTGTTAGTAGAGAGTGCGTCTTCGACGCGAAATTTTCCTGAGCATTTGAATGTGGGCACAGTGGTGGCCGCAGCTCTGAAAGAGGCCTTGGTCTCTTCCGATCGCTATTTTAGCTTCCATAAATTACTTTCTGTGTACAGAACAGTGTTTGGGTACGTTGATTGTCTGAAAGCTTTGCTTAAAAAGAAGTATCCTGTAATATTTGTCATTTCAAAACCTTTGGGTATTCCAGTACAAATTTCTATGCTCAGGCTTCAAAGAAAATTGTCTTAAGATGATCAAAGAAAGAATTTTCTAGAACTTCACGAGTACTTTCTCGAAGCCTAAACCTAAGTTAAAAGAAGTACTTAATCTAGTTAGTTTTTTTTTTTTTTTTTTTTTTTTTTTTTTGACTACGAAGGTATCATCATACGAGTGCACACAAAATTTGATAGGTGGAAGGATTATTTTCAGTATACTTTTTCGATAATTATTTCGAAATTTTTTTGTTTTTATTATTATGTCAGATATACACCAACGTATGAATCATGCAGGGTGTTATTCAGTGGTCACTGAATTTTGCACTTTCTATGTTTTTCAACAGTTTACGGTGGCCAAGAAAATTTTCAAAAACTGCATTTATTGTCGCCGATTGAACGCACGCAAAATCAAACTTAATCAGTTTTCTTACAGGGATTCAGAGCCGATCCATCTTGTGTTTATTATTGCTACTTGTTCTTAAACCATTTTGGACCGTATTTTGTGAAGAAAGATGAAAAGACCGTGAAGGTGTGGGTTCTTTGCATCACCTGCTTGTGGTGTAGAGCCCTAAATATGAACTTGTGTGCAGATTTATCTGTGCAGAAATTCTTCAAAGATTTTGAGCTTCATGTGTTGGAATATGGGATTTCTGAGCTGGTGCTTTTAGACATGGGATCCCAGCTTGTTGCAGCATCTAATGTGATAACTAACCTCTTAAACCCGTCGATACTCGGCTGTATTTGGAAACCCACAATATACGGAAAGTTATTTTTTTGACCAGTATTACATACAAGGGTTGCAGTTCGATGGGGTTGTTGGTAGAGTCTTGTGTAAAGCTGTTTAAGCGCTCAATTTACGGCGCAATTAGAAAGTTAATGCTGCCCATGAACGATTTTAGCTTCTTAATGGTTCAGGTAGTGAGTTTAGTAACTAAGTGCCCGGTTGCATTCAAGGAAGTAGTGCGCGACTGCCCTGATGCAACGGGCGATATACCTGTGCCTATATTACAGTAAAGATGTTGCTCAGAGGGTATGAAATCACGACAGTAGCAATTTTATTATTATTAACGTATAGCGCAAGTTTGTTGTTTGTGCTTAGTTTGTTAATTCCCGATTTTATTTTGTGGTTGCTATTACTTTTTTTGTTCCTTTTCTTGTTTCACGACTTGTTCGTAAGAGATAGATCTTGGTTAGGAACATGTTCATGCATGGAATTATAGTTTCTATCGACATATTACATGTCCTTTCTTTTTCTGTTCCTAGAAGAACTTTATACGTATTTTGGGAGGATTAAGCTTTAGTATACCATTACCAACGCTATTACTACTGACAGTTACAGGAAACTGACATTTTCAAATTCTAATTATAAACTAGAAGATAAAACTAAATATTCATTAGTTGAGTTTATGCATGGTGAATAAAAACTGGCGGAGAAAGAAGCAATAGAATTTTTTAATCCTTCATTCTGTTTTCGTGCAACTTCTAGAAACGGTACCGTGAGGGTATTGCAAATTTTGGAACGTCCCGATTCCTATCTTTTCCCTCCCTGTTCGACACTTAGGTGCCCATTGAAATGTTCGGCCAAGCTTGACGATTTGACAATTTTGTTGCTCGAAATTAACGAAGGTATCGTTCGTTTGCGTACGGTTTCATTCCGTAAAATGGAATTTTGGGGTGTTGAATGAACTTAATCGAGTTAGTTCTAATGGTTCAGTTACACGCTAGTTTTTTATGTATTTATTCCTTCACTGGTTCGAATGTGTTTTTTTTTCTGGTAGAAAGGAGTAGTGAAGTACAGAACATAATAATTATGTAGTATTACATTTTGAGTTTTATTACATTTTTGGAAAAGATCTCTAAGTGTATTAGCAACGATTGGATAATGAAACTGATTTGATTTTACTAGCTATGTTTACTACTAAATTTACCTTTCCATTCCTTAACTCTTCTGCCAAAAGTTTTTCAATGCATTAGGGGTATATTAACTTTATGTTGGTTTTCCCGATATTGGAAGAATATTGATAACAACGGGACATTGAAATTTATTTAAAAATTTAAATGATTATTCCAGATAATTTATTTTTGCGGTTCCAGTGTATGAACGGGAGGATGATCATCCATTCGTTTCTATTGGAGGGTCGTCGCATCTATTCAGTTTTTTATGTTTCTTTGGCACTTGACGAGATGGGTGCCTGGTAATGAATTTTCTTCATATGAGAATAGTAATAACGTTATTGCAAATTCTTCTTCAAATAGGACAAACTTTTATGTATGTACTAAACTTCTATAGAAAGAATTATAATTAAAAGAATATTTAATTGCACTTTTTCTTTTAAAGTAGTTTCTTTTAAAGGTAGTTTTTAAACATTGCAGCTTGTACCGTGGTTCTTCGTTACTACACTGAAGGCGCTGTTCTTGGTGCTGCGAACAGAAGATGCGCTGTGGTATTCTTACCAGAAGCGGTTCCATTGGATCGTCTTTGCTGCGGACGTCTAACCTTACAAACTTTTCTGCATGTTGAGGAACCAGTGGCGAGGAGAAGACGTGTTATTACTTCGGCTTGAAAATTTTTTGTCGCTGCCTGTGGGGACGGAGAGGTCGCGTTTGATGACCGGTTGTTGGTTACTTCCGTTTTTGTTAAATGTTAATTAAATTTTAGTTTTGAATTAAATTCAAGCTTGACACGTTAAGTTTTAATGAATTTATAACAAGTTTTGAACTGGATCAAGTGTTGTCTATTTATTGCGTTAAAATATTTTTAGTATTATTTACCAAAAATTGTACTTAACGTTAAACGATAATTAAAAGCCTGAATGTTTTGGAAGGAGTCAGCATTACCCTTCGAAGAAAATTATCATGAAAAATTGAATAAAAAAAATATTTTTACATAAAATTTACTTTGTTTCAATTTCTCTTTTTGGTTTGTGTGGCGGGCATCGTGACGGCGCGTTTTATAGTGTTACATGCAGTGTAAATTTGTAGCCGCCGTCAGGAGAATTTAACTTGGGTTTTTTTGGTGTGATTTTTAATTTTTTATTATATGATAACCAGGCGAGATTTTGATGCAGTGTAAGGGGGTAGAGGATATAGCCGAAGGAGGCAGTTTGATCGAGGTTTGAGGTAGGCGTACACTTGCTCGTATCGTACGGACGGCATGTATCGTACGAATTGAGTTTTAGTCTACTTTACATTATTTAAATGGGACTGCGCGCATTTGACCAGATTGTACACATCGTATATCGGCAATGCCGACGAGGAATTCCGAAAGAGCTTTCAATTCGAAGTGTAGGAATGTTGCGGATGGCTTCGACGGCGTTTGCCGTCAAATGTGTTGGCTTTGTTTCAAAACTATGGATGGTGAATGGTCCAATGCTGATAACGTGTTTAGAAAATTTTGTTAGTCCGATGTGTGTTGTCCTTATGATCTGTTCGAATTTGTGCAGATTCTCATAACTCGAAGACTTCGATGTGTGACGTTTGTACGATACGGACAAGTGTGCGATGATATTTGAGATTTTGTTTTAGTTTGAGACACTTTTGTGCGGCCTCGAAAGATTCCCGTAGTTTGGGAGTGGGTTAGAGATTGGTCTTTTTTAGAAGTTTTTTAATTTGTTTTTTGGGATTTATTTCTTTTTGAAATGAAAGTATTCGGTTCACAAGATTATCAGGTATAGCTTTCATTTTTAGGTAGGGTTTAAGCATATAGTATTTCCAATTTTGAAGGTTCTCGAGTGCCTTTTTCGTCAGATGTTGCAGTTAGTCTCAGTTTCTGCTGCCGAAGTTTGTTTTCGAAAGTTGAATAGGTTTTTTACGTGTCTTTTTTTTGTGAGCTTGGCTGTTGATAGAGATAGCCTGTTTGGTACAGAAGATATCTTTAATCTGTCTTCGTGAAATAGAAAAAAAGGGTCTGAGCATTGTTTTATATTATCCTTTGTGTTTTGTTTTCTTGTCAGTAGTAGCGAACGTGGTCAACACGGTTAATGAATATGATGTACATATTTGAATGCTGTACGAGCCGTGTTTTGTTAAAACTTGTGAGTGGGCTATGGAGGTAATATCAAATATAGAATAACTAGAGCATTTAGAGAGCGTATGCTGTTGCCGTTTACAATTGTAGGAAAAAATTCAAATTGGCTCTGAAATTAAAATTTTTTTGTATAAACTTCGAAATCTAATCATTTGTGTTTATTCATGGTAATTACAGCTTGAGCTATTTATTTGAAGATCCGTTCATAACTTTTCGAGTTATACTGATAACGGACTTCATGAGAAACCTGAATCAAAGTTACAAATTAACAAATTGATTGAATGTCAATTTCGGTGAAATCGATCGGATTGACTGATCTAGATGTAAAAGAGGAGTTTTGGCTTCGGCGATTAGATTTTTTGAAACTATAATCTTACCCAAGTAAGATTACAGTTTGCCACATATGGTATCAATTCATTGGTTAGGAGGTCGGGCGTTATTGCATGGACGGGCGCTAATACTTTTGAGGGTGATGCATGCACCGCATCGTAACGAAGCAGAAACTGTATCGACTTTCAAGTGGAGGATTTCTCATGTGCTTTTTGAGCCGTATCTATGAAACAAATTAAAATATATATTTATGCGTGACGAGCGAGTTGTATTAAGGCTAAGTTTACTTGCTGGTAATAGTCATTGGGGCAGGTTCATACATTTCCATTAGTTGTAAGGATAGGTTCACATGTCAGCAATGCCGAGGGCAGGTTCTCTGGCTTTTAATATATTCAGGTTGATGAAATGTTGACGAAATAGGTTTCTGGTGTAAAAGCCAGAGTTTATTAAGTGTTTTCGCGGTTAATATCGTTATTTGGTTTCACATATTTGTCAAATTTAAATTTAGTGTCAACACTTTTTATTGTGTTATAGAATTACGGAAAAAAAATCCGCCGATGAGATGGTTAGTTTATGTGTAATGCAGGTCGAAAATCTGACGTCAAGTCCTGTAAGTGAAGAGGCACCTTGGAGTAATTACATGGTTTGTTTGAACTATTTGAAAAAAAAAAATATTTTTGAGAAAATTCCCCTTGAGGTGTGGAACAACGAGAATATTTTTTTTTTTTTTTGGTGAGGAGACGTGTAGTTTTTTAATTATGGAGTTAGGAAAGTTGATATTCATGGAATCAATTCTCTGATTTTTGTAGAAATTTGTTTGTGGGAGTGCTCATATTAGCGTAGTACAATGTTTGGTATAAGCATAAGCATGCATGTTGAGCATCTTGCCTCATATATCGGGAGGATTAAGCTTTAGTATACTATTACTATTGCTATTAGATTGACAGTTGAAGGAAACGGACATCTCCAAATTTTATTTATGAAGTAAAAGATAAAACTAAACATTCACTAGCTGAGTTTAATGTATGGTGATTAAAAACTGGCGGAGAAAGAAGCAATAAAATTTCTTAAGCTTTTATTCTGTTTTCGAATAACTTCGAGAAACTTACCGTGAGGGTATTGCAAATTTTGGGACGTCTTGACCTCCATCGACATTTTTCAACACTTACGTGTGCGTCAAAATGTCCGGCCAAGCTTGAAGATTGGAAGATTTTTTTTTTTTTTCATCAAAATAAACGAAGGTATTGCTCGTTTGTTTAGGATTCAGTCAGTATAATTGAATTGTGAACTGTTGAATGAACGTAACCGAGTGGGTTCTAATTGCTTAGCTACTAGTTAGTTTTTTAACGTATTTATTCATTTACTAGTTCGAATGTATATTTTGCGTAAAAAGGAGTAATAAAGTGTAGTACAAAATAATTATGTAGTATTACATTTTGGGTTAATTTTATTTCTTTTTGGAAAAATAGTAGTTGAAATTTTTACTAGCGCTTCAAAGCACATTGGTTGTATGGTGCCGAATTATTCTTGTGTTAAAGCACAGGCTCGTGCACCGACTAAGGCGCGTTTTAAATGTTGATGATTAATTATTGTCTCGGCTTTTGTGCCGGTAGGTCTCAGAATGGTCAATGCGTGACTGACGGGAAAAAGGCGCAAGTTGAGCATCTCCAACCCCGTGGCGCGGCATAATGCTGTGCTTAGTTACGCTGCTAAGGGGAAGGAAACGAAATACAAGAAAGAAGTTTAGCGGGAATAGGTCAGCTATCGCGATCGGAAGTCCACGTTCAGAAACAGAAGGGGAAGTATTGAAAGCCTATCTAACTTTACAAAATTAACCTTTTCAGCAGGAGCTGCAGCCAGATGTTACATCCCCTGCGGAGAAGGCATTCGTGATTCTTTTTTTTTTTTACATATATATTCGTTACCCCGTTAGCGACAATTGGAAGATCAAACAGATTTGTTGGTTGATTATTTAGTAATTTTTTTAGTGTGCGTAAAGTTTTAGTAAGGACAATATAAAACGTTTACAAGAATGCATGAGTGAATACGTTGAAACGGAGTAACGTGTAGACAGCCTTTAATTTTAGCACTACAATTTGCGAAGATTAAGTTTTAGTTTTGAAGTTTTGGGAGAACGCGACGAAAAAAGTTTTAATTGAACGTGCACTAATTACAGTTTTCAATTGTTTTCAAGATATTTAGATGGCTTTTTTATGCTAGAGAATGTATCAATCTTTTAGAAGTGAATTATTGTTTGAAGTTTGAGGTTAGTGGATGAGATTTGAAGAGCTATATAGTACGATGGGCATCGGGAATTATACGATCGCGATGGTGTGAAGATCATTGGTATTGGATGAAGATTGTATTAGATTAGATGGGCGGCAGTAGACGAACCAAAAGGCCTATTCCCAAAGAGACACCGGGTCTGCTACGCATTGTTGTTGGAACTAACGGGCTGTTTCAAAAACTCTAGCAATAAACACTTCAAACCAATTCCTTTTGGTCGCACTGTCAATTTCGAAACAGTTCTTAGGGTGCCAAAAAGATTTAAAACGACATCTTGGAGACACACGGGCAGACAGCAGAGTGATTGGTCCTATTGAGCTCTCTATTTGATCCAAGGATCTAAGGGTAAAAAGTAATACATGTAAACGTGAGAATGAGAGTGGAGTCGGTGCAAGCTTTGAAAACAATCATGAAAACCCATTAACTAGCTTAACAGTTCGTAATTAACTGCTGATTTTATTTTCCTGAATAAATATACCTGACTGACACAGTGACAACATAACCGCCATATTCTTGTGGCATTTTTGTCGTTATTCACTAACGTGTCACAGTAAAGTGGCTATTATGGCTTTTATGGCAATGCAACAAGTATCAGGCATTCTTGGCATTTATGAGCTTTATAGCAAATATGCCATTGTGCCAGAAAATCCGGGCTCTAGTCATTACGTTAATAGGATCTAGAGGACCGGGGAAATGAGAGGAGAAAAATGAAACAGGAAAAAAATAGAAGAAAAATGAAAAAAGGGGAGAAGAATCTTCGCTAAAGAGATGGTTATGAATGCCAGCAAGCATGATCGATAGCCGTTGATTGGTGGAGTTTTAATATACTGTATAGATGGAGCGGAAGTGAGAAGAAGCTTAAAATGGCCTGGGAAGCTTTGGCTGTGAAGTGCTTGCGACTCGTGGAGGAGGAATTCCTAGCTGTGGAGGATGTCTTTTCCAATGTTGCCATTGTACAATGAAGTACAATTCTACGACAGAACAAAGGGAAAATTCAACGGTAATAGAGATGGTACAAATGGAATTTTATTAAACAATCGGCGGTGGCTATTTCTGTCATTGGCGATAGTGTTTTGAGGAAGTATAGATTCGATGAAGTGGTCGAATATGTTATTGACAATGGCATATAATGGGCATTGCTATCGGTGTACTTTTGATGCCGATGAAGCAATGAAATAACAGTAAAACTGCAGAAAAACACTAGTGAGTTTTGAAACATTTGCTTTATAGTAACATTAATAAAGGAAAGATTGTGTTATAAAGTTCATTTGGTGAATTATGCGAAGAGGTTAGTAATGATTTTTATCATTTTTGTTGGCATATTTAGGGAAAATGAGGCATTGTAAGAGTTTAAAAGAATAATATTTTCATAGCAACTGCTTAATTTTAGAGGCATTTGAATTTAATGCTGTCATTTTTTAATAATTCAAGATACGGTATTATGGTCGTGGTGTGACATGAAGAACAAAGACTCGTAATGCCTAGTTTCGGTTACAATGTTGCCCTCGCTCATTGAGATTAGCAAGCAAAGATACATTAGTTGATATCTTACGAGAAATATAAAATAAATCGGGTGAAGCGATATATCATATATTGTTAGTCGTATTGGGGAATTTCATTTTCTGTCATACAAAAACAATGGGAACTTTTAAGTAAATATTTTGGAAATTAAGCATTTGCAGTGAAAGCGTCAATGATGTAAAACTTTTTAGAATGCTTTATATGTTTAAATGTGAACAAGAATGCCAAATATCATTACTGACCTATTCGGAAAATCGATCGTTTATTTAATACATTATATGTAACAATGTTAATTACTATTAGGGTTTTGAAAGGTCATTAGATTTGGAGAATTAAACTTAGTAAATTATACATTAAGTAACCCAATAACCTGGTCTTTATAGCACACTTTTTATCAGTTAGACATGGTATTATTGGTGTGAAAATAGCATAGAGGCTGAAATCACAAGAGATGCCGTTTTATTCGATGTTTGTGGTTTAAGGTTTTTGAATTTTTAAAATGTGCTGATGCGATGGTTCATCGCTGATTGTGATGCCTTACGATGGCAGCCATTGACGATTGTTATTTTCTTGTAGGTTATTGGCGATGAAAATAGGCGATTTTCGGTTCCGATGGTGATGGAAGGATTGTATTGCATTGCTCATTGATGTGCGATGGAGAATTATCGATTTAGTAGTCGTAACATCGTACCATAATCGGAGATACTGAGCTGATTGAATTAACTTGAACGAATTGCATAATTATAAACGTTTTGATTTAATAATGAAGAAATTTTGGAGTAGTATCGGAAAAGTTAGAATATAAACGCACGAAAATAGGCGTTTAGATTTATTATTTGTTTTGAAAGTGGCAGAATAATGGAGTCGGCAACTTGAAAGTATATAATATAATTAAATGATTTATTAATTAAATTAATGGAAACGAATAAAGAAGTAATTATTTTGTATGATTTGCATTCTTCTTATAACCTAAACTTATTGTTATTGATTCAGTAACATGATAGTGATAGTGAGGTGAAATTGATTAGTGCAATGTTCTATGAATTATATATTTATGGGCTGTGAGAAGCGCTGGCTAATGTTGTTAAATGGAGAAATTCATTCAAGTTTAGTAAATATGAGTAATTTCGTGATGATAATATGAGCATACAACAAAAATAAATGGTTAACATTGTTGGAATATTTTTTAGGAATATATATATTTTTCTATTTTGAGGAAATTCATGTGAAAACTATAAGGAGAAGTAGAAGAAGAAAAGAAGTTATGTTTCGAAAAATAAAAGAAGTGCATTGTATGAAGAATGGTGTTCATTGAAGGACTGTCCTAGGGAATGGATTGTAAGGAAGAAAATGAATTTGCTTTATGAAAACGTTATATTAAATTAGCTATTGGATTTTAAATAGTAAGGTGTAGAGCAGTAGGTATATGGGAAGATTGTTGATTTATTTATGTTATAAATAAGTGACGTTTGAAGGATTTTGCAAATTGAAGTGTTGTCATATGAAATTTATTGTGAATAAGCAAATTTGGTTTGTTTTACAATAGTGGATAAAATAATCACTGTACTCGGATTATGAATACTAAGGTGCACACCAGTTCAAATGTGGGAGGACTGCTGATGTACGTATGTTATTGACCTGTATTTTTGGGATAACAATTTCGTTGTAATTGTGGGAGAAGTGAGTTAATTTCGAATTTGTTGATGTGGCTTGAGCTTTTGAAGCTGTGGTGACCAACAGGATGGGCTGTTGGTGTTACGTGGGGGAATGTGAAAAGTGTTTAATGTGGGTTTAATTATAAAGGTCAATTGCTAATAGTATAAATTTCCGTAGTTTACACTAGTATACGGATCATGTACGTTATGCTAGTATACAGCTAGTTTTTTGGGATGTCTTTTTCTTGTTAAGTTCAATTTCATTTTAGTTTCATAGACTGAGATTTTTTTAGTGTTTTTTTATTAGTGTTTGGGTTTTAAGTGGAGTTTTTGTGTAGGGATTATTCGTAGTTGATGGATTATGGTTTTGTTCTTCTAAGAAACGTGTGGAAACTGTGCGTAAACGTTTCATAGTGGATATAACAGTGTTTATGTACGGTGTAGGAAGTATTAAACCTGGATTACTTAAACTGAAAATTAAGTGTTGATTTATTGTGTTTTGTGGTAAACGAGCATCTCATCGGTAAGAAGTCGTTAGGGAAAATGGGAAGTTGTGGAGGGTGATAAATCAATCATTGACTGATTCAGATGTGGCTTAGTTTGTGTTGAACATATGGACGTAAGTTTATTCTTACAGGTTAAGTGGAAAATGCTTTTCTTGAGAATTCAGTGTTTATCTGTATTTTTATATTTTGAGTTTTTTGTTTATTTGATTCTTGTTTTTATTTGATCATTATACTAGTAAAATGTAATATTTTTGTCAAGTTTGATCATTTTTGTCAAGTTTGATCATTTTTGTCAAGTTTGATCATTTTTGTCAAGTTTGATCATTTTTGTCAAGTTTGATCATTTTTGTCGAGTTTGATCATTTTTGTCGAGTTTGATCATTTTTGTCGAGTTTGATCATTTTTGTCGAGTCTGATCATTTTTGTCGAGTCTGATCATTTTTGTCGCGTTTGATCATTTTTGTCGCGTTTGATCATCTTTGTCGCGTTTGATCATCTTTGTCGCGTTTGATCATTTCTTTGTCGCGTTTGATCATTTCTTTGTCGCGTTTGATCATTTCTTTGTCGCGTTTGATCATTTCTTTGTCGCGTTTGATCATTTCTTTGTCGCGTTTGATCATTTCTTTGTCGCGTTTGCTGATTTCTTTGTCGCGTTTGCTGATTTCTTTTTGTCGCGTTTGCTGATTTCTTTTTGTCGCGTTTGCTGATTTCTTTTTGTCGCGTTTGCTGATTTCTTTTTGTCGCGTTTGCTGATTTCTTTTTGTCGCGTTTGCTGATTT